>OX377621.1:103335913-103935913 GCA_947397865.1 Polietes domitor | reverse complement strand
TTAATATGGGTAACTACACAATTGAACAACGTTCCAAAACCGTTCCGTGAAAAAGCAGAGGAAAATCCAGACTTTCATCATAATTTGATAATGAATGGTGAAGCCCTGACAGTTTTATTTGAGGATATTTGAAAGTAAGAAAATACTTATACCTTAATATAAAAAGACCTAACTCATATTTTTTTGAAAATCGAGATATTTGGACAAGTTCGGTCATAATTAAAAAACTCGATTTCAGAAAAATTATGATTTGGGTCTTTTTTATATTAGAGTAACGAAATAATAAATAGCCAAGAACAAAAACGACCGCAACTAAAAACAAACATTATCAATTGAATACAAAAGAAAAATTGCGAAAAGTTATGGAAAATATGATGAAAAGAGCGAAGCAGAAAATGACCACTACTTACAGGATAAGAAAAAAATCCGCAACTAAAAACAAACATTATCAATTGAATACAAAAGAAAAATTGCGAAAAGTTATGGAAAATATGATCAAAAGAGCGAAGCAGAAAATGACCACTACTTACAGGATAAGAAAAAACTAAAATAATAATAATAATCACATAATAAAAAAGTTAGTTATTCATGCTGCGCGGAGCTGACCACACAGAGCCTGTGGTACAAATAAAGAAATAATTTATTTTATTTAATTTTTTGAAAAAATATATATTTTTTTGCACGAAAAAATCAAAAAATAGAAAAAAAACGAAATAAAAAATAGACCATTCGTCAAAAATGAAAATATTTGTTCTAAGAAAGAATATCGTTTTTTGCTTCTACGGGAAACTCCATAAGCGTTAAAGACGCCTTGGTGTGTCCAATATAGATTTTTGTTTTTCGTGCCAAAATCTTAAATTTTGGTGACTGTGCTAAACCTCTGTTTCTACGTGAAAGAAAGCTCCGCCTTTTATTTAACATACAACAGAGCTTGATCGGACTTGTACTCCGAAAATTATAGTGCAACTATTGAATTTAACTTCGAAAATTGGAATTTAAAAAAAAAAAAGATTTAAAAAAAATTTACAAAAAATAATATTATTTTCCGATTTAGGACACCAGAATGCATCAGGAAATGACCTTCGTTAATGTGATACCATTCTCTCGCTTTTGCTGAGAAACAGAAATATTTTAAGTAAAAAATAAAATTGTCCATATGTCCAAAATACGTTTAAAAGAATGCTTAGGAAATAATATCTGTAAGGTAGAGGGAGAGAGCTATTTGTATTTAATCAGCTAGTTCCAATTTTTATTTTACTTCGAGAACTGAGGTTTCATTTCGAGTAAAACCAAAATTTACTTGCATAAGCTCGGTAATGTTATTGTTCTAATTTCATAATTTCAATTATTATTTACCGATCTACGTCCGAAACTATAGGAAAAATTAAGTTAATAGTCTTTTCCAGTTTTGCATTTCACCATCCTGTTGACCCTCAAAAAGAATTACAAAGTTCCAAAAGATAATACTTTTCAGCAAAGTCTATTTCGCAGCATTCGATACCTTTATAAGTGTCAAGTTAAAGAGAAGAATTTCTATTAAATATATTTCAAATTGCACGCTTCTATCTGTTTTAGTTTGGCGGTAACAACAATTCAAAAGATTAATATTTTAAAAAGTCGGTGTAAAATCATAAGAAGTTAAAGCAGTTATCGAAATCATCGGATCGATTTTAGAACCCTATCATCGGTTAAATCTAATGGTGTCTTTGTTTCTAGCAAAAAAATCTCCAAATTGTCTGCCCTTTCCCAAAAAAATGCATTTTCGTTTTCCTTTCAAATATAATAAATTTCTAAAAAGTGTTAATGTTTTTCATGACATAAACGTCGTCTACTCATTTTTACGTTTGTTTAAATTCAGAATCAAAATCCATCGGCCAAAATTCAACAACTTTTGTTGTAAAGGGTGATTTTTTAAGAGCTTGATAACTTTTTTAAAAAAAAAAACGCATAAAATTTGCAAAATCTCATCGGTTCTTTATTTGAAACGTTAGATTGGTCCATGACATTTACTTTTTGAAGATAATTTCATTTAAATGTTGACCGCGGCTGCGTCTTAGGTGGTCCATCCGCTTAGTCCAATTTTGGCATTTCCACGTTTTTGAGTAACAGAGACCCAATTGGTGCGAACGGCGACGAATCGAAAATTGGTGGTCATCATTAACACTGGCCGATACAGCTGCGATATTTTCTTCAGTTCGCACTCTACGTAAGCGTGTTGGTGGTTTAATGTCCAACAATGTAAATTTGGTGCGAAATTTAGTCACAATAGCCCGAATAGCCGCTTCAGTGGGTCGATTAAACTGACCATAAAATGGAAGCGCGCAATGAACTTTCTTAACAGAGCACGCATTTTGATAATAAAATTCAATAATTTGCAAGCGTTGTTCGTTTGTAAGACGATTCATGATGAAATGTCAAAGCATACTGAGCATCTTTCTCTTTGACACCATGTCTGAAATCCCACGTGATCTGTCAAATACTAATGCATGAAAATCCTAACCTCAAAAAAATCACTCTTTAGTAGAAATTTTTGAGTTCTGTAAAAACCAAATTTTACAAGGACCCAAGGATTATTTTGTGATATTAACATCGCGAAATCGGATTTATTTTAGAAATCGGCCCAAAGTTAACTACTTTTCGTATTTTTCGATTTTAAAGAAAATACATTTTTTTATTTTTTTTGTGTTTATGTTTTTTTAACATATTTTTACGTATTTGTTGATAATGCGAAGAAAAAATTTTGTTGTATTACAGATTTTCACGTTTTTCAGATTTTGAAAATTGAAAAAACTTAATTTCTTTTTGTGACTTTGTCGAACTGTTTCTCACACATTTTAAGAGATTTTGCACTGAAAAATAATCCTCGGGTCTTTGTCCAATTTTGGTTCTTCACAGAACTCAAAAATGTTTACTAGAACAAAAGTTATTGAATTTTGGCCGATGGATTTTGATTCTGAACCACTGTGCGGCGGCAATTTTATTTTACGGTTCCGGTCTATTTTCTATAGTAATCAATAAAAAAGCAAATACAACATTTTTTTCAGAAAAGAAAACACTATAAAACTATGTATCGCATATTGAAATCTTTAGCCTCTAAAGAAATAACAAGGCAAATTAGGAGAAACTTTGGATGGAGACCACAAAACAATTTCGTTCATTGCAAATGAATCCAAATCTTTGACTATTTATTAATTTAAAAACTAGTGTAAGGATTTTATAAGTTAATAGCTCTTTTCCAAGCCTTTGACTGTACTCTTCAATATTTCATTGCAATCAATGACTAAGTTACCTAGAAAAGTGATTGAAATTGTGATTTTAAAATAATTTTAACAAATATATCGACACATAAACACATAGTGTCAACATTTTGTAAATAGAACTGGGAAAAACGAACTAATACAATATGTATGTATAAAAACGAAAGGAATTTCTAGCTTGCAATTTAAATTTATATGCGACAAATAACTTCAGGGGAGCTGTTATTTTTGAAAATTCTTTCATTAGTTTTAAATTACAGATGGTACTTATCACTATAAAGGAATCTCATGTTAAACCAGCGAATAATCTTCTGATTTTTATGTAAATTGGAAAGAATGTTTAGTATTGGGTGATTCCAATGATGATTCAATCAACACAAAAACAGCTTTTTTTGGACCCGACGTCTTTTGATTTGTATAAAATTTGGTGCGTTTATCGTTGTTACTGCGATTTTTGACGTTAAAATTTTAGCATTACCCAATGCTAGTTTGTATTTTATGACTTGTGTTTCAAGAAAAAGATACTTAAAGTTGTATGTATTATTGTCCTCGTGCATCATCGAATTATAAATTAGGAAATCATCGGAAAGCTCCTGACGACAGCTTTTAAGCGACATAATAAATTCTCCATTTTTTGGTGGAACAAGCATGTTCAAAATGTCAAAATATCTTTTATCCTTGAATAACCTTACATAACGCCATTTGAGTTCTTTGCAAATGTTGTCAGAAGTTGGTCCAAAATTTTCTGCAAAACCTGTCCAAATATCACAATGGCATCTTCATGGGATCGAGATGGTCCCGTGAGGACCAACAATTAAAATTAAAAATGTTGCGGTCCTTAATGGGTTAGAAAATTCCAAAAATCGGTATCAGGATTTAAAAAATGCATTAACAATAGCACATATTACATATGAGCCATTTCATGTCAAGCGACTTTGACCTCAATAGCTGCGATTGTTTTGAAAGTTTGTGTATGTATTCTTCTCATAAAAATATTGTAAATATATGTACGTATTTTTGGAAAACAAATTTACAAAATATTTTCACAAGTTATGGCCAATTTAACAGTTAAAAAATACCACTTTTTCAAAAAGGTGTGTTCATTTATTTGCCTGTAACTACTGAAGTACTTGAACGATTTTAATGTGTTATACCTTGTTTTGAAGGTAATTTGAATTACATTTAAAATATATTTATGTGTTGCGTTATAGCTATTTAATTATTTTTTCTTGAATTTTTCATTGTTTTTATATCTTGTGTTTATGAAATCATGAAGTCAAAAACCTTACCGCTTGACATGGAATGACTCATATTACTTTTTGAAAGCAAATGTAAATTCCGGCTGTGTTTATTCTTTACGCGCTCTGGAAATTTCAAAGTACGATTCTGGCGATATCAGCACAAATATAGAGAGTCTATTATGTTTTTAATTAAAAACTAATCAAAAATAATGAAATCACAAATTCTAAAAAAGTTCCTTCAACTTGGGACTAAAATTTTAATTATGTCACATCAGATAGGATGATCGCGCATAGAAATTACGATAAGTTTAGCATTGAATTTCAACTACAGTTCTAATACGTAAACACGTTATTAAAAGAGTTTATTTTCAAAATAAATTTGAATATAATGGAACGCATAGGTCACACCTTTTCACATATAACACCGTACGACATTTTTTTAAAAAATTCGTTACACTTGATCCGAATGATATACTTATGAAACTATGTGCAAAATAGAGTTATTTGGCGTTTTTAGTATTTCATTTCCTCATCATGGACTACAAAGATACAACGGATACAATTTTTCAAACAATTATTTTATATACTTATTCGCACTCTATGATAACGGTATTAGTGTCAAATTAAAGAGGAGAATATCTACTAAAAATAGTTCAACTAGTATGTTTCTGCCTGTATTAGTTCAGGATTAACATCAATTTCAAGTTTACCCCTTAGTTTTTCTAGTTTATTTATATATTGATTTTTAAGAGGCAAAACTTTAAATCTTTGTTAATTCTAAACTCCTACAGATAGATGCTTGAACTTTAATATATTTTTAGCACATATTCTCTTCTTTATGGCATTTATGCCATTATCACAGGGTATGTGTAAGTACTAAAAATAAGTTTTGAAAAATTGTATTCTTTGGAACTTTGTAGTCCTTTTAAGGGGCAATACGATGAATGAAATGAAATAAAAAACTAAAAACACCAATTAACTCTATTTCACCTATAGTTTCCGATGTATATCATCTGGTTCAAGTGTCGGACAGTGTAATACAACAAGATGGTGCCGCAGCTCATACAGCTGTCCAACTATGCGAAATTGTTGGCAATCGAATAAATCGCGTGTTTCTAATTTCAATTGGTTCGTCATAATATATTTTATCCGCCACCCTATACAAAACGGATAAAACCTTCTATATGTTTTTTTAAGATTTTTCACAAAAGGAACTGCTTTATTCGTTAGAATGTTAGCTATTAAAAAATCGAATAAAATATTCTTTTTATATTTCTCTATTTTTAAGAGTTTATGTGCCAACAAAAACGATTTTCTCTAAACGTTTTGGCGACTCTTCCTAATCCCTTGTTTCTCCATGAAAGCAAGCATTTATAGCCCTCATAAATACATTTAATTTGCCCTAAATAACGGCGTGATCGGAAATATGCTCCCAAAACTAGAGTACAATTTCTTAAGGTACTTTCAATGAAAATAATAAAATAAAATCACTTTCGTGTTTATGGCACCAAAATACACCAACAAAATGGAATGTGTATCCGAAAATATCCATTTAACGTTTTATTTTATACAAAACTTTTTTATTGAAAAGTAGAATTTCCCCCCCAAACTTTCAAATATAAATGTATGTGCTTTTTTACTAACTTCCAAACTAGAATCTCAGGCTGTGTACAGTGAGATATCTCATAACGGACACCTTTCTTGAGCGGGGTGTTCGCTTTGGACAGACACTGGCAACGTTCCATAAGAAAAAAGCAATGACCTCTGGAGAGGACACTGCTCTTGACACTCCTTTTGACTTTTGAATAGTAGTCCGCCCAAGAGATATCTCGCTGTACATTCCAGATCTTCATAAATCTATCTTTTCTAAAGGCCTAATTCGAGAAGACATGAACTGACATTTTTTTTATTTTTCTTCTTAGTTATGAAACCTGGTGGGCAGTAAGGAGAATAGGATATTATTTAGGGATGATCGGCGATAGATAAATGGGATATAAAGCGAACTTATCCTGCAATTGAAATATTTTCATCGTTCTATGCCATAACTCTAAATGTTACTAATTTTCCAAGCACACCTGTACACCACCAATGCAGTAAGCAGTTTTTGCTTTGATACAATACGAGTGTTGAAAGTACAAATAGGTATTCGCAAATTAATCCATAACAAAAAATTCGATTACTTTTTGCCCCCAAATTAATACTGTGAAATCAATTTTCCGAAAGGATAAACTAAACAAACAAAGGACGAAATGAAATCTCTATCAACAGTAGATACATGCTGATATACATAAATACATACCTATATACATGAGCTTATAATCAAGTAAATAAATTAGAAAATCTTATCATATTTGATTTATAATATTTGATGATAATATTTGAACAGAAAATAAACTCATTTTAATACTTTAACTTAAGAAAACGGCTGGAGTATTTAATACTCCAGCCACTCTAACTCAGAAAGAATCATTTATATTTTATTGTAAATTAAATTATCTAAAAATAAAACTTTTAAATACTAAAATTTCAAAGTGAAATAATCAAACTTTCGGAGGCAGGATGCAGCAGTGTGCCACCATGGGCTGGAAGGCGATGATGATTGTTGTGGCTTCACTTCTTCACCATGCCAGCCAGCATGCCTGCCTGCCTGCCCGCGTCCGAATGTGTTAACCAGTGGGATTGTTTCACTCATGTCTCCTACTCGAATATCTCCCATTGTTATTTGGTCGTGTGTCTGGCCCAGGCCGTCCTCTGCACCTGACTCATGATTTGGCTGCGATTTGGCACTTTCTCGCTGGTGCTGCGTTGTATGAAGCTCGGTGTGGCGGACAACTTGCGCTGGTTGGTCACATTGCCCGCCTCGTCGGTCACCTTCAACATCACCGTATTGAAACGTGGCGAGTTCGAGGACGAGGGGCTCATGTCGTTGTTGTTATTGTTCAGATTTGAGGTGCTGCGTACCATGGACGTCAAAGGCGAGTCCACCGTGGACGAGGAGCGGCTGTTCTCCCTGGAGCCGCCGGAGCCCGCGATATTACCATTCGATACGGACTGCGACAGGCTGTGGGCAAAGGGCTTCATCAAGTGTTCATCGAGTGCGTTCAGGTTCTTGTCCAAGCTCAGTTGCATGTCCTCGTTCAGCGGTGAATTGGAATAGGAATTGCGATTGAGGGTGCCCATGGGCGAGGGCGTCAGATTGCCCATCGAGCTGGGTGTGGGTGTGCTTAGGAAATTATAATTACTACTGGCATTGTTGTTGTTGTTGGATGGACTGCACGACATGGGATTGACGTAGAAGAAGGAATTGTGCGGCGACGCCGCGGCCCCATTGCCCGCCAGGCCCATGGCAGCCGAGCTGTTGGCCGCTGCCCCCAGATTCAAGGCGTGCAGGCGATTCAATAGTTCCTGATTGACCTGAAACAGATCCTTGGAGAGGGCATCCTGCTGTTGTTGCTGAACATTGGCGGGCGCATTCAGCTGCTGCAGCTGCGACGTAATGTTCTGTAATTGATTCATGGAGGGGAAGGGGCTGGACGACAACGTATTGGTGGTGGTGGCATTCGAGCCATTCGACCCGGACACATTCAAATGTAATTGTGAGTGGTGCAAAGATGACGTTGGCGTTTGGGGCGTCAACGAGTTCGTCTGCTGCTGGCCCATGGCCGAGGAAGTGGGTGTCTGCTGCTGTTGCTGCTGCTGTTGGAAATTTTGTAGATTCTGCGTTTGCTGGTTGAGGCCACTCAGCTGATGACTGAGCGATGTTAATTGCTGATTAATCGTACCCAAATTATTAATTTGCTGATTAATTGTGGCCAAATTATTGTTGGCATTGCCCGCTGTGGCCTGCAGCAACATTTGCAAATGGTTCTAAAGATAGCGACGGCGAAGAACGGGGAAGAAGAGAACAAATGATGGTGGTTTAAAATAGGGTTCAATTCCACAAAATATTTGGAAACAGGAACACAAAAACGGCCAAGCAAATTAGAGAACTCAGGAACAGGAACAAAAACAAAACTCAACAACATACACAAGAGCACAAAATAAAATAAATAACACTGGTCTACAAATGACGCCATCGCATTAATTGAACTATATCCATCACGATTAAGCTGTAGACCAGTGTAATTCGAATAGTTTTCGTCAGCTTTGACTTAACCATCTCAACAGAAAAACGCAAACGCATTAAAAGCATAAGTCACAAACAGAAACTCAAGGTAAACATGCACGAAAAAATGGTATTCGCTTTCATTACAAATAAAAGAAAGCAAAATCTGGCAAATTTGTGGTTAATCATCGCAATAAAATAGCAAATCATGCCAAAAATAAACGCAAAAAAAACACTACAAACATTGAGAAAGCGTCAAACTAACCTGTGGTGCCATTCCTATATTGGCTGTGGTCAAACCCGGCGCCTGCTGTTCGGTGTAGGCACCCAAGGAGGCCAAATGTTCCAGTAGTTCACGATTCTGCTGTAAAAGCTGTTGGGTTCGAGCCTGTGTGTGTTTTAATGAAAAGAAAGGATTTTTCAATATAAATCTTTATCACTTTTCAATTTGCGGACTGTACCTGTGCTTCAATTCTTGCATTTGTTTCCGATATCAGCTGCTCTCGCACCAACATCAGCTGGCCCAGCGCCTGGCGTGTCTGCATGGCCTGTTGTTCCAGCTGATCTTTGAGTTTGTGGATTTCACGGCTGGGTGAGGACGGTGAAGTCGGCGATTTGTCTTCATCGGTCTGGAAGAGGAAGTAATGTAAGAAAAAAAATTAAAATTTGAAATTGTCCAAAATATTCAAATAATTGATAGTTATAAATTGTTTTGTGTCATCATCAAATATTTTAAGAAAATAAATATAAATAAATATTTTTGTTCGAAAAAATCGAGAAAAATATTTACGATTAATAATACTAATAATAATAATATTTATGTTCGCTCAGGAAGAAGGAACAAAGTGTAGCATGGTTGAAGTTGTTGGGCGAGGATGCAATGAGAAGTCCGTCAGATATTAATGTCATGTAAATGTATGGAACTACATTACACTGAAAGAATTTTCCTTCATAATATTTATGAAACGATTTTATACAAGATTTTTCGTAAATTTAGTGAATTTGTTATTAATATGTATGAAAAATTCATAAATAAAATGAAATGTTTCATACATTTTTTTTCATAAGCATTTCATATTTCTTTAAACAAAATTGTTAAATTAGTGAAACTTAAATATTATGAAATATGTCATAACCAATAAAATGTTTGTGTTATGAAATATCTTCATAAATATAATGAAGGATTTCATAGTTTTTATGAAATGTTTCATAACTTACAACTACATTTTTAGTGTGTCGACTTTATTTGGTTGATTGATAGCAATTCTCATTAGTCCTCTGTTCACTCTGACTTAAGTATTTACCCTGATTTAGGTCAAAGAAATACTCATAGAAAAGACTTTCTCAGACTCTGCTGTGTGTTGGTTGGTTAGACAACATGTCAGGCCTTTTATGCTTTTTTTATATTGGAAACTTCATTATATATTATTAAAATTTATGAAACTTTCTCATAAAATGAATGAAGTTTCTTTATAAAATCTATGAACATTTTCATAAATAATATTATGAAAAATAATGATCTCGAATGACAAAAGTTAATCGAATGAAGAAATCTTTCATAAATTGTGATTTATGAAACCTGTTTCATATATTTTATGAATTTTTTATTTTGGCGAATTTTTAATGAAAATTTTCACTGAGGTAAAGACAAAATCATAAATATATTATGAAGATAATGCTTTCAGTGTACGTACACTATGCAACAAACTAGAATATAATAATTCAATACCCATAATATAATTCCTATCAGTCATTCCTTGCCATTTCGATTTTTGATATTATTAGCTTGGATTTTTCAAAATTGGTGTATGAATTCTACTCATAAAAATATTTTGTACGAATTAAAAAAAAAATAAATAAAAAATATTCGAAAGATCCAAAATCAAAAATATCTTTTTAACATTTGTGTGTATAAAAGTATTTTTTCCAAATTCATACTTTTAACCAACCAAACCTACAAATTTTAATTGATAAAATAAAAAAATTAAATTCGTAGTTTTAAGGGGATAAAATAGAAAAGGGGATACAAATTGTACCAACCAAATGGCAGCAGCTAGAAATTCAGTTTATACAGGAAATTCAGCTTATACATTCCCCCGATTGCGTATAAATAAAATATAGAAAGATTTCCCTTTCAAGGGACGCAGCTAAAGCCATGGAATTCGATGTACACATTTATTCGTACTTTTTATGGCAAAAATGGCTAGATGTTAGGCTATCATGCACTATGTACGTGGGAGATAATGGGGTTTCAAATTTTGTACTTTTGAAATTAAAATAGGACTAAAATACATCCAAACAAACGATTATAGCTGAATATGCACCGACTATCCTTCAATATCTAGGGTATTTACGTTTTTGTGAGATTACTGCCTTATATTGAATTTTTGAATTGACTATTTCGATATATATAGTATAAATATATTGGTAGCCTTGCCTTATAAGAGAGGTTTAATATATTTCAATTTGTATATTTATTTATAAAATTATTTTTTTCCTTTTTTTATTTTTTTGCTATATTAAAAAATTAAAATTTTCCTGTAATGTTACTGCGCTTTTATGAAAATCTACAGCCTCTGTGGAATGCAGTCCATGGTACATACTCTATAACGTTTTTCCTTGTGTATAATAGGGTAACGATATGTATATCTGCACAGAAAACTTTGCGTTGCTAAAGGACAAATCAAAAGAGTTAGGTTAGTTAATACATTGTTGTCTCCTCTTTAAATTACCTCTAGTCAAATTTGACAACCACATATGTCAAAGGGTTAAGGCAATAGAAATTTCCCAAATTCGTATTTTTAGTGCAGACTAACGATTAATGGGATATGTTAAGAGAATAAAAATGAAGAATTGAAATGGCCAAGAACGCCTTTTCAAACATAATAAAACGCTATGAGTATTTATGAACTAAAACTGAGGAAAATTTAACTTCGTATAGCGCTAAGGCATAAATTTCATCAAGTACACACTTTTCCTTGAAAATAGGACATGTTTTGTATTTGATTCTAGTTCAACTGTTCCTCAAAACAAGTAAAACTTACTCAAACTGAAGAAATTTTTTCTTTCAGCCAAGTAATGGTTTACATAATACGAGGAAAATTTTGAAGAAATTTTACACAAATTATTTAAATTTATACTCAATCTGAGGAAATTTTTCCAATTTTATTCTTCAATCCAAGTAAATTGTTACTCGAACATTTGTCCTTTATACTGGGTAAATATTTTGATATGATTTGATAAGGTTCGGGTTAGACTTTTATCACTAGCATTTTTGTCTCAATACCAATCACACCCTAAATTATTTTCAAAACCAGTAAGGAAAGGCTAAAGTCGGGCGGGGCCGACTATATGATACACTCCACTTTCTATCAGAATACAATTCAATTCGGAAAAAAGTGAAAACGGGAAGAATTTTTGTATGTTTCCTAATCATAGGATAATATGCCCTGGTTCAATTTGTCAAATCGAGAAGAATATTTGTATCAGGGCTACAATTCTCAATTTGAAGTAATTCGATGAAAATACGTGGTTTCAGAGGCGGAAAAATCAAGCCGGCAGCGAAATTTGTACAGGAGCTATATATAAATCTGAACCGATCTGACTCATTTTCATCCTGGGTGTTTCTCATGCCAAATTTTTGCCATATTTTGCCAAATTTAAAGAAAATCTGTTAAAATATGTGGTTTCTGGAGCGGAAAAACTCAAATAGGGAGTGAAATTCGTATGTGGGCTATATCTTAATCTGAACCGATCTGGCTCATTTTCACCGTGGGTGTTTCTAGTTGAAATATAAGATGTTTTGCCAATTTTGACGAAGATCTGTTCAAATATGTGGTATCTACAGCAGAAAAAGTCAAATCGGGAGTGAAATTCGTATGGGGGCTATATCTAAATCTGAACCGATCTGGTTCATTTTCACCGTGGGTGTTTCAAGTTGAAATATAAGATGTTTTGCCAATTTTGAAGCAAATCTGTTAAAATATGTGGTTTCTACAGCAGAAAAAGTCAAATCGGGAGTGAAATTCGTATGGGGGCTATATCTAAATCTGAACCGATCTAGCTCATTTTCACCGCGGGTGTTTCTACTTGAAATATAAGATGTTTTACCAGTGTTGAAGAACATCTGTTAAAACATGTGGTTTCTACAGCAGAAAAAGTCAAATCGGGAGAGAAATTCGTATGGGGGCTATATCAAAATCTGAACCGATCTGACCAATTTTCACCATAGGTGTTTCTAGTTGAAATGTAAGATGTTTTGCCAAGTTTGAAGAAAATCTGTTGTAATATGTGGTATCTAGCGTGAAAAGAGTCAAATCGGGAGTGAAATTCGTATGGGGGCTATATCTAAATCTGAACCGATTTTCTTCAAATTAAATAGCGTTCGTCCTTATCCCGAAAAACTTTGTTGTGCAAAGTTTCATTTGGTTCTGGCTACAATTGCGACCTGTACTTTGATTACAAGAATAGATGGACAGACGGACGGACGGACATCTAAGTCGATCGGTATAATTAACAATGGGTCTATCTCGCTTCCTTTTGGGTGTTACAAACAAATGCACAAAGACATAATACTCTCGTGGAGTGTATAAAAATCTGATTTATAGAGCGTCTAAATCATAAAATCGAATGTGTCAGGCATTTTTAAATGACATTTTAAAGCCTATAGCATCCTTGGAAATGGATGTTATCAGAAGTCGGTTGAGAAAGATTTCAATCTATGCTTACTTGTTTAAACGATTCATTTCTTTCGTATATTCACTTTATTTCCCAATTCCGGCTATCAAAATAGCGGCAGTTTGAAGTCTGAACCCTGAACCCCGAAAACGCTTAGTAGGTGGCTGCAGCATTTTGTTTAACAACGGTATCACTATCCGAGACCATTATTCATTGCCACGCTTATTAACTGCCAAACAATAAATAATCTCTAATAATTGCATGGTTGGCAAAAACAACAAATGTTTATATAGAACAACGCCATTTATAATTGGCATAAATCAATTGAAATCTAGACGATGGGGATGGCTGCCACAAACCGAACCGATCGAATTCGTAATCGACAGAAATGGTCGGAGAATTTCACACACATGCACACACCCACATATATTTGGACCCATCAACGCCACATAATAAACACATATTTAAGAAATTTTAATTAAATTTTATTGTACATATACACATACAGACATAACTACATACATACACACGTATGTATGTATATATTTTTAAATCGGACCATATGTCATAGCATGATATATTTTTTGTCGGGGGATGGTGCGACCGATTGGTTGTGGCTGTGTCCAATTCCATTAAAAGTGAAATAAAAAAATAATCATTTTCACATTTATGGACTAATTTTCCATGGAATTGAAGTGGAGGGGAAGATTCAATTAACATTTATGTCCATGTCCGTCGGTGGCCATTTAATTTTGCGAGTATTTTGTTTTTAATCAACGCCATTCATTATTAATAAATACCAATTTCAATATGCTTGAATTTCTATGTACATATGTATGTATGTGTTTAATTTTATTTTGTTTGGATTTCTTTCTTTCGGAGGAAAATCCAATGTCTTGTTTTGCTTGGAAATATCATCTTTCCCCCCTTTGGTCTCTTGGCCATTACAATTTCCATAAAATGTGATTTTCATTATATTTTTCATATGGATTTCCACAATTAGCCTATTGTCCGTTTGTATTTAGATGTGTGAGCGCTTCTGTTTCTATCTCTGTCTTTTTCGCATTTATACTCGTAGTAATTTTGGAGTCCAGGTGTTTTTTGTTATGATATTTTGTGTTTGCGTTTGTGATTTGTCTGAAAATAAATTCAGATTGTACGATGTACATAGTTTCGACTTGTGTTTGTTTGGAAGAACGATTCTTTAAATAGCGTTGAAACTTCAAAGTATAGCAGAGTTCAATATTGTTTATATAGCATTTCAATCAAGCGCAAATTTGTTCAAAATTCAATTCGCTGGGAAGTCGGAAGATACTCGTCGTGCGTACCACATTAGGATGGCTCTTAGCATAGTGAAATTATTAGAATGTGATATTTATTTAAAAAAGACTAGGCAAATAATGCCTTAGTGAATGTTAAGGCAGAAATGTTCCAAAAATTGATCTAAATATTCAAAATGTTTATTAGAGATTTGAAGATTTCTCTTCGGACTCATTTTCATACATAGCCGACGTATTTTTGTAACCTGTTGACCTCCTCCTCGTTTGGTTTTGCTGCTAGAGCGCTTTGAGAATGACTAATCAAGAATATATATCCTCGATATTTCAAGGCATTACAAATGGAATGGTTTCTTTTCTATGAGCTATTTTTGTAATGAAGACATAAGGGTCACCCTATTGTTTTCTGGTCGAATTCGTATGTTTGTATGTATTTCACATAATGTTTCTTGAACTTTATCATAACATTTATTAAATATTATGTTTTAATGTGTGAATTTTTGAAATTCTCATTCGTTTGTTGGGACTTGCCCTGAGACTGGTTAGTCAAGTCAAGTTGTTACTGTAGGAGCCCCATGAGAGGAGCATTTCGTGAATTCGAGTTTATTCTCTGGCTGTCATTACAACCTAACCTAATCTTGGTACAACTTATATTGGTGTGTAGAAAGACAAAATTCAGACTTTACGATATCCTCCACCACTTTCTAACCCATTACACATGGGTTTGAATACCAAAATTTGATGTTTTAAAGTTTAAGCGAAAATATCGTTTAAAGTCTAACTTTCCCGGATACATTTTAATTCGACGAGTTTACTGACCCTAAATCAAAGGCTACCAAAAGTTCGCTACTTCGATGCGGGAAAGAATTTTGTGCAGAATTGGGTCTTACGTTTGGCCCGTTTTGGGATAAATGTGCCAGTTAGAATGATAGTCACATGTTATACGTTCTGAGATATGCAATTTTTTCTTAGACTATCCTACTACTACATCGAACTTTCATAAAGAAGTCGACAACGTTAGCACCTCTAAGGAAACCACTTTCATTCTTCTCAGAATTGAAAAAAAAAAATAACAAACAAAATTTTTATTTTTTTCGCAAAAGTAATATTTTCTTACCAAAAATGAAAGAAAACACAAAATTTTATTTAAAACAAAAATGAAAAAAATATATAAATATTTACAGGTTGTTTGTCTAGAAACTTTGTATTGAATTTATTATTTACTTTTCAAATAATTTCAGTTTATATGTTATTCAAATTATCTGAATCGCCTAAAATGGACATTGTAATTAAAAAAATTGTTTACATCACCACACATCAATGTCAGTGGGTATAGTATGACTTAGAAAACTTTCAAACTAACACTAAAGTCAATTTTGGTGTGCAAAAAATGAGAAATGTAATTTTTTTATAAATTTCAAAAATAAAAGTTCTTAAACTAGAGATCAAACTAAAGAGAAAAATTGGCATATCTCAATTTTATGGATTTTCGATCATTCTAACTGGCACAAATAGTCGAAGCAATGCGAGTACTGTATGTTACCAATTTCACGATTCTAGATGCATCCGATTGGTTGGCAGTATTATGGTATACAATATGGATATTGTACCGTGAAAAGCATGCATTTTGTATAATACCTTTTGCGTCGCTTTTGTACATTCACACAAAATCTAGTTTGTAATTTTTTTATTTGATTTAATTATTATTTTTAATTGAATTCTAAAATTTAACTTACACAATGTTTTTAATTGATTCAACTAATTTTTTGATTGAATTTTGAATTGAGGTATATTGAGGAGGTCGCCTGCATTTCTACACATTTTTCTTCTACACATAAGAAACCGAGTTTGCTTTCAAATTCCGAACAGCAACAAAGTTGTACAAGTGGTACTCAAAAATTGAATTTCCATAACACGTGTGTGATTTCCTTACATTGTTTAATTAATCCAATAATAATATTTTAAATAATAAATATATATGAATTTATCAATTAAAATTTTATTAGTTTATAAAATTATAATATAAATTAAAATAAAAGCATTAATTGAATCAATATAACCATTTGTATAAACAATATCATCAATATTAATCAATATAATATTAATTTATTTGAAACAATTTTTAATTGTTTTCTGTTCTTCAACAGTGGCCAGAATTTATGCTGTTAGTAGTAAAGGGTAATTTTTTAGCTATTATCTTTTTGGCAACTCTGGTTTAAACAGCTGACGCACGTTTCGTGTTTTTTTCGCTGTCAAACATCCTCAGTTTGTTCTATAATTTAACTATGAATCGTCTTACAAACGAACAACGCTTGCAAATTATTGAATTTTATTATCAAAATGCGTGCTCTGTTAAGAAAGTTCATCGCGCGCTTCCATTTTATGGTCAGTTTAAACGACCCACTGAAGCGGCTATTCGGGCTATTGTGACTAAATTTCGCACCAAATTTACATTGTTGGACATTAAACCACCAACACGCTTACGTAGAGTGCGAACTGAAGAAAATATCGCAGCTGTATCGGCCAGTGTTAATGATGACCATCAATTATCGATTCGTCGCCGTTCGCAGCAATTGGGCCTCTGTTACTCAAAAAGTGGGAATGCCAAAATTGGAGGCGCAGTCAAGGTCAACATTTGCATGAAATAATCTTCAAACATTAAATTATATGGATCGTACTATCGATTCAAATAAAGATTTCATGCATTTTTCTGCATTTTATGTGTTTTTTCAAAAACTTTCCTATAGCTTTTAAAAAATCACCCTTTATATATAACGACAATGAATTAATTAAAATTTTACTTGAATCTGCAACTTTTTTAATTGAATTTAAGTGTTTATGTGTTCACTAATGCAGAAGTTGAAGTTTATAACACCGTACGACAATTTTTAAAAAAAGTCGTTACACTTGAACCGGATGATATACGTATGTAATTTTTTTCCCCATGTAATTTTTTTACGTTGCATTTTTGTCCAATTTTTTTTCTGAATTAATTAATTAAATTAATTGTTATTTTTGATTAGTTAAATTAATTGTAATTATTGACTTAGAATAACTTATTGGTCGTATAAAAGTTTAGATCAATATTTAGTGGGTTTTCAAATTTTTTATGACCGATCCTAATATACATATGAAACTAGAGACCGTATATGGTGACATTTTTTCCTTTTTACATAACTTTTAATTTTCAAAGGATATATAAGTTTTAATAATTTATTTCAATACTTTTGCATGTCATACAAAGGCCATATGGATATCAAATGATTGTGAAGAATATCTATTCAAAATACTTAGAATTTCATGAATCTTAATCATATTATACAATCCTAGTAGTTTAGCATTATAAGATATTTAAAGTTTTCCCCCTTAAATAGTTAAATTTTATTTATTTCTATTTTTAAGGAGGAAATTTGAAATGATTGTTAATTCATAACTTATACAGATAGAAGCATGACATTTGAAGTATATTTAGGAGATATTCTTCTCTTTCATTTGATATTTGGTACCATATCGGTGGTGTATGACTCGGAAAAATACGAAAATAAATAAATTATACATCTATATACTTTGTAAATTGAAAGTGCTGTAAAAAGAGAAAGGTGTATATAGTCTTATTCAGCTCCAAAATGTACTGTCTTACGGTGTAATAGTGCGTTCTATCCTTTTATGAATTTTCGGCAGTGTGTTGTGTTTCAAAAGTATTCGTTGTTAGATCACAGAATTAACTGAACTAGGCATCCAACTACAAACTAACTAATCAAATAAAATGTCTTTAAGCTTATAGAGCTCCAAACAAAAGCCGCTCGTTTTTCTGTCCGCATTTTTCTCTAGTTCACATCCACAAAAGCCGTACTTTACTATTTTAACTAATAAACATTAAATCGAAGTGAAATTTAGTTAAATTTAATTAATTGCAATCAGCCCGAAGAAATTCTCTCACTTCGCCCCTACCTTATCACACCACCTGCTTTAGCATTCAACTTCACACCACTGCGCAGGGGATTCATTGCATTCATGCATTGTCCACATACATTATGTATGGACTTCATCACTTCATTTATGTGTGTTGATCATACACTGGTACTTACCAATAAACTTCCAGATTTACTGAGACTCGATTGCGGTATCAATTCCAAATGATTGGGCCTTTGGGGTGCACTTAAGTCCGGTGTAACAGCTGCAAGCAAACAACAAGAAAAAAACAGAAATCCAATGAATTAACGATCTGGTAACACACGTCTTGTCACTACATGCAAAAAGTATACATATTCATATGGCTGCATATGTGTCTGTGCACGTATGGACGGACGGATGGATGGATGGGTAAATCGGATAAATCCATCGTATATGCCTCTGAATGGGATGTATGCAGATGTCTCGCCCAATTTCATTGGACAAAAGCTTAATGACTCTGCGCATATATTCACTGCTGTCTCGAATGGCGATGATGATGATGTGCTTTGTGTAAACTGACATGTATGTAGTATATCTATCGGTGTATATGTGAGACTGCATTATTAGTGTGTCCCGGGAAAGGCAACTTTAGAATTTTGTTGACGCCTTCTAATCTGATTATTAAGGGATGCTATCTTTTGTGTCAAATTGACCCAAAATACTTTTCAAGGCAAGTTTTACCAAGTTAATATAAATATGAATATTATTAGAATTTTTGTTTGTTCTTTTCATTTTATTTCAAGACTTATAGAGTACTGAATAAGTGAAAGATAAAAGAGTTTTTTAAGTAAAATTAGTGGTAAAATCAAGATGTTATTAAGGTATATTTCGAGATAGCACAAGGATTAAATAATTATATGGATTTTGAAGGCTTTTTTAGTTTCTTTATCTTCATGTAGAGATCCTTCTTTAATATTCTATTGAATTTTTGATTTTTTTGTGGGCCACTCTAATATACATACATATACATCGTAAATGCGTGTGAGAGTCCATATATATTTTGATGTTTTTCGCTATTTTTTAAGATAAATGTCGCATTTTCCTAATGCCGATGGCTCATTTATGTTATTTTCAACAAAGTACACTCAGACAGGCATACATATATGTCGGTGTCCGTAGTGTTGAGTTGTATTTCCCGCATAGAAAATACACTGTGAATCCATTGAATAAGAAAACACATCTTTATACATAAGCATCAAATGCAATCTCTTAAAAGGCTTTCGATTTTGAACAGCTTTAGATTATTATTTTTTTAAAATTTTCAGCAGCGACCAAGCATTATTTTTTTAATAAGGAGGAAATTCACAAAAAAAAATTAGATTCAGAAAAATATTATTCCTAAACTGAGAAAAATACATGATACAAGTTAGTTCAACAAACATACTTCTGTTTAGCTAAAAAGCAGTAAAATTAACCAAGTATGAGTAAAGTTTATTTATTTCATAGTAATTTTACTCAGAAAATTTACTGTAAAAAAGTATTATCTCTTTGTGCATTTGTTCGTAACATCCAAAAGGAAGCGAGATGGACCCACTGTTAAGTATACCGATCGATTTAGAATCACTTTTTGAATCGATTTAGCCATGTCCGTCCGTCCGTCCATATATTCTTGTAATCAAAGTACAGGTCACAATTATTGTCCGATATAGCCCCCATACAAATGTCGCTTCCGATTTGACTTTTTCCGCTCTAAAAATCTAATTTTTACACGATTTGCTTCAAATTTGGCCCAAGAACTTATATTTGGACTAGAAACATCTGTGGTGATAGTGGGTCAGATCGGTTCAGATTTAGATATAGCTCCCATACAAATTTTGATCCCGATTTGACTTCTTTTCTTTTTGAACTAAAAATATCTGTGATGAAAATGGGACAGATCCGTTCAGATTTAGATATAGCTTCCATATAAATTTCGGTCTCCATTTAACTTTTTGCGGTCGAGAAACCTATTAATCGTTTTTCTTCAAATTTGCCATAGCATTATGGTTGGATTGGGTCGATTAGCCCTCATAAAAATAACCTTTTTCTCTCAAAGTATTACAGATTTGGATCTAATTTAACAGAACATATTATATGTCAGCTGCAAACATATATTGTGTAAGTAAGTAGTACCCATACAAAAATCGTTCCCGATTTCACTTTTTCCCCGAATTCAATTGTAACTGGGTAGAAAGTGGGGGTATCATAAAGGCGGCCCCGCCCGACTTTAGCCTTTCCTTACTTGATTTTAAAAAAAATTATACTTGCGTGAAGAACATTTCTAATAAAGAAACTGCCTTAAGAAAGAAACTAATGTAGTTTTTTGCATGGAACAATTCCATTAGGAAGTTTTAGCTAAAAAAATATTTGTATTCCTATACTTAAGTTAATGTGTTTAATGAAGAAGCAATTAATGAAATGGAAAATACTTCAATTAAATATGTAATATAAAGCAATCAAATCTTGAAATATAAACAAATCATGCGAAGGCGCCCACCACTTTGGCTTCGCAACAATTCATGGCATAGTAGCTGAACTCTTTATGGCAGAAATATCATAAAAGCTTTTAAGAATTATTTCATGAAATTTTTAGCAAAAACATTTATTTGCAAACATCTAAAAAGTCTTGAAACCCATTTAGTCCAAAAATATGTAGGGTCTAAAGTCACTCCTTCAATGCGTTACACTTTGTTCTGTCCCAAATGATGCATACCTTTCTACTCTGTAGAGTGAAGGTATAAAAATATATGACCAAAAACAGGAAGACGATGGAATCTATTACACCGTGCAACATCTTATTTTAATTTAAAATCAGTAAAGGGTGCATAGTGACGAAAGCATATTGAAGACCTACATATCATTGTAACAAAATGTTTAATACTCCTTCGTGCGATATAAATTTTAATTGATTTTCTTGGTCATACTAGAGGAAATATTTTAGAAAAATTTTAAAATTTTTTATATTTTTTCACAATTTTGTATTATATTATTTGGAAAGAAAGACTGTCATTTCCGTAATCACAATTTCAATAATCATCGTTTGAGCCCTACGTAAGTAGTAGCTCCAGGGGAGATCCTAGAGTACCCAGAAGATGTATGAATCAATGGATAAGTCGAGTCCGCCGACTAAAAATAGGTTTAGTTCTGCTGGACCGATTTATTTTTTTGGAGAAATTATATAAAATACTGGGTAAACCTTAATGCTCATATAGGCATAAAATTAGCCTTATTCAGAAGCTCCTAAGCATCATAATTCATAAAGACGAAAGCAGTTTTTGAAATCAATTGAAATTTTTAGCCTATATTCAGCACCACTGTGTGTCGTCATTACATTGCAAATTGTACACACTCTCTTTTTATTTGGAATGGTATAGGGTGATCCCTAAAAAGAAGATTCTTCATTTGCTAAAGGAAATGTCCTCACTCCCAAAACATAACCAAGTATTATAAGTCTTACAACCTCGTTTTCCTATCCAAACGATCCACAGTGTACATAAGCTATATATTTTTTATTATTATTTTTTTAATAAAAAGTTTTGGTTGTCTTTTTTTTCTGGTTTTGTTAATTTCTGCGATCACAATGTGGTGGGACGTTTCGTTTATTTTTTATTTTTTTTTGTAATAGTGACGTTGATGTTGTCTTTGATTGAAAAGTGTTCAGTGTTTTCACTTCGTGTTCGTGTAAGATTTGTTTCGTACGCTGTGTAAATTGAAAACATATTTTTTATTTAAAGAACAATACTATGTAGTTTCACACACAAACAAACAAACTTGCTTTAAATGACGTCAACAACCACCTTGTTCTCGAAAAAGAAATGTATTTTTCGATTTCTTTTTAACGAAAAAAAAGTACGAAAATAAGACAAACAAAATTATTGCTTAATCGTTTGTTTGATCATTGAATGTAAACGTATGATGCTGATCATATTTTTTTATTCTTTTGCATAAATAATCTTGATGAAATTCTAGGAAATGTGTGACAAAAGTCTTGTGATAACTTTGTCATTAAAATTGGTTGGTTGGCTGGTTTTTGTGATCATTTTCAAATATTCAAATAATTCAAAATCGGTTCTTCTTAGACCATAGCCACAAGGCAGCCAGAGTCAAGTACTATTGAAATACGCATGTTTTGAAAATGCTTCGATGACACTATTGTAACGTGAAGGTTTTGTCGTCGACGTTCTGTTCTGTTGTTGTCTTGGCTTTGGTGTCTTCGCATCGGCCGTGACTTGATGCATTTCAAATGGATGACATTTTCATTTGGGGTATTTTTAAATGATAGTACAAAGTCAAATCAAACCGTTTAAATGTGTGCGTTGTTGCAATTAACCCTGAACTAAATTCGAGGGGAAAACTAATTAAAAATCTATTAAGCGAGTACTCTCTACACGTCTACATGTCGACTGTCACTGTTAAGGTCGTTGCCTGCAAATTGTTTTGGCAGTTTTAGAATGAACTTCACAAAGGCATACACATTAATTTGTTAAAAGGTGGCTATCAAATATGAAACTTTCAAAATTTAATTGTTTTCGTTTGTTTTATTTTGGTGTGTAGTTGAACTCGGATATTGTCCTGGCACACACTCACATATGCGATTCGATGAGATGCCTGTAAGAAGGCAATGAAGAGCTTTGTTGTTAACTGCCATTCGAAAAGCTAGTAGTGGTTCTCGGTCGTTTGGTAGAATTTTTGACTTGAGGAATCTGGATATATTGTTAAAAAATCGCTGCGAGACTTTCTGAAAACGATCGTCACGGGTGTTAAATTGCCTCAAATATTTTCCTGTGGAAAATAACAAGGAAATAACGTTTCCTTGAATGTATGCCATCACAAATCACAGTGCATGCCAACTGCAATCGTAAATCATTTACCAAAAATTCATTGAAAACCATAATCATATATTTTTATGATCGTTCAAAAAATCTTTTCGAATCTTAATCAATAATAAAGGCATTAAAATTTAATGTTTATAGCCACCAGATACAATATTCGTATAAGGCTAAATTTCATAGATATAGAGAGGTATTGTGAACTTGCCATGGCGTTTGTAACACTTTGAAACAGTCATTGTGGATATCGTCCATGATCGTAGCTGAATTTTTCTATGCCGAGGTCAATTACTTGCTTGGACGTGGACTTGTTGGATTAAATATTTTGACAATTTTTTTTTTAACTTTTTCGTTATTCTTTCGAGTAAAGTATTTTCCTTTTTTTTGGAAAATTGAAAACCACAATTTTCGTATCGTATAAAATAGTTGAATTTAATCAAGTCAAT
Organism: Polietes domitor; assembly: GCA_947397865.1. Taxonomy (NCBI): domain Eukaryota; kingdom Metazoa; phylum Arthropoda; class Insecta; order Diptera; family Muscidae; genus Polietes; species Polietes domitor. The sequence goes on along the minus strand of OX377621.1, from coordinate 103,912,148 downwards.
TTTTTTCTAGACCACTTAGATGTAAGTCGAGAGCGACATTAAACGTTATCGAAACATGGACAACAATAAAAGTAATATATCTGATCAAACATCCGATTTTGAGTTATGAGATTAGTGGAAACATAATAATATTGTACACAAAAGAAACTCACAATCGAAGTGTGGGAGTAAACTCAATAAACTTCGAATTGGTGGTAGCAAGACCCTAGACGTATTCTATAACTAGAAACCCCTCTATTCTATTCATCAACTCAAATAAAACATTATGATGAGATGTTTGTCATTAAATTCATTCTGATCTGATCTTAACTGCTGATGAGACGATAGTTTTGAAGTAAAACTAGTAAATTAGTGACGATCAGAGTTTTTCAAATTCTCCTAGATATGAAATGGTTGTGGAAGGCTTTGGGGTCGAATATCGGATAGAAAAAGTATGTAGGTTTCAGTCGGTTAAACCGAGTTATATATACACTCACGCTCGTAGAGAACTTGTGTATAGAAGGACATACATTTTACTTAGCGTCGGATTATTTGTGTGGGAGGTACTAGAAGGTCATTGTACATAACTGTAAAAACATGATTTCACGCATTGTTATAGAAGTTGTAAAGGATTTAATTTTATCTAGGATTGAGGCAATTGTGTAAGGTACTAGAAGGGACGTGGTTAGAGCATACGTATTTTTTAGGATTAAAGAGATTATAAAAAACAGTTTTCAAATATCACATTGCAAATGATTTTGACTACCCGAATGGATGTTATATCAGTTTTACTGTAACCATAGTTTATGCCACTTTGTGTGGGAGGTACCAGAAAGGGTGTGGCAATATCGCCCATATTGCATGAAAATGTAACCTCTACAAAAGCATTGGCAAATATCAAATTTCGTAGTATTCCGATCATCCGTATAGAATATATAACAGCTTTAATTTCACGTAGTTTAGTGTGTTTTGTGTGGGAGGTACTGCAAGGCACCTGGCAAAACCCGCCATATTTTGTACACTTATAGTGATTATAAAAAATTTGTCAAATACCCAAATAAAGGTGGTTGCGAATATCCGAGTGGATGTTACATTGGTTTTAATTTAACATACGAATATGGACCATTTGTGTGGAAGGTACCAGATGGAGCGTGGCAATTTCGCCCATCTTCAAAGATAAACTAAATTTGGGGAAAATATTACCACGTGCAAAGTATGAATTGATTCCTTAACTCCTTTCGAGTGTTATCGTCACACCAACCAGTCAGATAGGCGGACGGGCATGGCTCAAACAACGTGAACAGTCGTGAAACGGATTTGGGTCAAATATATTTAGGGTCTTAAGTCACTCCTTCAATGCGTTACACTCGTTTCTGTCCCAAATGATATATAACCTACTACTCCCTAGAGTGAGTTTATAAAAAAACCTGGTATGATTTGAATATTCACAATAAAATCTCACTATTTTCACCCTCCTGTCATATTTGAGGGATTCAATGTTAAATCAACGAGATATTTTCGAATGTCTTACGATTTTGATGAAAATTTCTGAAATTACTTTGAAAACCATTAAAAGCAGTGACAACCCTATAACTTTATATACTTTATCGTGTAGATTTTTTATTTATTAATTTTTACCAAATAAAACATTATACAAAAATTAAAAAAATATTTTTTCAATGAACAAAATAATTTTCAAGAAAGAAGGTTTATTCAACTAGTCGCTTGTGTGAAAGATATTGAGATTTTTTCCAGGAGAATTTTTGGTTTTTATTGTATTAAAAATAAAATAAAAATTACCTAATAATTATATTTTTTAAATATTGAAACTAATTTTCAAAACTATTTTTGTTTTTACAAATATTTTTGCAAAATAATTTTTCAAAAACTATTTTGTTTTCGGTTCAAGTACAGCTCATACATTTTAATTTTATCTATTTTCTTTGGTGGGAAGAATTTTTATATTTTTTAAATTTAAAGATTGAAGGGTGTGGCAATTAAAAATTTTGAAGAGTTGCCTATTTGATTCAATAAACTTACTAATTCGTCTCATATGATATTAGTAAAGTGGTCGTGTTCTACGTCTTCCTCATTTAACTATGATAGGCATCATGAGAGCCTAATACTGCTGAATGCTCTACATGGTGGAGGGTATATTGAGATTCATCCCGATCAAACTTAACACCTTGTTGTATTTGATATTTTTTTAAATATTAACAACCGAATCGGAATCCCAAACCGAACGAACCAATAACTGTCGGAGCTGACAGAGTTTATTAGTTTCAATGGTTTTGTGGCGAGGATTCAAATGCTCTGAGCACAAAATATACAAATATAATTTTATTAATCAATTTTCATTCGAACATGAAAACATGCCAGTGCTGGGTGGGTTGGGTTTGTGGCAGTGGCAGCCACAGCCGCAGTGTGTGTTCGCCGCCATCAAGGTAAGCCATGTGCGATTATTACACCTTGTAAGAGTTTTTATTTCGCCGTAATTTCCTGTAATTTGTTGCCGTGATTTCGATAAAAATCTAACAAATTCGAGCATCATTGTGTATTTTTTAAATAATATTTATTTGTGTTGTTCTAGTTGTTGTTTTGATGTTTGCTAAATATACAAACAAACGCTTTGTATATTAGGGATGTTCGATTGTTCGGTTATTGCTTGTTTGTGTTTGTGTTTATGTTGGGTTGTTTCATTTTGGATACAGTAATGTATTTATTTAAGCCTTGACACCACCGCCCATACGACGAGCATTGATTCCATTCAATATTCTTCAATTAAAAAAAAATTTAAATAAAAATTCTCATTTATTTGGTTTATTTTAAAATACATTTCGCCATTAAGTTCATTGACGTAAACTTTTCTGTGTGCGTGTGTGTGTGTGCGTATGTGGATTTTTTGTTGAAATGGTTTATTTTAGTTTTAGGAAGAAAAGCCATGGAAGGTTATGACCTTCACCTCATTGTGGCAATTTGTCAGTGGTGTTGACTGTGGTACTGGAACTGCTGTTGTTGTTGGTGGGTTTGAAACAAGTGAAGGTTGAAAACCATCCCCGACAGCGAATTGACTTTGGAATTTTATTAGTGCAAAGCCCACACATAAATTATAATTTTCATTAAGGCGAAAACTTTTTGTAGAAGGAGAAAGTTGTTTTCTATGGCGTTTCTTATTTTGTATGTTTTCTTAATTATACAAAATGGTTAGAGGCTGGTGCCTATATCTTACAATTCCAAAAAGAAAGAGAAATCTCAAAAAGTTGCTATTAAATAAAAATTAAATTTCATATCAGGCAAATATATATTTTGAATTGTTTGAAATAAATTAATGCATTAAAGAAAAGTGTTGTTCAGTTGTTTTAAATTAAACAGGTGTCCTCATTTGGGGTAAGGGCGGTAATGGGTTAAGTGACCAAAGCTGGACTAATTTGTAGATTAAATTATAATGTTATTGAAACAACTCCGACGACTATCAATTTCAATTGACAATTCCATAATGATTTTGACCTGTATTATATTTTGGTCATTTAAGTTAATTGCCCTCGACCATGGCGTGCACTGCACAGTATTACCGACAGATTAGAGATTCTCAACCTAAATATATCCAAAGTGGAATGAACACACCTAATTTCATGATTTTCGCTGCAGCCAGCTTGGCAACACTGCCGACTCAGTTTGTTTATTATTAGTTTATTAAGATTCTTATTTTACTTTTTATACCCTCGCTCTACAGGGTATATATCATTTGGGACAGAAAAAAAGTGTAACGCATTGAAGGAGTGACTTAAGACACTAAGTATGTTTGGACCAAATTAGACGACTTTTTACGTTGTTTGAGCCATTTCTGTCCGTCCGCCTGGCTGGTGTACACGATAACTCTCGAAAGGGGTTAAGGAATCAATTCAAACTTTGCACAAGGTAATATTTTTCCCACACTTAGTTCAAGTTCGAAGATTGCCACGCCCCTTCTGGTACCTACCACATAAATGGTCCATATTCCAATGTTAAATTAAAACCAATGTAACTTCCACACGGAACTTCATTCAGAATCACCTATGTTAAGTGTTCAAAATACGGTGGGTTTTGCCACGCCCCTTCCCTCCCACAGAAATCAACCTAAACTACGTTAAATTAAACCTGTTATAACTTCTACACGGATGATCGGAATACTGGCAAATTTGATATTTGGCAATGTTTTTATAGAGGTTACATTCGCATTGAATATGGGCGATATTGCCACACCCCTTCTGATACCTCCCATACAAAGTGATATAAGCTTTGTTTGAAATAAAAGCGATCCATACAGGTAGTCAAAATTATTTGCAATTTGAAAATGTTTTTATAATCACTTTAAACATAAAAAATATTTACGCTTTAGCCACGCCCCTTCACGTACCTCTCACAGAATTGTCCATAACCTAGGTAAAGTTAAATCATTCAAAACTATTACACTGGTATATAAAATCCACTATGACATGAGATCCCTATAGTTCCTTCCACAAATTATTCTGACGTAAGAGAAAATTAATTGTTTATAACTATATATAAGTTGATTGGACTTAAGCTTACTTATTTGTAAAGAGGAAAACTTGAAATGGTCAGATGAATGTATACGCCCAATTCCCTGAATCTAGCTGCGGCTATTTGGTTGGTAACATTTTTGTCCCCTTTACCCCCTGAAAAGTACTACATTCAAAAATCTCTTTCTTTTACGTGTCTACTTAGTAAGAGGGATGTACACACCGATTTTCATCATTTTAGCTTTAGCCATTTTTATCCCTCTGTTTCCATGTATTTATTTAAATTTATTTAAAATTTAAAAAAATAATTTGGAAAGACCTATTTATTTTTCGTGTCTACACAGTCGGAGGAATGTGTACACCGAATTTCGTGATTCTAGCTGCGGCCATTTGATTGGTACAATTTTCATCTCCTCTTTCCACTTTACCCCTACGAAAAATCCCATTTATTTTACGTGACACTGAATTTAATTATTCTAGGTGCAACCATTTGGTTGGTACTATTTCTATCCCATTTTACCCCATAAAAGTACGAATTTGGAAAAAACTTTTATATTATGTATCTGATCAATTAGAGGAATGAACTCACCGAGTTTCGCGTTTCTAGGCGTTGTCGTTTGATAGGTACAATTTTTATCCCTTTTTGCCCCATTTTTCTCCTACGAATAAGAATCACTTTATGGTGCATATTTTTGCTATAAGGGGAATGCGCATATCCAATATCAAATAAATATAAGCAGATATATAAAAAAACATGCTTAAAGCTCTAATATTAGGGGTTATTATGGGTATTTTCAGTTCTTGTGAGCAACAAATGTTTCATTTGGACGCATTTCAGCCAGTTGAAATCCCAACCGATCTACGACTATAAGACGCCTTTGTGGGAATTTTGGACCTCCTAGCTACTTTCGTTTAGATGCTAGCGTGCTGTCAACAGACAGACTGATGGACAAATGGGCATGACTAGATCGTCTTAAAATTAGAATGACGATCAATAATATACAGGGGTTTCCAATAAGAACTTGACAACTTTTTTTAATAAAACGCAAACCATTTGAGATATTTCCAAAACTTTATGATCGACTTGAAATCAAAACATTTATGAATGGAACTCGATTTCGTTCATATGGCCACCGCGTCCATGTCGGCAGCGGTCGATTCGTTGGACCCAATTTAGGATGACTCGGTCACACATTTCGGCCGTAACTGCCGCTATTTCGCTTTCAATGTTGGCTTTTTTTTCACTGAACCAACACACAGGGGATATCCCCTATAAATGCAGTGCATTGCGTTGGTAGAAGGAAGATATGGTATTGGAAGGAGGAAAGAGGGAGTAGTGTCTGTTGATATCTGTTTTGAATCTCTGAATGCCGTAATTGGAGGGAAAGATATTTGCCGGAAGTCGATTCCACATATGGATAGTACGGGCGAAGAACGAATTTATTCTGTAATGTGTAGTGCTGCCGGTTGTCCAATCGACAACAAATGGGTGAGCGTTCCTGGAGAGTCGCGTATCTCTACCGAACGTTCTCACGGGCGGTATAAGATCACGAATTTCCGAAGAACAAACACCATGAAAGTATCGATAGAACAATGACACACAACCAACATTACGACGGTGTTCAAGGGAGATAATAGAATTGGATATCCTACCGTCACCTATCAACACCATCGCCCTCCTCTGGACACGGTCAAGTAGCTCCAGTGATGAAGCTGGAGCACCCGACCATATATGGGAGTTGTATTCCATCTTTGGTCTTCCTTTGAGTTCTTCCAACGTCGTCGGCTTTTTGGCATAGAGCAATGATTTGACGTAGCCCCAAACAAAAAAGTCTAGTCACGAACTAGGCGGCCAATTGACTGGTACATTTCTTGAGTTAATACGCTCTCCAAACTTACTCTTCAATAAATCGATTGTAACGTGTGCTGTGTGGCCTGTGGCATAGTTATTTTTTGTGGATGAAGTGGTGATTCATGAAGCACATGTCGATTTTCACCAACCCAATAAGGCATATTTTGCTAATTGACATATTGATTGGCTCAATGGGCCAGCAACGAGCTTCGTCCCTTGATGAAGAAGATGAAGATGATTTTGCGATGAAATGCATCATGTTGGCGTATCTTCTCCAGAGCCCAGTCGGGGAACGTACATCGCGACAAATGGTCCATCGGCTGCAATTCTTGAGTCAGATTGATCCTGTTTGGTGTAAACCAAGATCCTTACGCAAAATTCGCCATAAAGTAGTTGATACTGGCTACTAATTGAACCGCCCTCGTAAAAAATTCTTTATATTTTTCCAACGAAGTCAACATTTGTTGAAATTTTTTTTTGTCTTTTACTGCATTAAGATCTGTTTGTATTTCGCAATACCTACTTGCACTACCTGCAGTTTCCATTGAAGACATCCATAAATTGAGACCACAAAGAACAACCACACTGTTAATGGTATTTCCTGGAATACTAAAGTGCAAGAACAATGCAATTACATAAACAACGACAACAATATGGTCCATCATATCAACCTGGATACGTCAACGTTAACAATAACATCTACTGACGGCAAAACAACAAGGTAGTATAAAGTCTTTTAAGACATCAGCGATAATGGAACATATCCATTAATAGACTTACTTTTTATGGGTGGGAGAAAAAATAAAGATTAAATGTTAAAGTCTCCTCCATAAAAGTGAATTGAAAACCAACTAAAAAAAGAACAACAAAACAAAGAAAAAAACACAACGCTTGCACTTTTCCCCAACGAAAATCGGGCACACGTAGCAAATTTTACAGAAGCTTCCTTCGACGGTTGATGTAAATTGTAGATTTTATGACAGATTTTAAAAAGCAATAAAATCAAATTTGCTAAAATGCATGTGTGAAAATTGAAAATTGTCTGTTGGGATGGCGTGCTACAATTTGTTGCCTGTCAATCGAGGAGCGAGAGCGCGTTCTGGTGATGGTGTTGCCGAAAATCCATTAAAATGAAAATTCGAGTATATGTTGTAAAAATAACAGCAACAGCAAAAGCAACAGTACAAACATACGGGACCGGGGAAAACAACAGAAAAAATTGGTCTCAAAATCTATGTCGACTAGCCTCTGCGGGATCTTGCGCCCCTCCCAGGTGGCCATAATAACATAAAATAAAAATCGTTGGAAAGCAACGATGCTGCTCTGGCTGTGTGCCGGCTGAAGATTATGCGTGAATTGGTGTCTGGGGACACCACGTACAGTTACACGTACTCTTAATAAATGTCAACGCCAAGAACGAGCAAAAACCAAACAAAACAAAAATCATGATTTTTTTATAACCTCAACACCATGGGAGGTGTGTGTATATTCATTTGGTCACAGCGCTTGTAACATCAAAGAAATATCCAAAAGCGACTTCTTCAGTCAAGTCCATTTGATGGGATGGACAATAGATTCCAAATGAAATAAGTTATTAAGGTCATATAAAGAGTGATTTTTTTGAGGTTAGGATTTTCATGCATTAGTATTTGACAGATCACGTGGGATTTCAGACATGGTGTCAAAGAGAAAGATGTTCAGTATGCTTTGACATTTCATCATGAATCGTCTTACAAACGAACAACGCTTGCAAATTATTGAATTTTATTATCAAAATGCGTGCTCTGTTAAGAAAGTTCATTGCGCGCTTCCATTTTATGGTCAGTTTAATCGACCCACTGAAGCGGCTATTCGGGCTATTGTGACTAAATTTCGCACCAAATTTACATTGTTGGACATTAAACCACCAACACGCTTACGTAGAGTGCGAACTGAAGAAAATATCGCAGCTGTATCGGCCAGTGTTAATGATGACCACCAATTTTCGATTCGTCGCCGTTCGCACCAATTGGGTCTCTGTTACTCAAAAACGTGGAAATGCCAAAATTGGACTAAGCGGATGGACCACCTAAGACGCAGCCGCGGTCAACATTTAAATGAAATTATCTTCAAAAAGTAAATGTCATGGACCAATCTAACGTTTCAAATAAAGAACCGATGAGATTTTGCAAATTTTATGCGTTTTTTTAAAAAAAAAGTTATCAAGCTCTTAAAAAATCACCCTTTATATACGGTCATATGACTAGATCATCTAAAAGTCTCGTGACAAAATTCATGCCAGATTTGAATTCGAATAAATATCGTCTTTGTAAAAATTATCCAATATTGTCGAGTAATATTTTAAAAATAACAAATATTTTCAAACCAAATAATCTTCAGCGATGAAGGCCATTTTCTCCCTGATGACTTCATTATTGGCCAAAATATTATGCAGAGGAACCACATATTATTGTCGGAAAAACAAACGTGTCGCTGTTTGGATTTTTCGTAATTTATACTCTTAAGGCCGAAGCAGGTAAGAGGAGATTAATATGAAACAAAGATGGAATCATGATATTCGCTGAGTGCATTCCTCTGACTACGTAGACAAACAACTTTAATGTTTTTAAAAGGGGTGGCGGGAAAAGTGGATTTAAATGTTATGTCTGGAACCCTAATAGCCGACGACTACGTTGGCGATCAATATAAATGTTTTTTTGGAATTAATATGGTACCAAACAAAATATGGTGGATTTTTCAAAATATTTACCTCGAGAGTGGAAACTGGTCCATTTCGTAACAAAAAATACAAAATATTTAATATTCACACAAAATATTATAAATTCCGCTTTATTTATATTTCGCATTTGATATGACAGTGGGATTTTGCTAGTTACTACATGAGCCAAGTATTTCACATATTTCTATGGGGATATTTGAAGACAAACGGGTATGCCAACATTGAAAGAGAAGATTCAACTGTTTTCTATTCAACCTTGCGTAAATATTGAATGCCGTTTATATAGTAATTAAGACCACCGATCGACATTTTAAGGCATTAAGATAAAACGACCTTAGAATGCTTCAAATTAAAGTATGTCAAAATATCTCTTTTTTAATAATTTCGGAATATACAAATTTACTACTGTGCCTCTTGTATTTTTAGATGTATAGAACTTTATATCTAAATAAAATAATGAAAGTTTGATTATATTTTATATTTATTTGATATATAAATTCATGCCATTATTGTTTGATTACAATTGAGGCATGGAATCTTTCGATCAATGGGAACCTATATCGGTAACAATCGTGTCTTCCAAGGTTCCTAAAGTTTCCGGGTAGTTCGCATAATCCAATGACTTCACATAATCTTAGAGAAAATAATCTAGAACCGTTAAATCGCATTTCATTGGGGGACGAAATAGTCGTTAATCATGGCTCAATAGGCCTCGCCCTTGACGGTAACGTTCTCGCCCATCTCATTTTTAACGAACTAAGGATTCCACTTTGCTTTGTGAGTTTCACAATTTTGCTTCTTGATATATCCATGTAGCTATTTATGAACCTTATCAGAATATTGCGATAAAACAGTGGGTTGACTTTCCGTTCTGTTGCCCAGTGACTGAATGTACGACGCAGTTGATGATCGTATGATTTTAATTCCCCCAGTTGGCAAACCAAACAGCACAATTATAATTGCGTTGTTAGGTCTGCCAAACTTCTGATCGTTTAATAGTTATCGGAAAATGGAATCTCTACAAACTAGATATTTGTGATATTTTGTATCGAATGGTTCTCGTACATACTATGCACGGCTACACTTTCTCCAAAAATACGTCAACCTAATCCAAGATTTTAGTTTCTCTTCAATTTGAGCTGGGGTATATTAGGGTGAGTCACGAAAATAAATTACTGCGATCACCCCCCAGAAATGAAGATTGCATTGTTTAAAGATGATCGGCAAAATATTTCGTGACTGGTTCAAGCCAATTTTTAATTTTTTATGTTGCAATTTTGACGACATTTTTTTCTGAATTAATATTAATCTTTGCGCGTTTTAAAAGTGTTTAAAAGTGTTTCTTGGTAACATTTTGAAAAAGGTGTTATGAAAAATAAATAGAAGGAATCAATACCTGTCGAATGATGCCTAAATGATGAATATCGGAGATAAATGACGTCACTGACTCCATATTTGTGAAATAATTTAATGCAGAAGATGACTTTTCAGAGCCAAAATGTTCAAACTCTTTACAAAAATGAGCGCTGCGGCGTCAATTCCTTTCCGATGTTCATCGTATAGACATCCTTCGAATGGTATTGAAAGCAGCTATTTAATTTTTATAAAATATTGACGCTAAATACGATTAAGTTTTCAGTTGTCACTATGAAAAAACAAAAGAATATTGTTATATAAATTGTAGGCGAGACGATACTCTAACAATCCCGGGGTCCTGTCCTGACCTATATTTTATATACAATCCTATATATATTCTAAATTACAAAATAGTTAAAAAAATACATTTTCTTATCTCCAACAAAGTGTGAGCACTCTCGATTGGATTACAATTGATACTACAAGTATACTTCAATATACGATAAAGGGTCCGTAAGAGTCGTTTAGACTGAACTTATACCAGTTTTTTTCTTATTCACTAATGTTGTGTGACAATACTGTCACACACAAGCATGACGAGACGAACACGTATACACATACATACTTTACATGCAACACATGTCATACGCGTGTGTGCGAAAACTTCAACAGTTCAAAAGCAAAACAACGTAACATTTGAAGAACATTTTTGTACAGAAAACAAATATACTACGACTAACCAGAAATCTGGGAATCTGATGAAGAAGTTATCAACGTTCTAATTGAATTAATTTGAATTCATATAGAAAATTGCCATCACTACTTTAGAATGACAACAACAAAAATACACAATTATTTTTGTAATAAATAGATTTTTGAATTCACACAATATTTTTAGAAATATGTTTTTTTTTCCTAATCACTCCAGTATCAATTTTCGTAATTCGTAATAACATTTTCAACCCATTTTTATTTCGAAATAAAAAATAGTAGAACGAGTAGTTAAGATGTTTTGCATTGTAGCTGTCATTGTGTGCGTATTGCTGTCAGAAGATTCAAAACGTATCATTATAATTCTAATGTTTCTTCTCTTCTGTTAATGATGATGATGATGGCTACGTACGAATGTCTAATGCCTGTTGGGATGACTCCTGTTGATGTCACTACTGTCTGCCGCCTCTTCATCCACTCAGACACTGGTGGGAAGAAACCCAACCACCCACCAGACACAGTGGGAGGATATTATTTTTCTCCATTATTTGATGGATTGTAATTATATTTTGTAACATTAGCAAAAGTAAATATTCTTTTGTTTTGTCCCTGAACAATCAAATGCCATGCAGAGAGAGAGGGAGGCAGATTATACCAGCAAAAAGATACCATCTGAAGAAGTGAAAAAGATGTTCATCTTGCGATTCGGAACTAGTGAAAATTGGTATCTCCACCAATGAATTTATCATAGAGTTGTCATAGGAGGGATGTCCTTTATTTATACTATGACACTCTAACCAGCTCAGCTTTCCTCTGTTATGCATGGTGAATAACTGAAGCAAACAATTTTGTTCGTTAGACCTGACAATAGGAAACAATAGGAAACAAAATATACATCATAATATCATACTAAATGACTTCATATATAACACAAATTAATATTAAATTAAATTAGCATTAAATAAATTAACACTACTAATTTTACTGCTATTATTTATTATTAATAGTTAATTAAAAATGAAATATTGCAAGTACATTAAATAAAGCAAAAAATGAGTATTTTTAAGCAAATTTTTTTATACAACATTAAACTTTGTTTATTTATAAAAGTAATAAAAAACAAAAAAAGCCACGATTCGAACCCGAGATCTTATCCACTTTTTGGAAGTTGTTTAAAAGAACTTCCTCAAAAGCGGGAAAAATTCACATTTGAATTTTGAGATGTGATTAAAATGTGCTTCCTACGGAAGTACTTCCATTTTTTTGCTGGGATGTTAAATCTGATAATAATGATAATTTTAAATAATTCTGAACTTAATTGGCTTCAGTGTGTTTCCGATTGTCTATTTCATCATTCTCTTTGCATCAATACCATTATGTGTAAATATGTATATAATCTACAAGATAGCACTGTCAGTAGCCAGTTCATTGAAATCAGGGCCAACTTAATGATGAAAATAGGGCCTCTTGAAGAAAATCTATGGTTAAGGTTCTCCAAATAGGACTTGTTTTCTTCGCTAAGATCCCAGCTATTATATCTAATTTTTTATTATTCTTTTATCTAATGTGTAAAGAGTTTTTTTCGGTATTTAAGACAAAAATTAAAAAAACAAAATTGTAGCAAATTAAATTAAAAATTATCAAATATGTTGCCTTTTTGCGGAATCTAATTTCAGATTTTTTTTCAGGAGATGTATTGTTAGTTTGAAAGTTTATTGTTTTTTTGAAAGCATCTGCTCTGGGATTACTAATATTCAATAATGCCATCACGAGGCCTCTAAGGCCAAACTTCGAAACTGAAAGACGAATCACACGAAATAAAATACCAGATCGTGTGAATCATTTTATCGAATGTTTCCCAGTCCCCCACTGTATGGCACGGACACTTTGAATGACCAACAAATGTTGCCCTGAAAAGTGTACACATTTGTGACATGCATAAACACGTCATTGGAGAAAATGCGTGGATATATGTCATGTCAAATATGAGCTCATCTTTTTTACATTAGATACACATATACATATGCACAAAAAACATGCATACATACATATACTACTTCGAATACACGTTCTATATGCCACATCAAATTTAACGATTTCTGGTAGCTTTGCGCCCCGCCCCAGGCAACAGCAAAATGGCAACAAACCAACACGAGCAGCATATTAAATGAACTGAACAAGAATTAATTTCATATTTTCCTCCGGCCACGATTATGGAAGGCGTTAAGCATGAAAGCGGTTTAATGATCGAGGCAATTAATTTTCATTTTGTATTAAGACGAAATTTCAGAAAAAAAGGAAGAGAAAAATTAAGACGCATTTCTCAAAGCTTTAAAAGATTTGTAAAAGATTTTGCACATATTTATATTTGCGAGACATTGACCGATACTTTTGTGGCCCATAAACAATGTTCGGTTTTTGTTTATGTACATGAACGCGTTTTTGTTCGATTTCAATTACACATTTTTTTCACATTGAAAACGATAAATATTACAAAGTCGTCAGCAACTCACCTTTTTTGTTGTGGCCATCGTCATCACTCAGATGCTGATCGGAACGGGTCTCCACGTCCAATAGTTCCGATGACGAGATATCGGAGCGATCTTCGGTGTGATCCAGGGAATTTTTGTGTATATTGAATTTGTGACATACTTCAAAAGCCTGTCCAACTGTGCGCACTATACGCATTGCCTGAGACTGCAAAGAAATCGAAAGAGAAGAAAATGTTAATAAAAATGTTTCAATTATGATCAGTCAGATCTATATGCTATAGGAAAATAAAAATATTTTAAAATAATATCATGGAGAGAAAACTCCATCTTTATAAATATCAAAAGACCTTCCAAATGAATGAGAATTATTCGCTTCTCTTACTTCTCTTATGACAAACTAACAGCACAACGGCAAGAAACATACATCAAGCTACCTTTACAGAGGATTTTCTATAAAATCCATCTGAAATGTTAATTCTGTACAGCGAGAGCTTTAAAACATAAAGCCCTTAGCTGTAACAGAACGCGAGCTTTGTATGTTGCTTACACTATAGTAGCCGTGCCAATGCTTTAGTCGTTCATTTCATGTTAGTCTACATCACTTATTCTGGGAGTTCACTTTATATGTAAGTGAAGTGAGCCTGGGCCAAATCACGGCATTCGAAAATGAGAATGTTACGATCGAAAAGTGCTTTTATTTATTGTAAAAAGGGTATAAATTTGAACAAAAATTATACAAAATCTAATTAGATTATCTCAAATAGTCTTAATCTCGACATCCTACGGGTTTTGTTGGAAATTTCCCAATCTTTCATAGAAATTAAAAAGTTATTTCGTTCGTAACTTCTCGATATCGAATCCCGTGATTTGCCACCTGCTTTCAAAGGATCGTGAGTATAGGAGAAGGACACCTCCTTGATTTTTTTTTGCACAACACTTCTTCTTAATCGACAGAAATGGGCGCATCAATGTGTAATGATTCAGATTTAATTTCAGCAAAAAGTAAGTGAGGTGCAATTAAGAACAGACCCAACTATTTGAAGGAGATATTTGTCTGTTGTTCTTCGTTAATTCCATGGAAATATAATTTTTCTGATAAATTAAATTTTTTTCGAATTCAAAGATGTTTGACTTCTTCTTCTAATCGTTTAACCTGTTTATTGGATACATAAAATATAAGCCTCCAACCCACCGTATTTTGAAAATAAGATCCGCATCCTTCTTCTCTACCACCAACTCTGAGGACGGTATTTAATATCTGTCCCTGTCGTTATAATTTCGCAACGTATTCAAAAAAAAAGAAAAACAAAATGTCAAAATATAAATTGCTCATAACCTCAATCCAATCAGTTCCCTGCGGTATTAAACATACGAGTGTGAAGTGTGACATTAAATCGTTAAAAAGCTGTCAAATTTTTATTTATTTACATTCGAGTTTATCGGCAGATATACAAAAATGCCGTAACCTTTACGAGCCATCCAGTCAGCCATTAAAAGGAGGCATTGCTGACTGACATTTTGTTGCAATAAAAAATAAACATAAAAGTTACACCTTAACGTGTGTAATCGTTTAACATGAAATGGCGTGAAGACGGATATCTGATGGAATTATATAATATATAGTCACATGTACGTATGTGCAAAATCGATAGCAGATGATTTGAAGTCATTTTCAAGTACATTAAGTTACCCTTTTTGACTACAATAACAGGAGTATTTTAAGAAGGGGTGTAGACAATTATTTTTGGTGTGAAAACAATGATAAATCTTTTACAGCCCCCACCCACAATATTTCTAACGGGGCACAGAGGGTCATCCTCTCAGAATGTGAGAAAAAGGCGGTCGAACTTCTATAAATTTTGAAAATTTGATATATTTTGATCCTGTTTTGTTGTTGTTGGTTAGACCTATTTTTGTTGGCTGTTACAATAAAAATTAAATATGGAAAAGGTTTTCTTATAGGTTTTACATGATCTGTCCTCAGAGCACAAAAAAATTAGCAAAAATTAATATTTTGAATTTATTTGCTTCAAATGTCGTTCTTTTGGAGTAATCTTTGCAGCCCTATTAAATCATTCGAAGCGGCACTCTGAATTGAAACCAATTATAATAGTTTGCATATATTTTTATTGTTTTTATTTGTTAGAAACCGAAATGCTCTCGGAGCCGAATAAAAAATTTATATTCAGTAAAATTTGAAAAAATACTTTTAGTTTTTTTAATAGATAAAAATTGCAATATATTTTTATCTAAGTCATTAAGAAGTAACGCAAATAGCACCATATTGATATATCTGACATAGAATGCAATAAAGATAGATTGTATTAACATATAGATTTCGGCAATCTTTTGTATAATATAATTAGGCTTAAATTGAGATCTTTGAACACAATGCAATAAAAATGGTTCTACAGGTGAAATCGATTATTAAATCTCATGACTAAGATCACTTTGAAAACAAGAAACAAACAAACAAAAGTCGTTTTAGTGTTTTAAAGCGCTTAAAAAGTACATTTTAAAAATATATTCTCAGGTTTAGTAAAAAATAAGTACAAAATTGTAAAAAATTATACATTGAAACGGACGCTACCAAAAAAAGAAGGACTTTTGAAATATACAAAGTTCAGCGATTTTTTGAGAACTTTGTTTTTCCATAAATACATGTAAATGTAGGTCAGGGGAAAACTTCTGTTTGTAAATTTATGAAATATGAGAATTATATCTTAGATTTTTAATGTCAAAAGCTATTAGTGTGGTCCGATTTAATTTTTTGTAGATATTTTGTAGGATATACCCATATTCGATCTTAAGGAAGTGCCATTCCATTTGATAAAGTTAATCATAACCTTCTCCTGAGAAAATTAGATTTGATGAGTTTTAGTAATTCATTATTATCTTGGTTGAAATGCTATTTGTGTGGACGAATCCAAATGGTAAAATTCGGAAACGCTAATTCAAAGGAAATTGTGGCAATATTATCTACAATCTGATCTTGATTGTTTTCATGAATGGTGTAAAGTAAATTTAATGGAACTAAATATTTTGAAAAGTAAACATATAGCATTTTCTAGAGTTAAACATTCTAGAACCAATTATTTCTTTGGTCATCACGAACTCGAGACTGTAGATACCTTTCTGGACCTCGGAATCTTATTAGATCAACGTCTGAACTTTCGACTTCACATTTCAATGATAGTAACCAAAGCTTAAGTGCTCTTGGTTTTATGAAGCACTGGAGTAAGGAGTTTTCTGATCCTTCAGTCACCAAACAATTATATACCTCATTGATTTGCTTGAGTGGTTTAAAGAGCGAATGATTGGGCTGGCGGCATCATCGGGCCGTATTTTTTCCAAAATGAGGCCGGTCAGGCACTTACTGTGAATAGTCTTCGCTATCGTGAGATGATAACGATCTTTTTATGGCCCGAATTGCAAGATATGGATGTGGACGATATGTGGTTTCAACAGGCCGGTGCCACTTGCCACATAGCTAACGAAATAATGGCTCTTTTGTACGACAAATTCAATGGCGCGATCGTGTGATTTGCACCATTGGACTTCTTTCTTTGGGGTTATTTGAAAGAAAAGGTGTACCTCGATAAGCCAGCAACAATTCAAGTGCTAAAGGATGAGGTAATTCGGCACATTAACGTCATAGAACCTTAATTATGCCTCAGCGTCATCAAAAATTTGGACCATCGGATGGAGGTGTGCAGCCGATGTCGCGGCGGCCATTTGGCCAATATTTTGTTCCATACATAATTGAACCATACCAATATTATCATAATAAAGAGCAATGACAATAAGTTCCTAAATAATTTGTGTATTATTCAAAATCAACATCGGCCCTCAAAATTTAACCACCCTTTAGTTGCTATGAAATATGAAATGAACATTTTTAATTTCAATAGGAATTTTATCAATAGGAATTAAAAATTAACAATTCAAATTGGAATAGTCTAATTATGAATTGCAAATTTTCATTTTAAATTGGAAATTGCTCAACTGGAATTTGGTCCATTTAAATTGGAAATTCTCAAGTTTAATTGGAGTTTTCTCAATTTTAGCTAGAAAATATTAATTTCAATTGGATTTTTCTGAAATAAATGTGGAAAATATTAATTTCAATTGGAATTTTCCCAATTTCAATTGGAAATCGTGCAGACATAAATTGTAGAAATTAAGTGGAAGTTGTTCAATTCAATTGGAATTTTCTGGAAATTCTCAATATCATTTGGAATTTTGTCAATTTTAATTGGAATTTGTTCCATTCCATTGGAATTCCCAATTTAAATTGGATCTTAATTTCAATTGTTTTTTTTTTTCTCAACAAAAAAGGAAATTCTTAATTTAAATTGGAATTTTCTTAAATAAGAGTCACTTGGAAATTTCCCAATTAAATATGAAAATTCTCAATTTTAATTGGAATTTGTTCAAATTCAACCGGAAATTCTCAATTTCAATTGGAATGTTCTCAATATGAAATGAAATAGAATTTTCTCAATTAGCCAACACTTTAATTTTACCTAATTTATATAATATACACTGTCCTACAGCATTTTTGGAACAGAGTAGCGACCCTATAATTCTGAAAGAGGATATTGATTAGATAATTTTTGTAGACTAAACATATAACTCAGCTGATCTGAGTTTCTTTTTACAGAGAGTTTCAAACTTTTGAAATTTCTCGGCAATTTTTTCGCAGAACATTTTAAGCCTTAAATGAGAGGATTTTTTGATTTTCTCGAAAAAGGGTTAATTTGACTCATAAAGAGAAGAGCTAAAGGGTTAAGATCTTCCACAAGCTCTGACAATAAGAAATCTCTCAGACATTAGCTTACAACATTTTTTACTTATTATAATGCTCCCTTCGATAAAAAATGAAAACTTTGACTCACTGTGAAAAGAAACTCAGACCAGGTGGACAATAAGTTTTTTTTCCAAAAATTGTGTACATAACGTGCCCTTTCAGAATAATAGGGTAAACATTCCGTTCCATTCAAAAAGTCTGAATTTGTTGGACAGTGTTGTACCTTCGAAAATTCCTTTAATTCTGACTAAATCGATATTCTGATTTTCATGATTTTGTTTTTGTTGATTTCGCATAAATTTGAAGACCGTAACAAGAGGAAGATATGCTGAATGCTAGTTCTCGTCAATATTTCAATATCATACACGTTATTGGTATCATTAACTTTTGGAAACAATTTTCAAAAATATATCATGGCTATAAGATATGGTTTTTCAAATATCGTAAATCGGCCATAACGAACATCTCTTTATTCCATCATCTTCGGTGAAACTTGCCCGAAAAGATAGTTTGAAAAATATTTTGATTTTTAGATAAATGTTTCAATATTAATAAATAAATTCGATTTTCTCTTATTTAACCCAACTGCCCACATAATAAGAATATCATTCGAATATTCTGGAAACATTAACAACTAAAATGTTATTCTCACCTGCATTACATCGTCTTCGGTTGGCGTTGTCACATCATTGGATGGCGTTGACCGTCTACTACTATTATTAACTAAATTATCACAGTTTGAGTTGGCATTTGTCATGTTTGCCTGTACGTTGACTCCGTTCGTGGTGACACAGACCTTTTCGGCACTGTGGCGGCGTGAGCGACGCTTCTCCGCCACGACCGGTTCACGAAACGATAGTTTCTTGCGGGGTTTATCGGTTTTGGGGCGATCGTTTAAGATGCCGCCACTGGTGCTGGCACCACTGCCCATGCTGCTGGTGCTAGAGTTGCCATTGTCGTGCAAAGACGTCGGCGAGGGATGATCATAGATAACGCCTTCCGTCAGCGATTTGCGTCTTTGGTAACGGGGCGAATAACATGGACCCTCACCATATGCTGCATGTTGCATAGAGGGCGACTGATAACGACCGGCCGAGGGAGATCTTTTACGAAATACATTGGGGCTGGTGCAGGGATTAATACCGCCGCCACCACCGTTATAATCCTCGGGATTGGCGTTTTGTCTTTGTAGTATACTTTTGCGATTTGTTGCGAATTTATCTTGAGCTATCACCCGATTGTTGTTGAGCACGGTCGATTTGTAATCGCCGTGCGAGGGGCTGTCCGCGGGCGACAGCTTTTTAAACCTAAGTCGAGCCTTAAGGATATTCTCGCTATGTTGCTTGCGCTCTTTATCACAGTTCTTAAGAGATTTACTGACAGGTTGCTCCTTCTTGATGAGATACACGGTGTTCTCATCGTTGAAGAGTATGTGTTTGGGCGAGACACTGCCACTGCCCGCCGGGCACTTGCGCGGATCACCGTGCGGATAGAGATGGGCCAGCTCCTGTTGCTGCTGATAGAAATACTCATCCTCGGTGTCATTGTAAACCGCCGGTTGGCTGGCGTAACGTTGATATTGCTGCTCGAGTTCCTCCTCTTCCTGGAGATTACGCTGGTAGGCCTCTTTGGCTCTCATGATGTTCTCAATGAACGTGTCATCAAGAAAACGATGGCCTTTGATCTCGCCATTATTAAATTTCTTGTCACCGCCTTGGGAGCCATTAAGTTCCTGCTCCACACAATTGATGAGCTCATTGATGTCGAGGCTCTTGTTGCGCGAGGTGACTTGGCGGGCTCGCCGCACATTGGTCTTCTTCAGCGAGCGCTCATCCTTGTTGAGCCGATCGCCCAGGATGTCGCGTATTAGGCCGCTGCCATTGCGGAAGATGTTGCGCTGATAGTTGATGGTGTCCTTTTTCTCCTCGGGCGAGGAGCTCGGAACGAAGGGCTTTGGTTCGGTGGGCGAAAGATCATTTTTGGTCTTGCCCTCGTTGGATTTCGTACTGGACTTTTTGCTGCGCGACCAGGGCAGAAAATCGAAAGCCTTGGTTATGGGACTCTTGGGCGTGGCCGCATCCGTGTTGGAGCGCGATTTCCACAGGCTCTTCTTATGGATGTCCTTGTCGGCGCTAATGGGCAGAGGTTTCGCCATCACATCGTGCTTCATCATGTCCGCAGTGTACGCTGAGTTTGGGCAGGTGGGTGTGTTGTCGGTGTGTGTGTGTGTGGATGCTAGGGTGTGCCAAAATATTTCAAAATTCTTGCAAAACCGTTGAACTTTGTGAAGTTTAAGGCCACTGTTTTCACGATTAATCGCCGATAGTTAGCACAGTTTTCCCGAGACCATTTGTCATTTGCTTTTTGTTTTTATTTGTTGTTTGTTGTTCACCGTTTCGCGGCGATTTGTTGTTTTATTACCACCACCTGTGTTGTGTTCTATTGAACTCTGGGCAAGGTCATTCCCAGGAAGGGGGGTGGCTAGTTTCACTGTTTTTTGTTTGTGCCGTCTAGTTTCGACAAATTTGCTTTAAATATACAATAATTCGCCGATCATTTATCAATATTTTTACATCCTTGTCTCAGGTTGTTCACACTAGGCGGGTTCACTGTTTCACTTTTTCGTTTAAAATAAACGGCGGCCGGCAGACAATGCGTGGTGCGTATGCTGCTGTTGTTGTCATCGCTCGAGTCGATATTCGCAATTAATTTTCAACGCGCGCGCACCACTATTTTACGCGAATGCTGCTGAACGCCTGTCGGTGTGTGTTTGTGTGTGTTTTTTTCAGCTTTGTGTTTCCATAAACAAACATAGGTGAAAATAATCATTTTCGTGCAAAAAACCACGAAAAACGGACGCGATTCATCATCAACATCATCATCACGATCAATACAATCGTCGTCACCATCTCTCCGGCAGCGAGAGCGACAGCCACGTTTCAAATTTATTTTCAGTTTTTGTTTGTTTTTCTTATTCTTTATTTTTTGTTAGCTCACTTTTCTTTATTTTTTGTATGTGTTTGTGTTTATTTTAGAACATTTTAAATGTTATGTTTTTTAATATTTCTAAGAAAATTATTTAAAAATATACGTAGTGAATATTATTTACTTGTTTTTTTTTTATTTTTTCTTCTTCTTCGACATGTTGTGTTGCCTGTCTGTCATCTTCTTTCAATTGTCTTGAGAACATGCCATAGGTTACTCATATTATGCGTTGACCTGGTAGCACAGTTTTGAATATTCTATAAAAGCTTTTCTAGGACAACAAACAGCAGGAGTCGTCGGATGATCTAAATTGATTGGAGAAAGTTTTTTCTCCCAAAGACTTAAAAGGTCGAAATAATAAATTTGTTGTTGATTTATTTCCCAGCCACTATGTCAGAAAAGAGAAATGTCACGTCCAATATAACACAAACACACAAATGTTCAAATGTTTAGAATTATGAACTAAGGATGGGGTACTGCATTTACAATTTAATAAAAGTTTGAATAAACTAATTAAATTTATATTTAGTTTGCATATTTTATAAAATTTTTCTCCTAACTTTTCAATCAAAAGAAAAAATATTTTAAAAGTTATGGTGGTAGACAACTCTATAGGACTTCAGAAAAATTGATTTTTTCATGGAAATGTCTGATTAGGGTCTCAAAAATGATACCCCATAAGATTATGACGGGGAATTTAAAATTTATATTTTAATATCTTAATTCCCATTATTGGTCGTTGTTAGTCTCTACTGTCTCTACTCAAAACTTTAAATGCGTTTATCTCAAAACTGTTTTTTTAAGGTAACATTATCAAGAGAAGTGTAGGATTTTTTAATTTTACAGGCCCAACATTTTGTAAAAAAATATTATCTCAAAAATATCCTACATTCTTCTCTAGCTACTGTTATTTATAAGCGAAAACTACTGAAAATTGTTCATAATTAAAAATTGCAGGAGTCCATGTCAATGGATCCCGAAAAAAACAGAGACGTCATCGTAACAACGCAGCGCAGCCCCCCTTTCTAAGCATTTAGTTTATACAGCTATGACTGTTGATATTCCCTCACTTTCGCTCTTTGAGAATTAAAGAATTTAAACTCAAGAACAGAACATTCGTTGGCCAGAAAGGAGGGGTAGTTTTGAATATAATTATGCAAAATTACCCTTTTAATTTGAAATTTCATGACACAGTAAAGAAAGGTAAAAATATCCATTCGTCAAAAGGTCGGGTTTCTCCTAAAGTTCTGTTTTTTGCGCCTCCTCTTCTTTAGGATCTCTGGTATACCGAGTATAGTTTTTCCGAACAAAATCAAAATTAATCTAAATTTTTATTTTCCGTTGAAGGCAGTTTAGAAATTTCTCCTATTTCTCGATTGTGTGTACTATAAAGACTGTGTCTCAATTCGTTCAATAGTTAAATTATATTTTTATCTCTATGAAATAATCGCACACAAATAATTCAAGGAAAGTCGAAGAAATGCGTATAAAATTTACTGATGGTCTTTGGCCATTGTAGAGTCGATAACGATATTAATTTACTATATGAAGGTAAGGATGTGATATTAAAAATGGCTGCCATAAAAACCCCATCAAAATGAAACATGAAAAAAATATTAAAAAAAAACTTTAAAATATAGAAACAAAAATCTGGAAAAAATATTTTGTTATATTTTTTAATAACAAGAATTGTAATCGATGTAAACAATGCCTAAATGAAAAATATCTATGGATAAATAGTCATGACCCCCCTCTTTGAAGATGTAAGATAATTTTAGTCATTATTATTTATTTTTAAATTTTAATCTTTGCAAGAGCGATAGTAATCAATTAAAAATATAAAACAAAACATTTTCTAATAAAATTATAAATTTAGAAATTATGACTAACCCCACTTCTAGAAGGAAAAACATTTCAAAAAATAATTTTTACCGTTACCTTCCATACATTTTTCAAATATGTTTTTGCAGAATTCAAAAAATTTCAAATAAAACAAAATATTTTTTCCCAAAAATATTTTTTTTTTTGAAAAAAAAAAACATTTAAATATAGGAAACAATCTGGAAAAAATAGTTTGTTATATTTTTTAATAAGTAAGTAAACAACGCCTAGATGAAAACTATCAATGTATAAAGAGTCATTATCCTCTTTGTAGATGTAAGATATTTTTAGTATTTTTATTTATTTTTAAATGGAGTTCTTTGCAATTAAAAATATAAAACATGGTATTTTCTAATAAAATTATAAATTTAGAAATTATGAAATCTAGAAGTAAGAAAATTGCAAAAAATATTTTTTTTCAAACTATTTCAAAACAAAACAAAATATTTTTCTATTTTTACCGGTTTTTTTTTCAAAAAAAAAATATTTTAGTTTTTTTCGTTTGTATTTTTTTTGGCTTGTAATCAATATTTGATTTTAACTGGGATATTTTCCTGGCGCAAGAAAAAAATCGCACCAAGTAATAAAGTACACATGGTATCTTACAAGCATCTCATTGAGTTGCATATGTTGTTACCCAGCCACTTGAAAATACCTTTGACATTGTGGAAATCATGATAGTGGTAGTCTGCAGCCAAGTAATAAATGTCACCATGCCATTTGTAAATAAATTTGCATTCTATTAAATATAGATGCAAAATGGTCTTGAACCAGGACAATATTTTTTTGCCAAATAAACCACTGTTTCTATTCGCAACATTTGTACTTGTCTCTAACTTAACGTGTGGTTATACGTTAAGTTAGAGACAAGTAATAATAACTAATACTCCAAAATAACAAATATAAAAGTTACCATCGACGAAAATTGTAATCTTTGTAGAAAATTAAACGACAAAATATTCACGAAAAATCCACTCAAAAATTTATTTTAGGTCTAATATTTCCTAAATGATATTATTAGTTTTAAAGGTGCCGCCGAATTGGAATTTTAGTAAAAATATAAAAAATAATCATTAAAATATTAGATAAAAATCACAATTAATTTTGATGCTTCGATGATAATTAAGTTGCGGTTGCATATTGTAATTTGTAATTAATTGAGTGTACCTCGAAAAAATTGCCATAAATTCCATAATTTGGCAATAACTTTTTGCGCACTCATTTATGGCTTCCCTTCGCGGCGTATTAAAGTTTGTGATACTTTATATGGAAATTTTAAAATGTCGTAACACCCATTTTAGTTAATTTTAATTAAATGTACCGAATACGAATGATGTTCCTCCTTTTCATTTATTCTGAAATCTTTTCGCTTTAGTACACACAGAGAAAAAAGATGTTTGGTACAAATGAAATTCTTTTGGTGCATGCACCCTAAGCGTTTACTGGAATAATTGCAAACCAATTTTCCTCAAATGCAATCCGTTAAATGTTGTTTAAACAAAACTAAACTGCAATCGATAATATAACTTCCTGTTGACTGAGATTCCAACACTAAAATAAAGTATAATAAAATAGTTTGATTTGTTTTCAAATTGATGTCATAAACAAAAGTTAAAGCTAATCACTAATTTTAAATATAGTTGGAAATGCAAGGCTATATCAAAACATGAACCGACACTTCTACAACATATGTCCCCAGGTCAAATATAATCCGTTTGCAATATGTTTCCATAAAGCGACATAAAAGACTTTGTTCATTTACAACAAGTGAACAACATGTTTACCGCAAACAAAATAACGTTTTCCACAAAAGAAACTCACAGCCATTTGTCTAAAAATCCATTTCTACATAATGATTTTTTCTCTGCGTGTATTTTCACATCTTCGACTATTTTAAAAATCAATTCAAAAACATTCCCGAATCTTTGGCAAAAAATGTGATCCAATCAGACTATGTGCAATAAATGTGCTCATGCGAATGAGCAAGAGTTTGTATGATACACATCACAATCTTGTATACTCAGGGAAAATTTGTCGCAGACATTTGTGGTTAACCATAGGTATTTACATGATGTTATCTCTCAGAATTTGATTAAATTACCTTTTTTAAATTGATAACATTTCTCTAATGGCATCCTTCTTATTATTCAAATATTTTATTTTTTGGTTTTTGTCATTCATAAATGAAATTGTTTGGTAGTAAAAACTGTAGACATGCATACAAGTGTATCGAAGCAAGTAAATATCTACATGCCATGTGGATAAGTACATGTGCATTAAGGTGTACCGAAAATATGGCAAAGGTTCAGTAGAAACAATTAATGACTTCCTTCCATTACAATTTCAAATTCTCCCATGATTCTAAAGAATCTAAAATTATTTTTTTTTTGAAAATTTCTGAATTACATACACATGAAATTTATTCCTCTTGTAGGGATTCAGTTGGAAAAGAGGTATACAAATAGTATGAACCAAACCGCTGAAGTTGAAATCATGAAACTCGGTGTATGCATTCATATAAATATGAAGACGCGAAAAATAAAGGCATTTTTCGAAATTTGTCCTTTTAGGCCGGAAATTGGGCGAAGGGATAAAAACCAAATCGCTGAAGTTGAAAATATACTGCTTGGAGTATGACTGTGTAGACGCGAAACATAAAGGAATATTTCAAATTGTGTACCTTTAGACGGAAAATGGGGAGAAAGTTATAAACTGCAATTTTTCCATGTTTTGAGGCTGTTACTTATTAACCTTCGCTAGATTTTTAGCCATCAGAATTATCTTAAATCGAACAAATAAGGTACCTTTAATATGAGAGTACAAATAGTAAAGGTACCTTAAACAAAAATTGGATTTTTATTAAAAAAAAAATAAACAATATTATACATAAAAAATTGTTGTGTTGATTTTATGCGTACAGAAAATGAATTATTAGGTCTCGGACACAAATTATTTATTGTATAGTGTTATAATCGAGTTTCATGAAGATATTAAAAATCATTATGAAGAAATGTGCACAATTTATACTATTGAACTGTTCAACACATTTTCAAAATCTAAGAAGTATTTTAAACAAATTATTAAACTATTAATTTATGGCCTTTTTATTTCAATCGATTCTAATGAAATTGCAACTTCTTTAGTCTCTTTGTTTTCGGGACACCTTAATATCATTTATACAACACACTAAAACATCTCTATTCTACGAATATGTCAAGATATATGTTCGGAATTTTATATTAGTAATTCATAAAGATATGTTTATATGTATACGACTACATATACATGTGCTTGTGTACAGACATATCTACCTATATGCCGGTGTTGTCTTAGGATACCGAATACGACACACATACATACTGACGTATAAAATATGTATTTAATATCCATGTAAAACAAGTAAACAGAATGTAGACAAATACCGACAAAAATAAATATCAACACAGGATGTAGACAAAGAAAATGGCATCTTAACAATGTTAAGAGATAGATGAACGTTTTTTTGTTTTTGTTTGAAAGGTCGAGAGTTTGAAAGGTTTTGCAATAACAACAAACAAAATTGTATGTTGTTCAAGACAAATTTGTGGTGGATTTGTAAGAAACCTGAAAAATGTTTTAGACATTCGATTCGAAGTAGAGATGAGAAAAAATATCCTGAATATGAAAATTAATATAAATGATGATGATGATTTCTCCTAAGTACACCCACACAAAAATCGTAGTTTCGAATTGAAGGTGAAGGTAAGTTGAATGGTTATGGCCTTATGTTCCACAATGGAACGACGGGAATAAATATATAAGTTGTAAGGCCGTTAAGTTCGTTCGGTCCTAAAACACAAGTATTTCTCAGTGTAGGTCGGATTTTATGCCGTATTTTCGTGTAAAACTTTGGACAGAGCATACAGGTCTGACACCAGATCAAGAGATATTTATTTTTTGACAAAAGTCTGCTACAATTTACTATAATAAACCATATTAGCCTAAAATTTACACAAAGCACAACTGACCTACTCTACCTAATGGCAGCCTGCTGAGATCTTCCAAAGCAAACCAAAAGAACAATTATAAAGTAAACACTGTCAAATATTAGGAATGATGGAAAAGATCCGGTTTTGTTATAAAAAAACATAAACAAGTAGGTTAAGAGAAAAGTGAAATTGAAAAATAGGCCACAATGTCCTAAAAAATTATAGCAGCAGCAGACTCATGTAATTGAAGTTGAAAAAAAAATCTGACCAAAAATGTGTGTTTATTTGGCGTCCAGCAGAGTACTGTCAACATTGTCAAATGACTCGAGTAAAACCACAAATACTCAGACACCTTGTGATAAATCTTCGATTTTCCCCATTCAGGTTATCAAAACACATGGATTTCTGAATTTTTTCTTCTGCTGTAAAATGTAAATGCAGCGCAAATATTGAGACATTCTTCTAAAACCACAAAGCAACACATTTCCCTATAAAAAAGGAAAAATGTAAAATTCAGGTTAACATAATATACAAACAGTTCCTTCCTTGTTACCCCCTGTTGACAAAGATATTATCAATCTACTAATTTAAGTAAATAATGGCCACGGGACAAAATATATTTTCCAAAATAGGGGCAGCTGACGGCTACAATGAGTGCACCACATGGAAAGATTCATATATCGACGCCTCCAAACAGAAATGCCTCTGAGACAAAGTATATTTTCCAAAACAGTGGCGACAATGTACAGAAAACGATTTAATATGATAAATAAATGCAATGTCTTTTATGTATTTATTTTTTTAATTTCAATGCCTAATATTTGGTAAAACAATCGATAATAAATTTTGATGCACTTAGAACTACGACAACTACCGACTTAAATCGAAGCATGCCACTACTTCTATACTAAGGCGCTCGGAGAAAAATTTTCGATTTTGATGAAATTTGATGAACGTGATTGTATATGTTCGAAATTTTGAAAACTATGGTAACCATGTGCCGATGATGTTTTACATATGATATGATTATTCAACCAGTTATAACTTTTGTGAAAGACATTGAGAAAGGAAAATTGTTGGTTTTTAACGTCAAAAAAAAATTAAAAGGAAAATTGTGAGAAAGTTTGTGAGAATCATTTACTTAAAGAGGCCGGGTATGTTGTTGAAAAGTCGCTGCGAAGCTACTTGAGGAAACCTTTCACATTTGTAAATAAATATGCATTGTAAAAAACGAGCTGCAAAATGGTCTTAAGCCGGGAGAATATCCCAGTTCAAATCAAAAATTAAAAAAATATATATAAGAAAATATTTTTACTTAAAAATTTAAAATTATTTTTTTTTCAAAAAAAAAATTTGAAATTAAAAAATGTAATAGTTTTAAAAAATAAATACACATGAGAATTTCTATATTTTGCCAGATATAAAAATAAAAGATACAAAAGTTCTGAAATACAAACTTTTAAATTTACACTGCATTTAGAACACAGATTTCGAAATTTGCTGAGAAAAAATCAAAAATACATAAGCTTCCATAGTAATTTTAACGTTCATCAAAACGGAAGGTTTATCGTTATCCTATCGAAATAATATTTGTTATTTCAGCTATAGGGGTCAAGTAGCTCCACCCTTAATCTACTCACCATGCAACTCACAACCATGGAGGTTGTGAGTTCGATTTGCACCAGAAGCTCTGATCTGTCGCTGCGAAAACTAACTATACTCGTCTTTGTCACCCGGCTCAATCCCGAGACCCTTAATTAAAATAAAAATTTACTTTGTATGTTTCATTTATTATTCATTAAAATAAAAATAAATAAAATATTGGAGTCTTAGACCTGCAAATTTATTTTTTGTGATTCATTTTTTATATTTTTCTGATTCGCCGTAACAACAGAAAACAATTTGTACAGATATTTTTATTATTTTTATACATATATTTTATGGATATATCTTTAATATTTTTACTAAATTCCAATTTGTTGTATCTTTAATATGGCTGTTTTTTAAATGCTGCGATAACAAAAACGGTAATAAAAGTTTAATATTTTGCTCAAAATAAAAAAAATATTTTTTGCCGCCAGCAACAATTTTGTATCTAATAAAATTTTCAAAAGAAATAATTAACCATAAATTTGACTTACACTAGATAATTATCTGGGCAAAGTCCCATATTTTTAACATAAAATTATTTTTTTTTTCAAAATTTGTTTTCATACACACATTGATATTGTTGTTGGCGGCAATTTTTTTTATTTTTAATGAAATTTTACAATTTTATTTAGATTTTTGTTATCGCGGCTTAGTTATTCAGTCTTAAAGAAAAACAGTCCTAATATTTGTACTCTTATTTGATAAATATAGTTCCGTTCACACCCGCTTATATATTGAATGAAACGAAAATTTGGTTTAGGAACAGTCACCAAAAAATTGAGATTTTTTTTCGAGAATATCGATAAAAATTATAAAAACAATGCCTATATGTAAAAGTTCTATGGGTACAAGTAGATGTTATGGCCTTCTTTGTAGACAATAAATAGTTTTAAAAATCTTGATTTTTAAATTATTGCTAACTTTGTGTATTCAGTTTCAGGATTCAAGAAGGAGTGGTTAGTACACCCTTTTGTTTGCGCTCTTCCTAAAAAGTAACAAATTCGGAAAATCAATTTACGGTGCACATATACGTGATTAGAGAGATGATGTACACACCGAATTCCATAACTCCAGCTTCAGCCGGCTTCAAAATTTGCATTTGAATCCCTCCCGCTTGTGTATTTGATTTTTAATTCACTCACATAAATACTTTCAACAGATCGCAAGAGACGAAGGTTTAAGTTAAAATATAAAAAAAATATTACTCTCATACATTATTGCGCAGCTTCCCCTTATTCCTTTTTTTGCAAATCATGCAAATTATTTCGAAAATTTATTTCAAATTTTCACCCCAAATAAATGTTTGATAAAATCGATGCGTCTCCTATCTCGCTCTCTAATCCCCCTTGGCCGCATATTATTTGAACAATCCACCACATGCTTTCCATCACGTAGACATTTGGCAATAACACATGCAAATAATTAGTTTTTTCTTTAAACATAAACCGTTCAAGATCATACTTTAACATTTGCAAATCTTTGAGTGGTACTTAGTGTGGTGGCGCCGCACTAAATGCATCATAAAACTACATTTGGTATGGTTGGCTTCCCAATGAAATGAAATTATAAAAATAAAAACAAAAAATACTAAACTATTACACTATAGCAAAATATGATGAATATTTGCCAAATATTTGCAAACTTTTAAACCAAAGGCAACCACAAAACTAAATGTTTTAAAATACCGATTTAAAGAAGAAAAGAGGCAACAACAAGCGAATTTTGAAAGGTGGGTTATGTCGCGACAAAAAAGTGATATATTTATTCCACGAAATATCTGCAATAATTTGTATTTAAAATAAATCAAAGGAACGACACATACCAGCGGAAAAAATGCCGCCGACAGATCGAAAAGAAAAACAAATAGCAACAATTTATTTAAAAATAATTCTATACTGGTGTAGGTGTAGGTGGTGGTTGCTACTCGCAAAACCCAACAACCGACCGACAACCACCAACAAAGCAATTCCAATGACATTACTTGGATACACAATAAAATGCTGCGAAAAGTATGTGGCATCCGTAGATAATAGGGAGCTGCACAGTAGACTAGGTCGGGAGGGAAAACAATTTTGGATCATTTTAGCACAACACAATGAAATTTTGAATATTTTATGACGATTTCGAAAATCTGACCAATATTAAAGCACAGGTGAGTTAAACGGTTCTACAAACAAATCAAAAGTTGTGATTTATACACGCTTTTGGATGGATTTTCAAAGTTTCCTAGCAGAGTAAATTCGGAAGAATGTTGGGTAAAAAAATCTTAAAAAATTTCATTTGAAATGCGATTCATTGTAGCTCACGAAGGGTTGTAGGTAGACCCGTATTTTTCGGAATTCTCCAGAAAAAACACAAACTATTACACCATGCAACAAAAAATGAAAATGATGTGCCTGGAACCAAAAATGCATTGGGCTTACTGTTCCATAAAAAAAATGAAGGATACACTTAATTGTACATTATATTTGCACTACCATTTTCGTTATAATTCAATTAAAAGTAATTATTAGGGGTACAAAAAAATAAGAAAAAATATTATTAAAAAACTTTTTTGCAGACAAAAAATCTGCATAAATTTTTGTGTTATAAAAATATTAGATTTAATCGATCTCGAGGGCATTAAATGTAATATTTATTATAATACAGTTAAAAGGTCTAGAGAAGAAATAATTATTTTTAAATATATACTTTTATTTTTCTGCATGGTCTGGCTCGAGGTTTCCTGAAATGTTTTTATTTATTATTTTCCAATATTTCTATCGTTATCGACGATCATTGTTTTTGTTCAGATATTCCATAAAATGATCGTGGATGATGATCGAAATATTGGAAAAATGCAAATAAAAATAATTTAAGAAAACTACAACAACAGTTTTTAAGAAAGCAATGTTTATTAGATATTGAAATAACATAACATTTTAAAAATCAATGTTACATTTTAAAAATCATTATAAAATACAATTTTTATCTGGCGCTAGCGTGACCATATGGACACACATAAAAGACGTTAACCAAAGGTTCTACTGATAACATGAAAGTTTTATCTCAAAATTCGAAAAAAAAAATTACAGCACTATTCGGGTTAATATGACGCTTTGAGCGATATTCGAAAAATAATGGAGGTTTTTGGCTCATTTTCATTTTAATGGCTTCGTCAATTGTCAAAATTGTCACATTTGGGGTTCAGAATCATAAAGTGAGCGTTGCAAAACAAATACTCCTCAGTGATAAGGCTCATTTTCATATTGATGCCTTAGTGTATAGAAAAAAATGATGGCATGTGCGACAAAAAGACCTAAACATTTATTATTTATTAAAATTCCAATTCTCGTCGAAGATATCATTAAGATCTGTGCTCTCCGTTTGGAAATATAGGTCCGATCACACCCGCTTATATGTCCAACTAAAGGTATTTACGATGGCTACAAATGTGATGACTTTCGCTTTCACATAGAAACAGCGGTTTAGGAAAAATCCAAAAAATCGAGAAAAAATTAAAATTGAATTGAAAGAAATATTGTTTGGTACCACAAATAATTCATAAAAATTCACGTCGAAAACAGTGTATACATGTAAAATATCGATGGATAAATGTAGAAGAAATATAGAACTTATGACCCGTCTTGTTTACTTCCACAAGAAGGGTCATAATATATATGTATATATGCCTAGTTTTCTTCGCAAGTATACCAGCTTTTACAAAATAAAACGAGGTATTCTATTAACTAATATGTAAAGGGGGTTTCCGCGTTATTTAAACAAATATTAAAAAAATAATGATAGATTTTTTGCATTTATATATTGTTTTCTTCACTGTAATGTTAGCTATTAAAAAATAGAGCAAAATTTGTTTTATAGTTTTTATGGGTTTTTTCGTGTCAGAAAAAAAGATTCTTTTCAAAAAACTGATTTTCTCACAAATCTTTGAAAAAAGTTCCTAATCCTAAAAGTGAAATTCGTTGCCACCACAAGTAATTTTATTTGAACATATACGCGTATGTGATTGGATCTATATTTCCAAATAGAGAGAACAAATATTAATGGAACCTTCCACGAAAATTAGAAATTAATAAAGACATTTGGTTGGAACATAATAGCTGCTCTATAATTCTGAAAGGGCACGTGGAGTAGAGCATTTTCGCAAAATAAACTTAAACGTATAGTCCAGCTGGTCTGAGTTTCATTTTGCATTGGGTCAAAATTTTTTCGGTCGAAGCGATCATTATACTAAGTGAAACAATTTTCTAAGTTAATGTCTGAGATCATTCTTATTGCCAGAATATATTGTGGAATTTTATGAGGATCATAAAGTTCCTCTCGTTATGTGTAATTTTGAGCTTTTTTCGAGAAAATCAAAAAGTCCTCTCCAAAAGGACATTTAAGGATTACAATGTTCTACGAAAAAATTTGCCAGAAAATTTCAGTGGTGGGTCACAAAAGCTGTAATTAAAGCTTCTCACGCTTAAATAGCAAAATTATACGATAACTTACAATAAAAAATTACTAGGGTTAAAATGCATCCATGTCTTTTGGAACATCGACCTTTTCGACGAAAAATTTGGGTATTTCGGTGGAGCACAGTAAAGAAAAAATACGTTTGAAAAATTTTCATTTTCGCGACAGATATGGTTGAAATGATTTGTATGCAAAAATCCGAAATCCGTGATTGTTGCAAAAATCCAAAATTCGCAGTTGCAATTGCATTTATTTCAACTGGGTTTCTGAAACAATTCCCTCACAAACATTCCCTATTTAGTCAGCAATCATATAACAAAAACAATATTTTGGTTTTCTCTATATGATTGAAAGTTAAGCAGATTTACAATTTTTGGATTTACAGTCAACATTTATTCTATTTCTGGCCACAAAATAATAGTTATTGATGTTGTCTATAGTGGGCTTAAATTGGAATATACAAAAGCAAGTGTGTTGTCAAAACAGTGACAACGGCACAATATTTTGATGAAGAGTAATTGAAAATGACTTTTATCTTTTGTCGGGGCCGCGACCCAGTTCACTGTCTGCCTGAATATGTGGTTCTCTGGATGGAGGTGTGCGTTGCGTCCAAATCTCAAAAACGATTTTTGTTTTTTTTTTTTCATTGGTTTGCCTGGCATTAATTAGCGAAAGATATACGAGTTTTTACCTTAAACGCGTATAAAGATTTCATTGACAACGATTACCTGATTGGTGTTCATTATTTTGTTTCGTTTTTGTATAATTGCGAAATTTTAATAAACGTCAACTTGAGAATACACTGTTTATGTATTATGAGTAATTGTTGTTGTATCACCCCATCCCGTCTTTAAAATAAATTTCAAAATATTGAAATCTTTGCCAAATATCTCGTTTAGTGGAATTGAAATTGCTGGCATAGAAGTGATTTGCTGGTAATTCTCTCAAGTATCGTACGAAACGAGCACACAATTATGAGCGAAGTAAGGACAATCGGCATGTGTACGTACATTGGGGGAGGGGGTAGAAAATAACCATAATTAGTTTTCAAGTGTGTCTGTTTTGGTTTTACTAAAATTTGAAGTGATTTTGGTTTTACAATTATGTTCTAGATATTTAGTTTGAATTGTGAAATAGAAATAAAAGAGGTCTTTGACGAAATAGTCGAAAGCTTCCCAGCAAAAACTTGGTAATGACACCTCATATTAGCATTACCTAGTAATGACAGCTCGTTACGCCCTGCATTTTTTGAAGTATGAAATAATTACTTCCTTATAATGGTTTAAATAAGTAGTTGTTGGTAAGTTAAATTTCATAGAACTTCACATTTTAAAAATTAATTTTCTACATTTTTGTGGTGAGTCAGAGAATAGCAGTGCTGTTTTTATCGCAGCTTAGTTATTCAGGCTTAAAGAAAAACAGCCCTAAATTCTGTATTCAGATTGTTAACAAGTCGATACAAAATATATAATTTAATAAACATGTTTTTCATCACGTATCACGGCTAGTTATCAATAATGACTTATTTTGTATCTTCCAGAGGCCACTTATTTTACAACTCGTTTAGAAGTACTTATTTATTAACTTTTCGTAAGTGTGCGAGGAAGTACTTATATTTCAACTTTTTGTAAGTGTGCGTGGTAGTACTTATTTTTTTACAATCCCTTTATAAAAATAATCCCTTCCGAAAAATAAGTAGTGAAGGTTTTTGGTTTTGCCTTATTCCCCACATTACTTGATAATGAGAGTTTTTGCTGGGTCTTTGATATAAAAAACAAATCTAGAAGAAGAATCCAATCCAAAATAATTAGTGTTAATATGCTGAACACCTTAATGTAGATATGAGTAAGATCCTGCACAATTACTTTTCTTGCTCTCGCTATTCATATGGAGTGAGAATCTTGTATTTAAAACGAATTTATGCAATTTCTTAAAACCGTTGCCATTCCTGACACAATGGCACCAGATAGTTGTGCTGACTGTGCCGAAACTATTACGACCTTAATAGCTTTGAGCGCAAAGTGGCACAATTCACTTTGGCCAAAGTTTCGAAAATAAATTCAGGTCGAAAATAAAAAATCGTCTATAAATTATTGCCCCCACATCTACTCCGCACACTTTTTATATATGTGTTGGCAAAATATATAAAAAGTCTGTTGTGTTGTCCCAAGAAAAGAAATTATTTTTAAATTTGATTTCATTTCATAAATATGCGACAGAATCGAGCAAAACATCCCGAAACATTCCTCGGATTCTGCAAAAACTCACGCAAATTTCAGCATCATCAGTATTGTCATGTGACTGACCGACTAACTGACTGACTGGCTGAATAATTTGATAATGAAAATTGTCTACGTTAAGATGGCATAGGCACGACATCCATAAAATTGTCAATCTCAATTATACGATACATAGACTTAGGTTGTTTTTTCGGTCTCATCATTTTTCTTTTTTGCAAATTTATGAATGATGGCACATTTTAAAAATACCAAGCAGCCAAAGGTAAAAATAAAATTGCCTTTTAAAAATAATTAGTTTTGAAAATATGGAAAATCGGCAAAAACAAACAAAATAACTCATATAAAAAACATCATCATCACCATCAGAGTATAAACAAAACGTCAAAATGCTATAAACTCAAGGGAAATAAGACTCGAAAATCCGACGTCACTTCCATAGCGTCAATGCGGGCATGGGTTTTCCACTGATTTGTTTTTGATCAGATCAGATCGGTTGGGATGCTATGAGTTCAGATGGAAACTTCGTGTGGTCGGGGTGTAGGAACATTCAAACAATGATTTATAGATATTTTTATGACCATCATCGATGGCGCTGATGATGATGATGATGTTGATGCTCTAATAATGATTTGTTGGTCATTTTATTTTATGATTTTTAAATCTCATCTTTAGATAAAATAACAATGGATAAACAATGTTCCCACTTTTCTTTTCTTCTTGCAAAGATATACAAACCCAAGAAATTTTTAGCGGTGTTTTTTGATTCGCTTTGGGAATTTATTTGTTTGTTTTGATAACTTTTTTTGGCAGATTTGCACGGTTATTCTTCACAAATCAGTTTTTATTTTCGGATTGTTGTAGATGCAAATTTTTGTTCGGCGTGTTTTTTGTGGGATTAAGAGAAAACAAACAAGAATATTTGTTTGTTGGACTTGAAATGAATGAATTACGGTAATTGTATACACTTAATTTTTATGTCAAAGATCTGTTTCATTTCAATTCACTTGGAAAAATCTGAACATAATCCAAAGTATTATCAAACAGCTGTTAATAATTTGGGTCAGTATTGTTTGATATCGATCTGAACTACTGAACCTTGAACTGTTTATAAAATTATTTGATCGTGGAAATGGAAATAAATGTATTTTTTCGTTTTTATGAGTCACAAAATGATAATGCTCGTTTTGTGGAACGTATTGAAAATGTTTGCACAAAATTCGAGCCGTATTAACTAGAATGTACTGTTAAGCAGCCAAATTATAATTTAATATAATATTTTTTATTTTGACCAACGTGTGCAGTTTGCTCAAACTCAATTATTGACATTCCAAAAATTACAATTACAATTAGAATTCCTTAAAGTACCGCGCAAAGTTTGAATAACAATCAACGAAAAAAAAAATAATTCTCCAAAAATTAAAGAAAATAAACAAGTCAACATTTCATTTCTTATTATGTTGTCTTTACTATATCATAAACATCGCTTTATCGGTTCCAGAATATCGAACGTTTTTGCAAAAACCTTAAAAGCATTTTTTATACGACTCATTCCTACGGATATTTAGTAATTATTTTTAAACTTTCCACCAAACGAAAATCGAATGGTACATTATCAGGTCAAAAATATCTCTTAACTCGAGGACACTTATTCGTGGCTAGACACTGAGTTTTGAAAACAAATCTAGGCTGTGACACTAAAGATAGAATATGTTAGAAACAATTATCTTTCACCCAAAAATAGGTAACCCTTCAACCTATCTAAATATGTATTTTATTCTTTAAAGGTTTTTTAATAAAGCTAGGCGAGGTTTTATTTTCAGTGTAATTACGGTTATGCCTTCCTTTCACCTGAAGGTTGTATTTATTTTGTCTTGTTCATTTTCTGCAGTATAAAACTATATTTGTGAGACTGACCGATGCCTCGGCATTTACAAATATTGCTAAACTATTGTCTTAGTTATTCATTTTAAAAAGAATATTCTGCTTATGACTGCAAACATCGATTTAATTACTGAAATGGTAAAACCTTCTAAGCCAAAAATGAAGCAATACTTTCTACGTTGTTCTCTGTTAATGAATTTTGGAAAATTTATTTAAAGCATACTTTAGGGATTTAGGATTTTATGGCATGCGAGCGCATGTAAATATTGGTCCGATATATTAATCTTAATTTATTTATAAAGTTGTAATAAATGATATTTAGGGGTGATATGAATATTATTATCTGGCCCGAGTAAGTGATAAATCGACAGTACTCGTTCTCAGATTCACTTTAGCCACTAGAGTCCTTACGGTCATTTAGTGCCATAAAGTGATTATAAATTTATATTTTATGGTTTTATTTGTTTTAGAAATAATAGCCGGTAAGCGCTTAGGTTTTAAATTCTTTATTGTCCAAAAGTTAAATTCGAATGACATCTTAAACCTAGAGTTACAGGCTTATAAAGCAAGGAGTAAAATCATACAAGTAGTCTAGTATCCAGTGGAACATAAACATGAAACATAAGAGAGTTGCATGAAATTGAAACATAAATAAATATTTAAACTCTCGTACAAAAACTCTCTAACTCTAATAATTTGGGGTAAATTCAAACATTACGTTATTAGTTATTTTGAATACAGATTAACGAATGAAATAAATGATATGATAAAATCTATAATATACATCCGCTACAAAGTTAGAATAGGCGTTTGTCATCGATTAAAAAATAAAATAATTTTTTTTTATATTTCGAAAATCGTAAAAAACTAAATTTTGTATTTTGTGGTCTGTAATCAATATTTGATTTCAAATGGGATATTGACCTGGCTCAAGACCATTTTGCATCTATATTTAAGAGAATGCAAATTTATTTACAAATGGCATAGTGACATTTATTACTTGGCTGCAGACTACCACTACCATGATTTCCACCCTGTTAAAGGTTTCGTCCTGGTGGCTGAAATAAATTATTTGGGCGCCCCACTGACAATTTTCATTTAATTGTGGACTCAAATAAAGTCACTGGTAATTATTTGTATTAATATATATATATATATTAAAATAAGAAATATATGACGTTTTTCTCATTTATGTGTGGTTGTCGTCGGATTTGAACAAAAAATTTTTTTTAATATAATTTGACGATATAAGGTATGTGTGCGAAATTTGTATGAAAATATTCCACTGGCCTTATTGGAAAACAAAAAAATTGTTAACTCTAAATTGTTAAAACTTTGTTAACTCGGTGGCCGCTCTCACCGGAGTACTCACTCAAGTAGTGTCTTAAGGCAATGCTGTTGACTTTACGTATAACTGTATTAATTGCTATGACTTGTATACTAGTAAAGGGTGATTTTTTAGCTATTATCTTTTTGGCAACACTGGTTTAAACAGCTGACGCACGTTTCGTGTTTTGTTTCACTGTCAAACATCTTCAGTTTGGTCTATAATTTAACCATGACTCGTCTTAGCAACGAACAACACTTGCAAATTATTGAATTTTTATTATGAAAATGCGTGCTCTGTTAAGAAAGTTCATCACGCGCTTCCATTTTATGGTGAGTTTAATCGACCCACTGAAGCGGCTATTCGGGCTATTGTGACTAAATTTCGCACCAAATTTACATTGTTGGACATTAAACCACCAACAAGCTTACGTAGAGTGCGAACTGAAGAAAATATCGCAGCTGTATCGGCCAGTGTTAATGATGACCATCAATTATCGATTCGCCGCCGTTCGCAGCAATTGGGCCTCTGTTACTCAAAAACGTGGAAATGCCAAAATTGGACTAAGCGGATGGACCATTTGAGGCGCAGTCAAGGTCAACATTTGCATGAAATAATCTTCAAACATTAAATTATATGGACCGTACTATCGATTCATATAAAGATTTCATGCATTTTTCTGAATTTTATGTGTTTTTTTTTTTGAAAAACTTTCCTATGGCTTTTAAAAAATCACCCTTTATAAAATACACAGGACCAAAAGTACTAATTTGAAAAAAATATTTTATATTCCTCTTCTACGCAGTCAAAGGAATGTATACACAGATTCTGGCTGCAGCCGTTTAGTTGATACCATTTTTATACCGTTTTGTCCTGTTGTCCTCTAAAATTCCTTTATGTTGACGGTCTGTATAGTCAGAGGAATGTACATACCGAATTTTGTGATTCTAGCTGCAGTCATGTGGTCGGTACCAATTATCCTTCTTTTCTCATATTCACTCCAAAAGTCAGAGCGACGTATACAATTTCTTGACTCTGGCTGCAGCCGCTTGGTCATTACCTTTCCCCTTTTTTGTCCTAAAAGTACATTTTTTAAATTCTTTTAGTTCCGTATCTACACGGCCCAAGGAATGTTTGCACCATTTTTACCTCTGTTTTCTTACTACACCTTTTTTAATTGTAATTCAAAAGACATCACTTGAAATTCAAAAGACACCATTTGAAATTCAAAACTCGTCATTTGAAATTCAAAACTCGTTGAATTAAAAATTTTGTTTTTTTTTTTTTTTCATATGACGACTTTTGAATTTCAAATGGTGTCTTTTGAATTACAAATGACTAGTTTTGAATTTCAAATGATGAGTTTTGAATTTCAAATGATATTTTTTGAATTTGAATTGATATTTTTTGAATTTCAAATAGAATTTTTAAATTTCAACTGATATTTTTTGAATTTCAAATGGAATTTTTGAATTTCAAATGGTGTCTTTTGAATTACACTTGAAAATGGTGTAGTACTAGTTGCGAAAAATACCTTTATTTTACGCGTATTAGCAAATGGAAGGATTTACACGTTTGACTTCCTTTTACTAGCTGTTGCTGCTTGACTGACATTGTTGTCCTTATTAATCCACGATACTGTGTGCAAATTACACAGCGATAATCTTTGATCACGTACGAATAATCTCTTTAGTTATTTTCCTTTTCTTTTTTGCAGCACAATTATTGTATACGGAATGCTTGATATGATAAATGAATTATAAATATAATTCGGCTATTTTTAGAACAAAAGTTTAATAACATGTATATTTTTTCAACAACCCCAACAAAAGAACGAAAAAACAGCATCTTTATAAGTATCATTATAAGTATTTTGCAAGAAATACAAAAAAGTAACCGAAGAAAAACATACGGCGTTCTTAACCCTGACACCAATTTGCTTCCTAAGAAAATCTGCTTAATTTCTCGGAAGAATTGGAAATCGTATACTCGATTTCTTTTTTTAAATTATTGTCTAGCTATTAAAATGGAAATGATATTACTTGGAGAACATGTTCTGCGATAGCCGGCAGATGTGGTGAGAAATGATTAAATATTAAATGAGAAACAGATATTGTTTTCAAAATGGAAATGAGGGGTAAATGAAATTCTGGGAATGAAAAGAAATATAAATATTCGACTGTCACAAGGAAGAGATAAAGTAGCATATTTTAAGGGCTGTGACTAATCAACGCATCAACTAATCAAACTGTGTTTCATCTATAAAAGCCTTTCATTAGGCTCTTTTACATGTCAGGCCACTTTTTACTATTTACCCAATTAACGCATTTGAAAACATCACACTCGCTTTTGAATATATTGTATTAATACATATAATATTAATATTATTTATATATTTGCTTGTGGCCCTATATTCCTCTAGGGAATAAAATAGAATAAATAATAATAATATTTGTTTTTTTTTTATCCCATCCACAACTAATACCGGAAAGAGGTTAAGTCGAAAATTTTGGATATTTAATTTTTTTGGAACACCTTTTACATATTCACAATATTCATCATCACAAATGCTTTTTCGATAAACAACCTAAAACCTAACATCGAACTGCGAACTGAAACATCAAATGAAATAGAAAACACATTGTTTGGGGGGAGGGCAGTGATGATGGCGTGGCGGCGATGATGGTGGCCAACGAAATATGATTTCGAAAAATCTTTCTAATTTTTCGGGTTTATTCAGTCGAACGTTCGCTCGTTCGACTAGGTGATGTGGTGCATGTGTAAATTCTTGTATTATTGCCATAACATGTCGGTGACTGTTGATTTATGGATGAAATGAAATGTATCAATCATCGGGCAGTGTATTGCTCATCGAACATTATCGGAATGAGAAAATGTCTCAAATTGAAGGATGGATGAGAGATGGCAAACACAGTGGTGCAATCCACAAAAGGGAACGGTGGAGCGGATGTACAGGCTACTCCAAAAGATGGGAACTGTGTACAAATAGAGGAAATATTAATGTGCTTTTATACCATCCATCATAGCGGGGAATATGAATGATACGATTCACACGACAACAGCTAGAAACATGGAATTTGTGTACGATAAAGGGATTTTTCGAAATTTCTACTTTAAAGGGACCAAATGTGAAACGAGAGACAAAAGTGGTACCAACCAAACTGCTGGAGTTGAAATCATGAAATTCGGTGTAAACATACCTCTGACTGTGTAGAAGTGAAAAAGACGCGCAATTTTTTCCGAAATTTGTACAATTAGAGGGAAAACTAAGCAAAAGGGGATAAAAACAGTACCAAGACAACGGCTGCATCTAGGATAATGAAATTCAGCATGTACGTCAGCCTACCCAAAAATCAAATAAAGAGATCCTAAGAAATTATTACTTTAAGAGGTGAAATAGGGGTTTAAGAGGGTAGAAAGGAATACAAATAGTGCGATAAAATTAAAGAATGTTACGAAATTTGTACAAATAAGAATCAAATAAGAATCGAGGTATAAAATGGTACCAACCATATGGCTAAAGTTGAAATCATGAAATTCGGTGTATAAATTCCTCTGCCTGCGAAGATGCGGAATATAAATGGATTTTTCGAAAATTATACCTTTGGGGTAGTGGAGGTGAAAGTGAATGAACATGGTACCAACAAGCGGCTGGAATAGTGAAATTCTGTATGTACGTCGCTCAGTGGAATATTTGCATACAAGCTGCGGCAAAAATTAGAATGAATAGAGCTAGGACCGTGAAATTTCACATATCACTTAACAAAAAATTTTTGGTTTAAAACAGCCCACAACCATGACTACCTCCCATGTAACGTAAAATGAAAAAAAATGTCATAAATTTCTCGTTTTAATACACAAATACAAATCATTACCATTTGATGCCACAACTAAATGAAAATTGTCGAAATTTTTGATGAAAATTATTTGATTTTTAATCGATGGCAAACGGCTACCATACCTTAATGAACAACTTATGATGAGTATATCGGCTTAATATTAATATGCGCTCGCTTGTTGGAAAATCTTTCATCCCTAAGGTATGCTTTAAACAAATTTTCCAAAATACATTAACAGAGAACAACGAAGAAAGTATTGCTTCATTTTTGGCTTAGCAGGTTTTACCAGTTTCAGTAAATAAATCGGTGTTAGCAGTCATAAGGAGAATATTATTTTTAAAATGAATAAATAAGACAATAGTTTAACAATGTTTGTAAATGCCGAGGCCTCGGTCGGCCACGCGAATATAGTTTTATATTGAACAAAAGTAACAATACTAAATACATTCAATCATCAGGTAAAATACTGTCTGAAAAGGAAATCGAAAAAATAATTACACATTTTTAAACAAACAAGCAAACTTCAACAGCTCCTGTTTTCTACGGACTAAATGAAATTCCAGTACGTTACATGGTTTCCGAGATACATCCCAATAAAATAACTTCTATTATGATGAACTTTTGAACTATTTTAGCATTTATGAACTTTAAATGCCATCGGCAAAATATTTCGTTACCAAAATATGAAAAAGACTCAACTAATATTTTTTTGCAAATCGAGATTTTTGGTTATTTTAATAAAACACAACAACTTCGGTCATAATGAACAAATTTCAATTTGCAAAAAAGTGTTAGTTAAGACTTTTTTATATTTTGGTATCGATTTTAGAATAATCATAGAAATGTTCTTTGCAAAACTCAATCAACAAAGTCGAGATTTGAAATTTGGTCGTTTTTGCCGCTGATAATACACTGTGCGTCACACCAACTGCTCCAATGTAAAGAGAGCATTCGAAATGAGCAAATGGCTGCAGCTGAAATTATAAAACTCGGTTTGTAAATTCATTTAGAATCACAAATAGGTGAAGAGGGATAAAAACGGTACCAACCAAACTGTTGCAGCTTCAATGCTGAAGCTCTGTGAAATGTGTTTAACTTACTGCGCCCTTTTTGGGCGTATAAATTGACAAATGATGCAATGAAATTCTATCCTTATGATAAAAAAATTTTACTTACGCCTAGAAACAGTGGATTAGCAACAGTCTCCAAAGAAGTAAATATATATACATATATATATTTTTTTTGTTGGCACGAAAAAGACCATAATGTATAGACACAAAATGGAAAAAATAGTTTGATTTATTTTAATATTAGCTAATATTCTGACGAAGAAAACAATGTCTATATGTAGACGATCTATGGGTAAATGCAGAAATTATTACCCTCTAGACGCAACTGAATTTTTTAAAAGAATAATATTTGAACTGGGATATTGTCGTGGCTTAAGACCATTTTGCATCTACATTTAATAGAATGCAAAT
This sequence comes from Polietes domitor, assembly GCA_947397865.1. Lineage (NCBI taxonomy): Eukaryota > Metazoa > Arthropoda > Insecta > Diptera > Muscidae > Polietes > Polietes domitor. The sequence continues at coordinate 103,867,978 of OX377621.1, read as the reverse complement.
TTATTGACAAATGGCATGGTGACATTTATTACTTGGCTGCAGACTACCACGATCATGATTTCGACCATGTCAAAAGTTTTTTCAAGTGGCTTCGCAGCGACTTTTCAACATCAAACCCGGCCTCTATAAGGAGATGACTCTAACAAACGAACGAGAAGCACAGCTCACTTGCCGAATTTGCGTTTAAAAATCGCACCAAGTAATAAAGCACACATGCCATCTTACAAGCATCTCATTGAGTTGCATATGTAAGTATGTGTATATGCAGGTATAGTTACCCAGCAATACTTCTGCCGTGCCAACGCTCATTTGTTTTAGTTTTTTCGTTTGTATTTTTTTGGTCTGTAATCAATATTTGATTTGAACCGGGATATTGTCCTGGCCCAAGACCATTTTCCATCTATATTTAATAGAATGCAAGTTTATTTACATTTTAATAGTTTTTAAATTTTTTGGTTAATTAGAGCGAAAAACTGCTTTACAAATTGGATAATAGAAAATTTTGTTTATTTATGTAATAGCTGGGATTTTAACGAAGAAAACAAGGCCTATGACTTAAGATTTCAGCTACCACTAAAATATAAATACGACAATTTTTAAAAAGAGTCCTTACACTTGAACCGACATACTTGACATACGTATGAAACCATAGGCAAAATGGAGTTACTTAGCGTTTTTAGTGTTTCATTTCCTCATCCTGTTGCCCCTTTAAAGGGCCAACGGTTAAAATTTTTCAAAAAATTGTTTTATATACTTGTTCGCTCCCTATGATAACGGTATTAGTGTCAAATTAAAGAGGAGTATATCTTTTAAAAATACTTTAAATATCATGATTATATCTGTATTAGTTCAGCATTAACATATATTTCAAATTTACCCATTAGTTTTTCTAATTTATATCTTTCTTTTTAAGAGACAACATTTTAAATGATTGTTAATACTAAACTAATGTAAATAGAAGCTTGAAATTTAAAGTAATTTTAAAATATATTCTCTTCTTTGATTTGGAATTTATATCGGTACCATAGGGTGGTAATAAGTACTAAAAACAATTAAAACAATAAAACCTTTTAACGGGCTTTTAAAAACGATTAAAACAATAAAAACCTTTTTTAATTTTTTGAAAAATTTTGTCCTTTGATCCTTTGAAGGGGCAACAGGATGAGAAAATGAAAAACTAAAAACGCCAATTAACTCTATTTCAACTATAGTATCAGATGTATATTATCTGGTTCAAGTGTAATATGAACTGTGCAATGCAATTTATTCAAAAATACAATGATTAAAAAATCGTTGGCGTTTACAAAGTGTGCCATAACTTCTACATTTATCCATAGATCTTCTTCGTTAGAATGTTTGCTATTAAAAATATAACAAAAAATTTTTTCCTGCAATTTTTCTATGTTTTATGATTTTTTTCGAGCTAGCAAAAAGAAGATTTTTTCAAAAAATCAATTTCCCATCATGGCACAATAATTGAGGTAGAAGCCCAACAACAACTAAAATTCAGATACAATCCTGTGTATTTAAGCATTTCGATTGTCAAGTCACATACATAAAATCAGGGCCGTGCGTAGGATTTTCACCTGGGGGTGGTTTTCAACTAATCTTACAAAAAGTAAAGGCTTTAAAGTACATTTCACACAAATTATTTAAAAAGTATTTACAAATTCTTAATTTTCTAGCTTTAAAAGTCTAGAAAGATTGTAAAAATATTTATTCGAAACCTCTCTGGGGGTGGAACCCACAACACCCCCCCCCCTCTTCTCAAAAACCAGCAAGTATAAATTTGACAATTAAAATATTGAAATGAAAAAGAAAAAATAATCAGCTGTTCCACCGACACTACCTTGTTATTGTGCCATGATTTCTAATCCTTAACCAATTTAAATATGCGAAAGTGAAATACTTGTAGCCATCATAATTATTATTTATATTATTATTATAATTATATTGAATATATAAACAGGTATGATCGGAACGATATTTCCCAGCATGTACCCTTAATACTTGGAAATATGGATAGGAATTTTAGTAAAAATTAAAAAATATATATGTATAAAAAATTAATATCTTTTTCGAATTTAGAAAGCCAAAATACATCAGAAAATGTTATACATAGCCCTTCAACCAAATTGATAGTGCAATCTACTTGTAACACTGTACCATGTACCAGTACCAGTCAAAGTTAATATTTATCTTGACATGAATGTAATTCGGTCTATGTGTGACATGCACTGGACATTATTTCCTTCAATGTTTGGAAATTGGAACAAAGGGATACAATTACTTCTGAAGTAACACCACGTACCGCTTGTGAAAGAATTTTTAAAATATATATTTTTTTTTGCTTAAAAATTCGACTTTTAGAAATTTCATCCGCAAAACTTTTGCCTTCAAATCCTCCACACATATGATTTTGTCTTAAGTGTACACTAGTGGCTATCTCATGGTAGCTAAGTCGAAAAAGTTCCCCTCAAAAATGCTCACGCTTTCTTCAGCTTCGCCAGACCGTATCATTGCATGGACTGTAAACGTCTGTAGACCATGGTAATAATAATTGTTTAAATTGCTAACGATATATAATGTACGTCTGCACATTCATGTCGGACAGACAAAAATATCGATATTTTTGTGCCAAAAGCCAATTTCTGGCTGTCTCTAGTTTCCAACATGCGATTTGGAAACTTACAAAAAACAAAACAAAAACGTTGTCGAAAGACACAAAAATTACTCATGCATTTTACACAGAAAATTTCCATTATTATAATGATGAGGATGAGAATGAGAATGATGATGTTGTTGTTCCTTTTCCTACATTAATGAGAATCAAAAAACAATCCCATCCCCCAGAAATTAAAAAAAAAAACAATATTTATGTGATGTTACACAAAGAAAAAAATATTTCAAATGAAAGAATGAATCTTTTCATTGAATGCGCGGCGATCAAATAGGAGAGATGAAAAGAAGAAATGTTGCAACTCGTCTGAAAGAAACATGGCAAATGATTTGGGAAATTTGAATGAAATGGAAATTCTTGATAGCACCTTTTGATCTCAACGAATCGGAGGCGGTGGCGGCGGCCATTCTGATGTACTTTGTTCATTGGGTATTTCTAAAAGTGTCTGAGCTAAATATAAATCCTAGAGTGGGTCCGAACAACAACAATACAACATAATGTGAATCATTGCCCCCTCTGCATGCCAAGATGTTAATGCTGTTGTTGTTCTGTGAGCTGTGTAAATTTTGAGACGTTTTGACGCCTTTCATGCGTTTGGGGGGGTGGGGTGGTGCGGTGTAAGTAAGCAATCGTGTAATAAATTAAAAACCATATAGACGACGGGCTATTTCTTTTTCCAAATTGCCCTCAATTTCTTGACAGCGTTCGATTTTTCTTTCGAGCATTTGGGGTCCGCCGTCCAATTACCTTGAACAGTGGGCCAGCCAACGCGTCATCAATGGGGACGGCGGCATGATCTACTATATATTGTGAATAGATGTCATATTTGTAATACCTGTAAAATTTATTACAAATTTAAAGAGACAAACACAACTAAATAAAACAAAGTTGCCTAAAAAAGAACTTGGCGTTGCCAATCTTTACGCGCACATCTGTTAGGAAATGTAAGCACTGTTGACACTCGAGTGTCATTACATATTTTTGTCAACGTTACACCTCCTCCGACCGCCTGTCCCAGCATACTTCTTGTTCACTACCCCCTGTACGACAATTGGTTGTATTGAAATTGTGCCGCAGTGGCCGATGGGGGAAAACGGCTTTCAATTGTGCCCTTGGGTGTACTTTACACTTGAGGTAGTCTCGGCAAATGTACAGCCACATTTGCGTTTGGCAATTTCTACATTTAAGTGTTTTCTTTTCTCTCGCTTTTTTCCTCAATTCAATTTTTATGTGAGACGACAAACATATTTTGACGTGGTAAGTGGGAGTGAGTGAGCACTGAAGGTTAACCCCAAATGGAAATTGTGTCATAATTACGCTTTGGTTGGCGTTGGTTGGTTATCTGCAGTAATTTGGGAAATCTTTTTCCTTGTTGTGGGCTACATTTGACTTAGATTAAAAATACTTTCATCACATCTGACATGATTAATTGCGGTTGACAACATTAAAGGCTGTGCTAATCCATCAAGTTATTAATTAGTGCTGATGGCAAGAGATGTTTAGAGGCTTTCGCAAGCCATAAAGAGATTTATAATTAAAAAGATCGTATGTCCTTGTCACCAGGAAGAGATAACAAAATTTACAAAGAAACGATGTCAGGTTAAAAATCTTATTCGATTAAACACGGATATTCTACAGGATCTTGAAAAATCAAGTTGATTACAGGCCGAAATCAAAATCAAATCAATCAAAAAAAGATTTATATTAGGGTATTCCAAAAAGAAGAAGGTTTTTTCAATTCATATCCTCTAATTTTGTCTGTATGTTGGTAAGACAATCGAAAATAATGTTTGGTGCACGTAGAATCAATCAGGTCTTGTCCACTTCAATCAAACCATACTCGGAGAGACATTTTCGAATGTCTTCAGATTTTGATGAAATTTGGTGAACGCGTTTGTTATTGCAAGATATGTGTATGTTTTAAAAACGATGTTGAAGTTTTTCATATTTTTGGGGCTTAATCAATTATTAGGAACATTTTTGCTGGATAATTTTTGTTTTTTTCTTTTCTTTTTTCAAAAATATATTGAAATTTATTTAAAAATACTTTAGAGAGTGGCACCCTAATGTATATATAATTAGTATTATAAGCCCAAAAATTAGTTTATAGATATTTTTTTCTCAAAATAAATTAAATTAGTTTTTCAATCTATGGAATGTAGTTTTTCAATCTAGGGAATGTACAGTGGGCCAAAAGTTAGAAAAAATATTTTTCATTTTTTGCAAACAGATTTTATTTGAACCAAAAAATAAGAACAGCCAGTTAGAACAAAGATTTTTAATTTTTGCAAACAGATTTTATTTGAACCAAAAAATAAGAACAGCCATAATTTGTTTAATTTGTTACAAAACATGTATTTTAGGGGAAAAATTTATGAAAATGAAAGCAAACTATGGGATTAAACTAAAATTTATGACACTAGCTTTTCAATGAAAACTAAAATATAAAATTTTCGGCTTCGACCTTTCTACGCCGAATACCGAATCGGGAACGAATAGCAATTTTTGGCCGATGCCGAATATTCATTTGACAGAGATGCTGATGACTATTCACAAAATTTCTAAATACACATATTGAACTGAAAATATGGTTGACGAAGGGCCATGCATAACATTTACTGATGGAATTTGGCTTGCTAAACTCGAAAACGGTATTAAAATTTTTTATGGATATTTTTTATTTTTACTAAAATTCAAGGCATCTTTAATGTTTTCATTTTTATTTTGCAAATATCAGTCCGGTCACATCCGCTTATATATTAAATTAAAGGTAATTATGATGGCTACAAACATTACGAGTTTCACATATAAGCTGTGATTTAGGAACAGTCTGAGATGAGATTGAGATTTTTTTTTGTTGCTGTCACGAAAAAATCGTTAGAAAATAGAAGAAAAAAGATCGTTTCAATATTAAATATTTTATTTATTTTTTTAATAGCCAATATTGCAATGAAGCAAACAATGTCTATAGGTAAAATGTCTATGCATAAATGTAGATTCAAAAGGTTAAAAAATAATATTTTTATATTTTTGCATAAAACGCGAAAACGCTCTTTAGAAATTATAAAACAGAATATTTATATTTCAGCTTGTTATAGCTGGAATCTTAGCGAAGAATACAATGACTATTTGAAGAAAATCTATTAATTAATGTAGAAGATATTAATTTAAAGAAAAAATTCGCACACGATATTTGAAATTCACTTACTTCTACATTTATCCATAGATTTTCTTCACCTATGTTTCTTTGGTTTCTTTGCTATGATCTTAGCTATTAAATAATAAAAGAATAATTTAAAAAATTAAAAATAATATGACTTGTTAAAAAATCTTATGCGTCTACAAAGTCCATAGCTGCTACATTTATTCTGTGTTAGAAAGTTAGCTATTAAAAAGTAGTTTAAAATAGTTTTTTCCGATTTTTTCTATTTTTTATGATTTTGTTTTCGTTCCAGTAAAAAAAGATTTTTTTTGAAAAAAAATATTTTTTTTTTTTTCATTTTTTTGGTCCACTGTTTCTGTGTGAAAGTGAACCCATCATAATTACTTTTAATTGGACATGTAATCTATGTATGATCGGACTTGTAATTAAAAAACATAGTACAAACATTATAAGTACCTTCGACGAAAATTTGAATTTTGTGTTGTCATTTATTTTGGTTTAAGACCAAAGGTTGTGCTGAAGTCTTCAGCAGAACCCAAAATTAGCAAAAAGGTAAAGTGAGACCTTTATTGTTGCAGCTAAAAGTTGACTGCGCAGTTTCGATGGGCGCTACCCCATCTCGTCAGAACTTTCGCAACGAATGTATGTCTTTGACTTAAATCAGGGTTCATATTAGTACCAGCGGTCACATACGACTAATGAGAAGCGCTGATAAACAAAATATTCCACCGAATTAAGTCGACACACTAAAAATCTCACTTTGAATTTTAGTAAAAATTTTAAAACAAATTATCCATAAAAAACATTTATGCCGATTTTATGAATAATATTGCCTGAATGAAATAATTTTTAAGTCTCGGACTCAAAATTTCTATCTTTTGTTTCATAGTGCAATTGCAATATATTTAATTAACTATGAGTCTATAGCAATCATTATGGAAACCACATTTTAAATACATATAACATTGGCTAATTCACTTAGTTCATTTTTATTCAAATAAAAATCTTTACCTAAGAGATTAGCAAATCATTAAATAATGATCCTCCTCTCTTCCCCAACACTTTTTAAATCCAACACCTGCTGACGGCAGGCACAAAGTTCAAGTGCAAAGCAAAAAGTTACACGAAAATTTACGTTTGTTCTTTATTTAAACACACGTTTTCCCATAAAAATAAAATCAAATTAAAATTTTTAGTATTTTCATCATCACAACGAATTAGTTTTTTCCACATATCTTGTTATTAGCGCTTATTTATTAGACTGCTATAAATTTAATTGGATTGGTTAACCAAAGAGAGATGAAATAAAATCACACTCGATTACTTTTGAACAGTGGAATTGTGAAAATGTTTTCGGCTCCTGGTCGCTTCGTCAGTGTTGTTCGCCTTTGCCGCTCTACATGTTTCTTGGAAAACGACGACATTTTCGTAGTATTTTTTGTTTTTGTTGTTAATTTTAGAAATGCTGCTATAAACAATATAAACGATCATATGTATTATTTTTTATTGTTGTTGTCGCTGTCGGTGTTGTTGGTATTGTTGTTGTATGTGTAGGTATAGACATTTGCTAAACATTCTGAGTGCCACTGTATGTGCTGGGTACGGACATGAAAAACACTTCTTCTCCTCTCATGTCTGATATTAATGATTTTCTAGTTAGATTTGAATTTGATTTTAAATTCTCTGTGATATATGTATGTGCGATATTTCGTCTGGAACACAAAGAGACAACAACAACAATAGCCCCAGCACAATGGCACTTGCGGTATATGGATAAGTACGCGTTTGCAGTGGTTTGTATAGGTGTGCTGAGATATTGAGTGCAGTCCCGTGGTGAAAAATAGCACCACATTTGGATGGACAATTTGTATAAGTTCAAACATAGGGATGTATATTCTCCAACCTTTCGATATTTCAGGAATTGCAATTGTTATTAAGTATCACGCAACTCGGAATTCCCGTTTACCTTTTTATACCCTCACTCTACAGAGTAGGAGGGTATATATAATTTGGGACAGAAAAAAAGTGTAACGCATTGAAGGAGTGACGTAAGACCCAAAGTATGTTTGGACCAAATCCGAATCGCGACTTTTTAAGGCGTTTGAGCCATGTCCGTCCGTCCGCTGGTGTACACGATAACTCTCGAAAAGATTTAAGGAATCGATTCAAACTTTGCACATGGTAATATTTTTCCCAAACTTAGCTTAATTGCCACGCCCCTTCCGGTACCTCCCACACAAATAAACCTTATTCCAATGTTAAATTAAAACCCATATAACTTCCACACGGATATTCGGAATCAACTATATTTTGTTATTTGATAATATTTTTATAATCACTTTAAGTGTACTAAATATGACGGGTTTAGCTACGCCCATTCCAGTACCTACCACACAACTCACGCAAAACTACATAAAATTAATTCTGTTATATCATCTATACTGAAGATCGGAATACTGTGAAATTTGATATTTAGAAACGCTTTTATAGTGGTTATATTTGCATGGAATATGGGCGCTATTGCCACACTCCTTCTAGTACCTCCCACACAAAATGGCATAAACTTTGGTTACAATAAAACCGACATAACATCCATTCGGGTAGTCAAAATCATTTGCAATTTGAAAATTGAAATTTTTTCCATAGTCACTTTAAACCTAAAAGATATTAACGTTTTAGCCACGCCCCTTCTTGTACCTCCCACACAATTGTCTCTATCCTAAGTAATATTAAATCCTTCATAACTTCTATACTGGTGCGTGGAATCCACTAGGACTAGATATTTTATCATGTTTTTACAATTGTTCTATAAATGTGGAAGCTGGTACCATGTGATACGAATCTTCTAGTACCTTCCACACAAATTATACTGCCCTACGTTAAATTTCATTCTTTTTAACTTTCGCATATATATATATATATATATATATATATATATATATATATATATATATGTTCTCTGAGAGTGAGGGTATATATAAGTCGGTTTAGTCGGCTGAAGCTTACTTACTTGTTTCCAATATCATTCGTTATTATTTATCCAGCAATGATTTAACTTCAAACCCATATTTTGAAAATATAGGAATAAATTATATTCATTTAAATGCTTTCGTAAGAAGAAATGACTTGATGGAATAACGTGAAACAATATTATAGGGTAAGTTCATTAAAAAATTTAAATTTGAACTACCGATTACTTTGACTTTGAAAGCTGGAATAACATTCATTTTTATTTTCAAGTTTATGTTTACATTTGCAAATAAAATTGGGAAATATTAAAAACTTACTTCCAAAGTATTTAACGCAAACTGTAAGAAATTTACGTGGAAATTTTTCGAGAAGAGATCGGCCTTCATGAAGCTCATTCTCATCTCGGTGGCTATCTCAATAAGCAAAATTGCCGCATATGGAGTTCAGAGAACTCACACTCATTGAGAAGCCAACGCATTAACAACGAGTCACTGTGTTTTGCGGATTTTACTGAAAAATTGATTTGATCGGATGAGGTACTGCCGAGTCAGTCGTGGTAGTCTTATGAATGATATTGTGTTCCATAATTAAATGACAGCTTTTATTCAAGCTTTCAAAAAAAAAAAACAGAAATTTAAAAAATAATCAGTACTTTTTTAAAGCCGATTCCAATTTAAAATTTTAAATGACCCACCCTATATGTAAATACTAACTAAAACTGAACAATTTGAATTAAAACTAAACTAAACTTCATGTATATATTTTCCTTATTATACATAATTTCAACTTGATTCCAGTTAAATTTGAAGAATTTTCGTGCTAAAATCAATGGATATTTTAAATATTTGAAGGAAAAACTGAACTTGATTGAATTGTTTTCCTTAATAATTAAAAATTGCAAAAATTAATACAATGAGACAGAATATATTCAATAATTATTCTTCGTTCCATGCGATTTTTGGTTTATAAACTTAAAGTGTTAATCTATAATATCTATATACATTTGTATACGATTTCGCTATCACTGTTGACATTTCATCGCAATTCAGAAATCTGCGAAATATGTTTTTTCTAATTGAACCTAAAATATGATGGCTTTTTATAAATCATTTTTTATAAATCAAATTTTTGGACTTCAAAATTGCAAAAGTATTAAAAATATATTTTTTAATTTTACTTTCCCTAGGGCTTAGCTTCAACATTTTGAATAAAAAAATATTGTTTTAACTTTCTGGCCACTGTAGTTAAACACAATTTGGAAATCTTTGTTCAGAGATATAGTACCTTTTTGTAAAATCGTGTAAATTAAAGACATTATTATAGGTACTTTAAAGCATACGATAGACAAACGAATAATGAACAAATATCTAGAGGATTTAGAAGATACATTTTACGACGTCTTTAATTTACTCTATTCGTTCATCTACAGACGAAATTATTTTACATAAACTAGGGGATAGTTATGTCTAAATTGAGACCATTATCGAATGTTTCTGCTTAAGAAATAGACACGATATATATTTTCTAATTTTATTGTATAGGAGGCCGTATAAAAAACTAAAATATTTTTTTTTATCAGCCACAATATTGTAAATTATAGAGTAAATTCTTAAAGTTGAATTAATTAAACTGAATTTATTCCAATTCTGTCATATTTTCTTTGCCAACCTCCAGAAGGACTTGACCAAAGTTTTGTGCATTTGCAATCATGCTATTCTCAACAAACATTATGGATATTTTTTATTTTTTTACAAAAATACTTTTTTTGCCGTTTTAAGATTTGTACTCTAATTTTGTTGTGAATTTTACTTCCACTTAGAAACAGTGGTTTAGGAACAGTCTGGAAAAAATTGCCAAAAATAAAAAAAACTTTTTTTCTGGCACTAATCAAAAAAATAAAAAATGTCGGAAAGAATACATTGTTTTATTTTTTAATAGCTAACAGTATAATGAAGAAATTAATGTCTACATGTAAAATATGTATGGATGTAAATAGAAGTTATGGCACTCTTTGTAGACTCAAAATATTTTTTTAAATTATGATTTTTTATTTATTTTATAAATTTGATAAAATCTATGGAATGAACCTATGGTTAAATCTAGAAGTTATGGACCTTCTTGTAGAAAACCTAGTTCACAGTGTAATTTTCTACTATGCATTCTTCGAATATTCTTAACAGCGAATCATGTCCAATTTGAGTTGAGGCTTGAAAGTTTCACATGAAATGATACGAAATTGTTTTACATGGCAGCTGTTGCTATATTATACACCACAGCTGTCGACAGTAACTGCGAATATGTCGGGTGTTTTTGTGTGCGTGTGTGTGTTTTTAGATGACATTTTTGGCTACCAAAACAATTTCTTTCAAGATGCGTGACGTCTACAGCGTCCGAGAACCAATGACAACAACATTTAGATTTCTTTTTGCAGAATATTGGATTCCTTGGATAATCTTCTATATTTATGTCTGTCTGACTGTCTCTCTGCCTGTGTGTGCCTCCCTCCTCTACTCGTACATTAATGTATTGTTGTTTTTGATATTTATTTTAGCCGTGTCCTACTAGTATATTCTATATAGTACATATATTGTTGTTTTACTTAGATCATAGAGTGAATATAATTTTTTGTGGTTTTTGTGGATTTTATTTTCTTTTTTTGATTTTTTGCAAAAAGCAACATGAAACTTCGCAGTTGTGTTGTTTTTCTCCCTCCCAACCCCTCTAAAGTCACAAAAGCGCAACACGGATGACATTAAATGATAAATTGACAACAAAACATTTTTATACGATTTCGAATTTTTTGTTGTTCTTGTTGTTGTGGCTGTTTGTTGATACCCGTATTTGCGTAGCGTTTAACTTTCGGCATTCCTGGCGGCGACATCTTTCAGACACTTTCACGATGTTTGCCATTTAATGTTGGCATTGTAGACATAATTAAATTAATTATTTGTTTCTTATCTTTTTGGGGGATGGACTCGGCAGACAATTGAAAGAAGGTGAAGATGAAAACGGGCGATTGCTGGCTCGTACATATGCATTTGCGCTGCTTATTGCAAATTTAATGCAATTAATAAATTTTCTATAAAATATTTTGTTTTTCTTTCAGAGAGAACACCAGAAGACACACACACGAACTTCTCTCTGTTCGCTGTTGTGAACTTCTGCACGATCTTTCTGTTTGTTTCGCAGAAGAATCTATTTCAATTTTGTTTATTTACATTACATTTCACTTTTGTATTTTTGGCAAAAAGAAAACAGAGATCTCATTCCTCACTCAATTTTTCATGGAAATGGAAATTGTTGTTCAATTGTTGTTGTTGTTGTTTGCTTTCTTTCGTTGGTGGTGGCTTAATGTACACTTTTTGTTGTTACGATTTCATTGCTTTATTTTGATTCACTTTTAATTTTGGAGAAGCAGGAGAAGTAGATATTATTATTATTATTTTTTTATATATACATACATATGTATATATTATTTTCACTTCTTTGTGTGTTTACACTTTTCGTTTTTATTATGTGTTTTCATCATCATCATCATGATCACCGCAGCCAGTATTTTGAATCTGGTCTATACATACAATCATAGATATATACACACACATACACTGTATGTATGTATGTTGAATTTCTTTTTGTTTTTTCTTTCTTTTTTGATTTTCCAATATCCGCGTTTGGCAATTTTCACTCGAATCGTTGCAACTTATACGCCGTGTAGCACTTGGTGTACTGATCGCCAGTTTGGAACTTCTTTGTGTTCTATCGTCGTTGTCGACATTTTTTGGCATCTTGTGTTCTCTCTGTTTATTGGAAAGCTTTTTTGCGTAAAAGCTTTTTTGGAATTCTCTCAACGTAGATCTCTTAGTATATTTTGCGCGCACTTAAGGAGGGTCGATTAGTTAGGCGAGAAATCGTTTAAAATTGTAATAAGACGTTTTTCGTATGTCCCAACCATTGCAGTCTCCTTGGGGAAGTTTTTTGTAAATATTTATAAAATTTTATTCTTTCTTAAATATACTTTTAATATTCCCACTATATCTTGAGGCAGCTACATGGTGTACAAATATATTATACATTAGGCTGGGTCGCGGTCCATACAAATGGAAAAACAATTTTCAGTCACCCCACCCCAAAGTTTGATTGTTTAATGATGATTTGCAAAATATTTCGTTCCTTAACCAAGCCGTCTGTGAGCTAAAAGCGTGTAATTATTTGTGCTATATTTTTGTCAAATTATTTTTTCTGAAATAATAGACCCTTGGAAGCTCTTTAAATATAAATTTTGATTCTTGTCTTAGAGTAACTTATTGGTCGAGTTATTGGATCTTTAAAGTAATTTGTTGTAGTGACAACTGAAAAAATTTTCTTGTTTGGTGCTACTATTTTATAAAAAATAAATAGCTGTAGTCAATACCTTTCGAATGATGTCTAAATGATGAACATCGGATGGAGCAAAAAAATCAATATGAACGTCCAATAATACGACCAATGAGTTATTCTAAGACAAGAATAAAAAAATATTTAAAGTGCCTCCAAGGGTCTATTAATTCAGAAAAAATTGCACAAAAATGCAACACAAAAGAAATTACACGGGAAAAACATGGTTCTTGGAGGTGTTTTCAGGAGCGTTTAGCTCACAGATGGCTTGACCCAGCGAGGAAATATTTTGCAGATCATTATTAAACAATCCAATCTTCATTTCTGAGGGGGTAACCGCAGCAATTTATTTTCGTGACCCATCCTATTATACACGTTTTTCCAACAGTCTAGTCGGGTTAAAATTGGTCCATGCTTTTTTGGAAGATCGATCTTTTTCGACAAAAAATTTAGGTATTTCGGTAGAGTACCTAAACAAAAAATTTAATTGGATATTTTTGCAAAATTTTAATTTTCGCAGGAGATGTGGCTAAAATCATTTTGTATGCACGACATTTTTGTTTTGTAATTTTCTCGCGATCTATCCAATGGATCCGGCTGATTTTTTACATGTGTATTAAGAACCAATGTCGCTTGTAATAAAGAGTGATTTTTTTGAGGTTAGGATTTTCATGCATTAGTATTTGACAGATCACGTGGGATTTCAGACATGGTGTCAAAGAGAAAGATGCTCAGTATGCTTTGACATTTCATCATGAATCGTCTTACAAACGAACAACGCTTGCAAATTATTGAATTTTATTATCAAAATGCGTGCTCTGTTAAGAAAGTTCATTGCGCGCTTCCATTTTATGGTCAGTTTAATCGACCCACTGAAGCGGCTATTCGGGCTATTGTGACTAAATTTCGCACCAAATTTACATTGTTGGACATTAAACCACCAACACGCTTACGTAGAGTGCGAACTGAAGAAAATATCGCAGCTGTATCGGCCAGTGTTAATGATGACCACCAATTTTCGATTCGTCGCCGTTCGCACCAATTGGGTCTCTGTTACTCAAAAACGTGGAAATGCCAAAATTGGACTAAGCGGATGGACCACCTAAGACGCAGCCGCGGTCAACATTTAAATGAAATTATCTTCAAAAAGTAAATGTCATAGACCAATCTAACGTTTCAAATAAAGAACCGATGAGATTTTGCAAATTTTATGCGTTTTTTTAAAAAAAAAAGTTATCAAGCTCTTAAAAAATCACCCTTTATATACGCGATAAAACTGCAATTGTTGAAAAAATCCAAAATATGCGGGAGCAATTGCATTTATTTCAACTTTCTTTATCTGGGTTTCTGAAACAATTCTGTCACAAAAATTCCCTATTTAGTCTTCAATCATATGCCAAGCAAATATTTTGGTATTCTCTATATAATAGAAAGTTTCGCGGGTTTTTCTAAAGGCGCTTTTCACAATTTTTGTCTTTACTATAAATATCCTACAAGCGACATTGGTTCTTTATACATATGCAAAAAAAATCCGGCGGATCGCGAGAAAATTACAAAACAAAAATGTCATGCATACAAAATCATTTTTGCCATATCTCCCGCGGAAATGAAAATTTTGCAAAAATATTCAATTTGTATTTTTTTATTACGATCTACTGAAATACCCACATTTTTGCCAAAAATGATCTATCTTCCAAAAAAAACATGGACTAAATTTATCCCTAGTAATTGTCTTGTAAAGGGTGATTTTTTAAAAGCTATAGGAAAGTTTTTCAAAAAACACATAAAATTCAGAAAAATGCATGAAATCTTTATTTGAATCGATAGTACGGTCCATATAATTTAATGTTTGAAGATTATTTCATGCAAATGTTGACCTTGACTGCGCCTCAAATGGTCCATCCGCTTAGTCCAATTTTGGCATTTCCACGTTTTTGAGTAACAGAGACCCAATTGCTGCGAACGGCGACGAATCGATAATTGATGATCATCATTAACACTGGCCGATACAGCTGCGATATTTTCTTCACTTCGCACTCTACGTAAGCGTGTTGGTGGTTTAATGTCCAACAATGTAAATTTGGTGCGAAATTTAGTCACAATAGCCCGAATAGTCGCTTCAGTGGGTCCATTAAACTGACCATAAAATGGAAGCGCGCGATGAACTTTCTTAACAGAGCACGTATTTTGATAATAAAATTCAATAATTTGCAAGCGTTGTTCGTTTGTAAGACGATTCATGGTTAAATTATAGACCAAACTGAAGATGTTTGACAGTGAAACAAAACACGAAAAGTGCGTCAGCCAGTGTTGCCATAAACATAATAACTATAAAACCACCCTTTATAAGTTGGAGTGTAATTTTGCTATTTAAGCGTGAAGAGCTTTATTTACAAGTTTGGTGTCTTTGGTGACCCCACTGAAATTTTCAGGCAATTTTTTTTATTTTCTCGAAAAAGGGTCAAGGACCCATAAAGAGAGGAGCTAGATGGTTAAGATCTTCCACAAAAATGATCCTCAGAAAACAGTTCTACAGTTCTGACAATAAGATTATTCTCAGACATTAATTTATAACACTTTTTTCACTTAATATAATGTTCCCTTTGACCAAAAAAATAAAATTTTGATCCACTGGAAAAAGAAACTCCGACCAGCTGGACTATAAGCCATTATAGCCAGGACAATATCCCAGTTCGAATCAAATATTGATTACAGGCCAAAAAATGCAAACGAAAAAACTAAAAGAACTGAGCATTGGCACGGCAGAAGTATTGCTGGGTAGCTATACCTGCATATACACATACTTACAACTCGATGAGATGCTTGTAAGATGTCATGTATACACTATTACTTGATGCGATTTTTTAAACACATATTCGGCAAGTGAGTTTGTGCTTCTCGTTCGTTTGTGAGAATCATTTCCTTAAAGGGGTCGGGTTTGATGTTGAAAAGACGCTGTGAAGCAACTTGACACTAGTGGTATCAAATGTCATCATGCCATTTGTAAATAAATTTGCATTCTATTAAATATAGATGCAAAATGGTCTTGAGCCAGGGCTATATCCCAGTTCAAATCTATAACATCTTTCAAAAATTACATTAAGAAAAATAAAGAACTTGTGTGACAAAAGATTATTGAATGAAGAACTGCATTTCATAGTTTCAAAGAAATGTTTCAGAAATTCTATGACACTTTTTATTGATTTGTGATTTATGAAACATGTTTCATTTATTCAATGAATGGCTTCTTTTTAAGGAAAACTTACACTGAGATAGACAAATAATAAAATAATAATATAAAAAAACAAATAATAATATATAGTACTAAAAAATCTATGGATAAATGTAGAAGATATGGATATAAATGTAGATGAAAACAAAAAAAAAAATCATGTTTTTTGCGAGTTTTGAATTCGATAATTTTTTCATATTTTTGGAATTTCTGGTTAAATAGAAATTTACAATTTAATTTTTATTTTGTTATAGTTGGGATCTTAACGAAGAAAACAAAGTATTTTTTGACGAGAATCTATGGATAAATGTAGACTTATTGTCGAAGTGAAATTAAGAATTAAAAAAAATCGTATTATTTTTACAAAGATTTTGCTTAAATTGATACGTGAAGGCGACATGTACTTCTACAATAATATCTATATTATCCATAGATATTCTGCATATAGACCTTTTTTTTCGTTAAGATGCCAGATATTACCACATAATCTTTTATATAATTTGTAAAAATTATCATTTTTTTAAAAAGTTTTTTTTTGCATCTACAAAGAGGGTCATACATTTATTCATAGATACTTTACATATAGACATTGGTTTCATTGTTAGAATGTTCGCTTTTAAAAAATAAAACAAAATATTTTTTCTGATTTTTTTTTTTCTTTTTTTTTTTTGAAGGTGTCAGTAAACAATTTTTTTCGAAAGTAAAAAATTGTTATGCTATGATTTTTTCGGTCTTTTTTTATAGTTTTGTTGTAACTATTTACTCAGGTTTAGTTTTTTTATATAACGTTTTCGAACTGAGAAAGCCAAGAGACATCAGAAAATGCTATACATAGTCCTTCGAGAATTTTTTTTAAATAGTGCATTTTTTCGTTCATTCGTTCTTCAAGACGTTTTAACATAGTGCCATTTATTTATTTATTCGCCGTCTTAAAAATGCGCCTCAGCGTTTTTTCAACCGAACTCTTTAAATCAATAATTCCCCCAAACGATTGAGAAGCAAAACATTCTTATCGAATATCATTAAAAAAAATCACACCAAGTAACAGAGCACACATTGATAGAAATCATGAAAAAAGTTGCAATTCATTCTATTAAATATAGACGCAAAAAGGTCTTGAGCCAAATTTATTGATGTTTATTTTATTTTTAAATTCCAATTTTCGTCGAAGGTAGCTTTAAAATGTGTTCTATCATTTTGAGAGTATAATTTGAAAATTGATTGCATTAATAGATGTTTTTAAGTTTTAAGATCGTGTTCTTATAAATCTTGTTATCGAGTGTATGAGAACAATAAAATCGGTCAAGTTTTTTAGGAGTTACAGGCGATTAAAAAAATGGCAATTTCGCCAAAGTTAATTTGGTCACAGCTTGTGAAAATTTGTATGCAAAAAATGACAATTTGTTTCCATGTTCATCATTTATGCATCATTAGAAAGGTATTGATTGTAAAAAGTGTTCAGTTGTCACTATGAAAAACCACAAAAATTACTATAAAAATACAATAATTGGACCAGTAGTTTATTCTAAGACAAGAGTAAAAATTTATATTTAGAATGCTTTCAATGGTCTATAAATTCGGAAAATAAAATTTGAACAAAAATGTAACACCTACAAATTACACGAGAAAATCGTGATTTTTGGGAATGCTTTCGGAAGCCTTTAGGAAGTACAGACGCTTGACCTAGGAACGAACTAATTTGCAAATCATCATGAAACAATCCAAACATTATTTCCATGTGGTGACTGGAAATTATTTTTTCATTTGTAATGACCGCGACCCAGTCTAACATGTATACATATAAATATGTATATCAATTTCTGCAATTCCCATAAGGAACATTGGGCCGCAACTTGAACAAAGAATATCATATATACTCTCAATGCATTGCAAATATGTTTATTAGCCAAACAAGTTAATAAGGCAACAATAATGACGTAGAAAATAAAAAATAAAAATCGGAAAAAGGAGACGAGTAAAGTGCAAACAAGTAGTAAAACCATAACAAAATTTATTACTGTTTGTCTAAGTCGACAAAACAAACACGAAAACAAGAGTGGCGAACAAACAATGTTGCCATGGAGCAGATGATACCACGCGAACTAATGACGCTAACGATGACGGTGATCAGCCAACAGCATCATTGTGATTTCCCTCGGCAGAAACTAAAGCGTTAAGAATCGTGGCTCGTTCCTCCACCACCTCGCGCAGCTGGAAACAGTAAAAATGGCTGGCCGCCAGGGAAGTGGGTTGTGTGGTGTGTCGGAGGCTAGTGGCTACAACACGTAAATAGCATCATCATTTTTTATGGCTTTTATGGTTATTTGCAAACATTTGCCACGGTGCACCATGGCACAGCGAAGAAATAACGATAGAAACGCAAAAACGCACTTTGCATCTTTGCAACTAAAAAGGAAATTGCAATCATAACTTTTTGTTGCAATTGCTTGGTAGCTACTCTTTGGCCAAGTTTGAAATGCAATTCAGAGCGTAAAAGATAAAATAGAATAAAAACAAAAACGTGTTTACGTCGATATTCCCGATACACAACCAATAACACGCCATCAGCCAGCGCCACCGAAGTATATGTACCTCTGAATGTACACGGCACAGCGCAGATAGACATGAACACCAGTATCAGCAGCAGCAGCCCCAACAGTGATTATTTATTATATTGAGGATATACTTAGTGCAGAAAGAGATCTTCTTATGACGTCACGAAAACGTACTTGTTTCGTTGAAGACGGGCGAAAAAAAACGTAAAAGATATTGAATCGAATACGCACAACCAGAACGGAATAATTACTTCGATTTGTTTGTGAAAGTGGCGAAGGGGGGAGAAGAGAGAGCAGTAAATTAAGAAAATATCCTATCTGAAAGCACAAAGTTTACGGAAGTAGAGAGATATACAGACGTGTACATTAGACCGTATCGAAATGAAATAAGTAAGAAAGGTTATACGATAGCCCACACCTAGTCAATATACCCTGTGGTGTAGGGTATATAAAGGCCGTTACATTTGAACCGGCTATATATATACTACAAATTGTATACTTCTATCTGTATCTGTAAAAAAATAGAACACAAACTGTGAATGAAAGTTATATATAAATCTGAACCAATCTAACACATTTTCATCACAAGTGCTTCCAGTTGAACTATAAGATCTTTTGCCAAATTTTAAGAAAATCTGTTAAATTATGTGGTTTATAGAAGGTGGTGGAAATAATCAAATCGGGGGAGACATTTGTGTGGGAGCTAAATATATATCTGAACCGATCTGGAACATTTTTACCAGAGCTGTTTCTAGTTGAAATATAATTTGTTTTGCCAAATTTGAAGAAAATCTGTTAAAATATGTGGTTTCTAGAGCGGAAAAAGTAAAATCGGGAGCAAAATTTTTAATATCTAAATATAAAATACTAGCTGAACCCCGCCCGCTTCGCCAGGCAAAAAAAAAAAAACAAATGGAAAAATTAAAATCAGGTTTCATATTGATATTATCGTGGTCAGTAATATATACGTTCCAATTTTCCGCCTTCTAGCTCCCAAAACACTTCTGCAACGCCCCAACGCCCACGAAACGAAAATCCAAATTTCGGTATAATATTTATCATTCTCGTGGTCAGTAATATACATGTACCAATTTTCAGTCTTCTAGCTCTAAAAAACGCTTTTGCCACGCCTACTCCGCCCACAAAACGAAAATCCAAATTTCGGCATCAAATTGATCTTTCTCGTGGTCAGTAATATATATGTACCAATTTTCAGCCTTCTACCTCTCAAAAACACTTTTGCCACGCCCACTAAACGAAAATCCAAATTTCGGCATCATATTTATAATTCTCGTGGTCAGTATTATATATGTGCCAATTTTCAGCCTTCTAGCTAAAAAAACACTATTGCCACGCCCACAGCCCACCAAACGAAAATTCAAAAGCCAGCATCATATTTATCATTCTCGCGGTCATAATGCGCGGTAATATACATGTGCCAATTTTCAGCCTTCTAGCTCTCAAAAACACTTTTGCCACGCCCACTCCGCCCACAAAACGAAAATCCAAATTTCGGCATCAAATTGATCTTTCTCGTGGTCAGTAATATATACATTCCATTTTTCAGCCTTTTAGCTCAAAGAACACTATTGCCACACCCACTCCGCCCACAAAACGAAAATCCAAATTTCGACATCATATTTATCATTCTCGTCAGTAATATATACGTTCCAATTTTCAGCCTTCTAGTTAAAAAAAAAACACTATTGCCACGCCCACTCCGCCCACAAAATGAAAATCCAAATTTCGACATCATATTTATCATTCTCGTGGTCAGTAATATATACGTTCCATTTTTCAGCCTTCTAGCTCAAAAAAACACTATTGCCACGCCCACTCCACCCACAAAATGAAAATCAAAATTTTGGCATCATATTTTTCATTCTCGTGGTCAGTAAAATATATGTACCAATTTTCAGCCCTCTAGCTCTCAAAAACACTTTTGCCACGCCCCCACCGCCCACAGAGCTAATTTTTAAAAATTCTATAGCATATAGTTCCTTCCAAAGTTTCATTTAGTTCTAACCGGACGGACGGACATCCCTAAATAGACTCAAAAAGTGATTCTAAGTCGTTCGGTATAATAAACGATGGGTCTATCTCGTTTCCTTTTGGGTGTTACAAACAAATGCACAAAGACATTATACCCTGTGGTGTAGGGTATAAACATATATATTATCAATTTGCAAATGCTAACTAAACTAACCAATATTAATATAGTTCTTGTGCTACTTTTTAAGAAGCAAATATAGTCATTTTTTCAATAATGTTGAGACAATGCTGCTGAGCTTTGAAAATTAGCCATCTGCATGTTAAACCCATGAGAATTCTTCGAATGTCTTCTGATTGTGACGATATTTAGTTTTCGCGTTTGGTATCACAAGATATTGAAAACTGTGGCAACCATGTAACGTTGAAATTTTTTTACTCATCTAGTCATAACTACCATCCTGCAAAATATATTCAAACTATTTTTACGTAAAATATCAACAGAAAATTAAAGATTTTTTTAAGATTTAATTTTTTTTTAAAATAATTTGTGCTCAAGAAACTGTGAAAATATCAGAATGAACAATTTTCGACGTTCGGTAGCCTATCTAAATAATAATAAAATCATTCATCTTATATTTGGTTCTCTTTGGGCCCGCCAAAGAATCAAAAAACAAAATAAGAGCCACCTAAAGCCCTACTATAGGCTTTGGGAAATGCGAATAATATCATGCTAACATCCTAGAAGGAAAAAAGTGGATCTACTATCAATCAGATAATGGTGTGCTATATATTTCTAGCACTCACTGAAAGGCATCGTCTGTTTATACACGCAGAGAAAAAAGACGTCTGAAGGCCGGTGGGTGCATATGAACTTATTTTGGCGCATACCCTAAACGTTTACTGGAATAGTTGCAACAGTTTCCTAAAAAATCAATCTTTTACCGTAAATGTAGTTTTTATTGCCGTAACAGAACTTTCATTTACTCGAAAATCTTCAGCAATTTTAAGGAAAAGTAGGCAATGTTTAAGAAGTATTTTGCAAACAGTACTAATAACACTGTCCAACAAACAGAATGGAACAGAACGGATTATTTTAGCCATATCTCCCGCGAAAATGAAAATTTTGCAAAAAATATCGATCTTCCAAAGAACATGGACCAATTATAACCCTAATAATTTTGTTGTATAGAGCTTTATTTAAAACATTGGTGTCCTCGGTGACCCCACTGAAATTTTCCGACTAAGTTTTCGTAGAACATCCTTTAATGTAGTTTTTGAAAGAACATTTTTGATTTTCTCGAAAAAAGGGTCAAAATGACCCAAAAAAGAGAGGTGTTAGAGGGTTAAGATCTTCCACAAAAAATTATCCTCATAAAATTCCACAATATAGTTCTGAAAATGAGAGTTCTCTTAGACATTAACTTACAACTTCAAACTTATCTCACTTAGTATGATGCTCCCTACGACCAGATGGACCATAAGTTTATTCTATAAAAATTATCTACTCAACATGAATTAATCTGTTCCAAAAATGCTGTTAGACAGTGTAATCGATAATTTATTTTTCTGTTGAGTGATATTAATTAAATATTCTTCTCATATTATTTCATTAACAAAAGTTAGAGCTATTGAACAGTTGTAGATTTGAAATATTTTACTGTCAGTTGCTCGAATGGAGCTACGTGGAATGTAAGGGCTATCTTAAAACATGGACCGACATATTCCACTCCATGGTGTGAATATTCATATAATCCGTTTGTAATACGTGGTTTCTAGAACGCTAAGATGTAAAATCGGAAGCGACATTTTTATGGGAGCTATATCAAACTGGTCCAATTTTGCTACAAATGTGTCTAGGCGAAATAAAGGGTCCGCCAAATAATTTTTTTTTTAAAATGCTATAAAAAACTACTGAATATTTTCTCAAATTTCTTTTTTTATTTGAAAGTACAATCCTTCCGGTTAATAATGGAAATCAAATGGCTGCCTCGGCTGGCCATGCAGTAGCCTACACGATCGGTCCAATTTTTAACCACATTATCGGTTGTGTGCAGCTGTATTTCACCTATGGCTTCACGATATTCGTGTCCTTTAAAGCGCCAATTGTCTCTGGCTTGTCGGCGTAACACTTATCTTTGAGGGCACCCCACAAATAATAGTCCAACGGTTGAATAGTTGAAAAAAAAACGTTAGATGGCGGACCCTTTATAAGATCTGATCAAAATCGTTAGTAATACATCAGAGTTTGACTTTTTGAACGGTGAAGATCAAATCGAAGGGTCTATGTAAAATTATAGGCCGATGTCCTTCGCACGCCGCTGTGCTTTTTGACCGCTTTCATGTGGACAGGGGTGTACCTAAATTACCAAAAGCTTATCTGATTTGCATTTCTCTTAGATGTCCCCATGGATTGATATATAAATATGGCGAATATCGATCCGCTTAGCCATCTCCTGAAGAGATTTGTGGTAGTCTTGTGATGTTCTTTAATTTTGGATCACCGAGTCGGTGGAGCTGATGATTGTCTGGATATCCTATAATATGCTGAGTCGGAAAGGAAGTTTTGACTCGGGCTATATCAAGACATAAATCGACGTGATGTATCTACGGCGCAAAAGTCCAAATGAGGGTCACATTTTTAATGGGGAATATATAAATCTGGATCAGATTGTTCCAAATTAAGTTACGTCTGGGCTTTCTAAAAAACAATATCGAGAAAGACGAACAACAACAGAGATCTGTACTTCGATTAAATGAATGGATAAACGGACAGAAGATCCTACAAACATACAGCACTAAATCGGGTTAGAAAGTATTTTAAACGATGGATTGATTCATCGCTCTTCCTTTTGGTCTTACAAACTCAAAGCCATAATACCCCATAGAGGGTATGAAAATGGAAAATAACTATAGCAAAGTGTTGACGAGCTCAGGTACTGTGGTAAGATCCTCGATATTTAAAGGCGAATGCATCGCATAATTAAAAATTCAGATGTTTCGATTTATATAGCAATAAATTGGCAGAAAATGAGAAAAGAAAAAATTCTAATTATAGAACGAAAAGAAATTTGCTCTCTGATGTCTTCATTGCTGGGGAGAAATCTGCTTATCTCCTTTGCATAAAACCAGTCTCAAATGATGAAAAACTATAAGTTTAGTTCTGGGATTATTTGGATTTAGAGGAAAACTTAATACATAAAAAATGAAGACAAGCTCCCAAAAATCACAAAATTAAAGCCCAATTCCCAAAAATAGTATTTTTTACAAAAATTACAATGGTCTTTTATCTAGTGCCACATATGAAAAAATGTATAGTGCTAACGTTGCCCAAGTTTCTAAAGAAATCAGAATTTTTTTGTCCAATAGCAATCAAAGCAGGCGTTCAACACTATCAATCTCCTCCTCACAACTCTTGCAGAAGTCATTTGTGCAGATGGCAAACATTCGGATCTTTCGCCCATTTGGCTCATTTCATAACTAATAATACAACTTACAGTGCAGTGATTTTTCACGTGTCTAGGTCGCACCATTTTCAGTTAGCCTTCAACATTTCCTTCAGCTTAAGATTTAATTTGTAGGATTTCCTAATTCTCTCTGCTTCTGCAGAAAGCAATATTTATAAAACGACCTTTTAAACGTGATGAAAAGATACGGCTGTTACTTTGAAAACCCATAAAAATTACTAACATGCAATAATGTGACCAATGAAATATTCGATACGCTACAAATATTAGAGGGGTTTTTAGAGATTTTTTTAGTGTTTAGCTTACTTGACCCAACAACGAAATATTTTCCGAATCATCTTTAAACAATAAAAACTGCAGGGGTGTTTTTTTTTAGACCCGGTCTAATGTCTAGAAGTACATTGTAGTTTTCAAATTTAAGATTTAAACGAAAGAAAGAATTTCTCCGTGCTTTTGTTTGACAATAAATCATTAAAGTTCAATGACTTTGTCTCGATGTCTCTGCGAAAAGATTGATCGATTTGACGTTGAAACATTGAAGTTCAGAATGGGAAATTAACAGACCATTTTTTTCTGAGTGTACACCGTACAAACAATATTCTTTATGTTCTTTGATCTTAGGAAAATTGTGAGATTTATATTTGTGGGAATAAAACATAAACCAGCAAACATTTCGGTTAGAAAAGACTGACAGATAACTCACCTTTGAAATGAAGATAAGTTTAAAGGGTTCATGCATTTGATGCGGGTATATATATCGGTTCAGACGATAAGGTTGTAATAAAGTAATGATTTTTTACCGTTTGGGCAAATATCGATTTAGATTAGAATGAAATATATGAATTTGCCTTCATTTCTTTTAATGATGTATTTTTCTCTAGGAATAGATAAAAATCATCATCATGTCATAGTGACATAATATTTTTAATTTTATCTAAAAATGATAAATATCAAAGCCCCTTCTCATCGAAAGTATTTAAAAAAATAAACCCAATAATACGGCTGGCATTTAATGCAATTGCGAAAATTTTGTGCACGATGCAATGAGAACGTAATTTGGCAACGTAGTTTGTTGTCCACAAATTTTGCTGGGATTTGCTTTTTGGAGGAGTATATTTGTTTATTTTTGCGCTTGTCTAGCTCTATACGAGAACAATATTTACTTATGTATATATGTGCGCGAGTATATATACACATACAGATACATATATATCTGTAGTCAGAAATAATTAATCATTATTTCAACGTATTGTCTAATTTTGGTTTTTGCTTCATCACAGCGCAAAAGAAAAGTCCTCAATAAAAACGTACGACAAGCAGAGCGTCGAACGAAACAAATGAAAGAGAATTTAAGCTACACGATATTTTACGCCTATAAATAATTCCCATCAGGGATTAGAAGAGCTATTGCAATATTTTTTTTTTTTTTGACCAAGGATTACAAAATCCATTAAGGGAATTTACTATGCTGTGGACGGATGGGATAGGGAGGAGTTTTTTGCTCCAAGCAAATTAATGTGGATAATAAATGTTTACCATCCAAACGAAAGGCGTGAATAATGACTTAAGTCTCGTCGCTGCTCGCGGGCGGGGGAACGCAAGAATTAATGATGATTAAAAAGGAGGTAATAATCATATTTCACAATAACGGAACGGAAATGGAAATGAAATTTATTGGTGGCACATTATAATGTCCGTAATCATAATTGTAATGTGGACATTCTTATAGCTCTGCGACGTTTATGTAGTTAATGGACATGAATGAGGCTTTTACAAATTAATTCTTATAATCTTCTCTACAGAGCGTAGTTAAAAAAAGATTAAAAAATAATTTAAAAAGCGCTTTTGGAATATACAGAGTTTTTGAATTACCCAAAAAAAGGTTGAGTAAATATTAACAGGGATCATTCCTATGATCAGTTAGAAACGATCTGTAAAATTTTCAATCAAGTTCGGCCAGGTGAAATCTGATATACTTCTCATTGTGGAGGGTACTGTACGTATGGATACAGTAACATATAAAAAGGTCTTACATGGAAATGTGTGGCAACTACGCCAACTAAATAAAATTTACTAAATTTAATGACCGCCCGGCAGCAAAAATGTTTATGTAGCGGAATAGTTTGCGAGTATATAATGATTATGTAGAATCAAATATAAAATAAAATGAGAGCTTTCTTTAATGTGTTAATAGGATCTAAGACTATATTTCAATGAATGGCAAACATAGTATATACGCCCATCCTATATAGAATGGTATATAAGCTGTTTAAGTCGATGTGAGAAACATTTCTCCAATATATTCGTGTATCTGCCCACTAGAATGATAACACTCTTGTCTATCAATATGTTATCATATGGGTGGAGTATGAGTAATATTAATTCGCGGTTAATATTAATCATTCGCACTGTAATGGGACTAACCAGTTTGAAAAAAATATAACCGCAGAGCCTGTTATATCCTGTTTCTAGATGCAGCCGACCATTTAATAACATTTTGCACCTCTTTCGCAAAAAAGAAACAACATGTGTTCTCGCTTCTCCCCTAAAAGCATATAATTTATTTGGTACCACGTTTATCCCTTTTTGTCCCGCATCCTTCTTATAAGTATAAATTTTGAATCCATTTATGTTCCGAAATTACGTAATTAAAGGGTTGTACACTAGAGCGTACCAGGTTACAAGTAAAAAAAAAAAAGTTCGCCGTACACCTTCGAATATGAAGTATTATTGAAAGGTAGTTTCAAAAAAATTTTTTTTATTTTTTTATGCCGAACGTAGGGGTCGCGCTTTTACATTTTTCTATATAACTTCTGCATTTATAAACGGATTTTAAAGTGTGATACATCGATGTTTTTGTCCGATTTTTTTGTCTTTGAAGTCATTGAGCTCAAACATGATTCATGATTTTATGTGAGCTTTAATTTTCGATTATTAGAGTGGTACATTAGGGTAGTAGCAACTGAGAAATGATGGGTAAGTACCAGAAGGGGGTGCTTGAGCTCAATGACTTCAAAGACAAAAAAATCGGCCTCGTCGAGACAAAAACATCGATGTATCACACTTTAAAATCCGTTTATAAATACAAGTTATATAGAAAAATGTAAAAGCGCGACCCCTACGTTCGGCATAAAAAAATAAAAATTTTTTTTTTGAAACTACCTTTCAATAATACTTCATATTCGAAGGTGTACGGCGAACTTTTTTTTTGAGGTACGCCCTATTGTACACCATTTGCATCCCTTTTTGTCCCGCGCACCCCTTAAATTTAAAAAAATTCAAAAATTACAATTTTAGTGCTCTTCTAGGTGGTCAGAGGAATTTACACACCAAATTTCACGATTTTAGAGCAATACTTTATTTTTACCCTCTTTGGCCTGCGCGCAACTTAAAAGCGTAAAAATTCGTTTATATTGCACTTCTACGTGGTCAGACGAATTTACATACCAAATATCACGATTCTAGCTGCAATACTGTAGTTGGTACCATTTGTATCCCTTTTTGTCCCGCTCAGCCCTTATAAGTACAAATCTCGAAAAAAGCATTTAGATTGCGTTTCTACGTTGTCAGAGGACACATTATAAATATATATTTCGAAAAATTCATTTAGATTTGCGATTTTAAGTTGTCAGAGGAATTTACACATCAAATTTCACGACTATAGCTGCAATATTTTATTTGGTACCATTTGTATCCCTTTTTTGTGCCGCTCACCTCTTATAAGTACAAATTTCGACCAAAAATCGATTTAGATTGCGCTTCTACGTTGTCGGATTAATTTACACACCAAATTTCATGACTATAGCTGCAATACTTAAATTGGTACAATTTGTATCCCTTTTTGTCCCGCTCAACCTTTACAAGTACAAATTTCGAAAAATCCAGCTCGCCTTTTAAAGTATAAATTTCGGAAAATCCATTAGATTGCGCATCTTCGTTGTAAGAGGAATTTTCACACCAAATTTTGCGACTATAGATGCAATACTTTAGTTGGTACCAATTTTATCCCTTTTTTATTCCATTTTTATCTCTTTCCTCCCTTAAAGTATAAATTTCGAAAAATACCTATTTGTAGCTCGTCTGCATGGTCAGTGCAAGGAACACACCGAATTAAATGTTTTCATCTACTGCCGATTAGTCAGGACGAAGGTACGATGTTTATCCCTTTTTGTCCCATTTTACCCCCTAAAAGTACGAATTTAGAATTTTCTTAGTCGTCTGCGTCATATTTTGGAAGTACCCTGAAAATTTCATGACCCTGGCTTCAGCCGTTTGGTCTGGGAGCTGGTCAATGATAAGCCAGTCTGTCAGTTAGTAACGCAACTCTTTTATATATACATATTATAAATCAAACCTCACGATGAATCACCCATTACTAAAACAGTAAGTGTAAAATTTAACCCAGAACACCTTTATAAATGTAAAGCTGACCAGTGTCACTATGAACTCATCCATAAAAACATTCCATAAAACTTTCAGTTCCAATGTTCTCAAATGGAGAGATTTTGGCATTGACCCTTTTAGCACCAAGCTGCAGGTATAATGGCATAATGGAAGTTTCTTAATATCTCACCACTAGTTTAATGCCATTTCGATATTGACCCGTCTTAGTGTAAACCCTATCAAAATAAAATCTCCTCTATTTATATTGTTCCAACATAGGTGAGATATACATGCTACTATACTACGGTCATCTCTTGAAACATTTCATCCAGCCAACGTCTGTACTGGCCGAACCGTTTAATCCTTTAATGTAATCTAAGCCCATTGTCTCCAAAAAAGTATAGCTATTATGAAGCTGAAATCAACGAACACAAATGAAATCTTTCAAGTGCTGGAGTAGCTCGACCTCTTCTTATCTTATAGTTTGGTAAGATTAGCATCGATTGTGTTTAGCTATGACCCTCCTTACTGAGCATTTGCTTCTAATACCCAAGAGGATAAGCGATCTTAAATTTTGTTCTGTTAATGACTGTAAATGAGCGATATGAAATCCTTTATCCGATATAAGAAACAACTGTTCCTCTGGCCGTTCAAACTTTAGAGATTCCCCTTTGAACACATTTTGGCACAGCATCTTGATGTGTGTGCTCATCTTTGATTATCATACCATTTCAATAGTAATCCGCACGATTGTTCATATCTATTGCTTTCTGGGAATTGCTGTGGCCATCGTTCATATGCTTGGCATTTTTGAACAACTCTTGGAAAAATGTCTTAGCCATAAATCTTGGCCAAAATACACACATGTGCACACACACACACACATCCGTGCATATATTTACAATGTTTGCATATGAAAATATAGATATCGAAATAAATATATGAACCTACATGGCAATCATCTGAGCACTGTGCACACACAGTACTCTTACATTTGTTATGGTCCGACCAAGAGATAAAAGTAAAGTTTATTGAGACAATGACAATAAAATATGACTGCAGTAAAACAACAAATAGCAGCTGTGGCTTAGACAAACTACCAAAAAACAAAAACACCGCTATTGGGATTACTACCACAATCCAACCGGGCCCTCCCCTCCCTACCACGCCCCGCTCAAAAAGTGAATACTTTTGAGAAAACCAACCCAAGAGAGAATCCCACCACACACCACCAAGTGTCTTCATATGACAACATCCATAGTCCGAATGGTTGCCAGCACGCTCATCTCGTTGGAAACTACAGCGGTGGCCGGCCAGGCCAAATCGTAAAATAAACTCATATTCTATGGCTGATTTATCAAAAAACAAAATGCTTGAAAGATTTACAACACAAATTGAGTAGCATTTAAAGCACAATTTCGTTGCTTTAATTATTTTTTGAGCACAATCAAACCGAGAAAAAAATGAACACGGAAATGTTCATGTCTAATGTCTTAATGTGTCTGCCGGCTAGATGGCTACATGGAGAGCAAAACGCGAGAACGCGCGTTTGTTTAGGTCATAAATATTGGATATGGTCACCCAAAACAGTCAGCCAGCCATCGCCAAGATACTCAATGCAAATGTGTTTTGGTAGTGAAACAAGTCGAGTTACGGAGGTTGTATGAGATGTGGGGATTTTGTAAAAAATGATTAAAAAATTATATATCTTAAAATTACGAAATTGTTATTTTTTCGTTTCTTTTATTTTGGTCTTTGATTTGAACTGGGATATTGTCCTGGCTCCAGACCATTTTGAATCTATATTTTATAGAAAAGTAGGAAACCATAATAGTGGTAGTGTGCTGCCAAGTAATAAATATTCCCATGCCATTTGTAATGGTAACAAAGGCAGTATTTATTACAGTGGATTCCCGATTTAATGCAGGCATGTTCATTATATCGTGAAATTCTTTATGTCGATTACTAATTACTGTCGTTATTAATGTAAGATTAACAAGAATAATTCAGTTCAGATCTTATGATACAATTTAATTATTAAAAGAACTATAAATTTTTGAATTTTTTATATGATTTTACAGCAATTTGACATTGAAAATTTTAAAATGTGTTTCGAATATAAATTGGCCCTTTTTTTAACAGAACCAACCTATAAATGCAGCACATTGCGTTGGTGGAAGCAAGAAAGAGGGAGTGTTTGTTGACTTCTGTTTTGAATTTCTGAATATCATAATTAGCGGGGATGATATCTGTCGGAAGTTGATACCTCATACGGATAGTGCGGACGAAGAACGAATTCATTCGCTAATGTGTAGTCCGTTCGGATGTTCAATCGACAACAAATGGGTGGGAGTTCCTGGAAAGTCGCGTATCTCTACCGAAAGTTCTCACGAATACCCGAACAACAAAACCATGAAAGTATGGATAGAATAATGAAACACATCCCACATTGCGACACACCGTGGTTCAATAACTTTTTGTAGTAAACATTTTTGAGTTCAAGGATTATTTTGAGATATTAAAAGTGAAAATCGAACAATCGGGCATAAAATTAACTACTTTAGATTTTAAAGAATAGTAAAAATATCCCATTTCAAATCAAATATTGATTACAGACCAAAAAAATACAAACGAAAAAACTAAATGAGCGTTGGCATGGCAGAAGTATTGCTGGGTAACTATACCTGCATATACACATACTTACATATGCAACTCAATGAGATGCTTGTAAGATGGCATGTGTGCTTTATTACTTGGTGCGATTTTTTAAACGCAAATTCGGCAAGTGAGTTGTGCTTCTCGTTCGTTTGTGAGAATCATCTCCTTATAGAGGCCGGGTTTGATGTTGAAAAGTCACTGCGAAGCCACTTGAAAAGACTTTTGACATGGTCGAAATCATGATCGTGGTAGTCTGCAGCCAAGTAATAAATGTCACAATGCCATTTGTAAATAATTTTGCATTCTATTAAATATAGATGCAAAATGGTCTTGAGCCAGGACAATATCCCAGTTTAAATCGAATAGTAAAAATTTAATTTTTTTGTATTTAAGTTTTTTAACATCATTTTACGAATTTGTTTACAATACGCAGAAGAAATTTTAATTTTATTGTAATACAGTTTTTCACCTTTTGAAAATTTATATGTTTCTTTCACATTTTGAGAGATTTTGCACTTGAATTTGTTTTATTAAAAATAAAGTTTGTTTTTAATAAATATTTAAAAAAATACTCTTTTTGCAAAATTTTATGACATTGGTCCATATAAGAATAAAGCTTTGGAAAGCCTTTGAAGAATAAAGTACATATTTTTTGCAGGATAACTTTTGTCTGCACGAAATTGCAGCTTTGGAAGATAGGATACATTTAGTGCTAAAGTCAGACTTTTTACTTACACGTCTTTTCTCCTTAAAATTTTGAAATGTAAGTACGCAACCTAGAAAGTTGAACAAAACTCCTTTATCCTCATGTCAGTTAAATTTATTGAATTTTGGCCGATGTATTTTGATTCTGAACCACTGTGCGACGCGTTCAAGGGAGACAATAGTATTGGATATCCTACCGTCACCTATCAACACCATTACTCTTCTCTTGACACGGTCAAGTAGCTCCAGGGAAGGACGTTGAGCACCCGACCATATACGGAAGTTGTATTCCATCTTTGGTCTGATGTAGGTAGTGTAGATATTGAGATGATTAGAGGGAGTGAAGTATTTTTTGTTTTTTTTATCAATTTTGTTTCGTTAAATCGAG
Organism: Polietes domitor; assembly: GCA_947397865.1. Classification (NCBI taxonomy): domain Eukaryota; kingdom Metazoa; phylum Arthropoda; class Insecta; order Diptera; family Muscidae; genus Polietes; species Polietes domitor. Next base: position 103,835,414 of record OX377621.1, on the reverse strand, counting down.
AAACTACGAGAATGAATGAATTGATAAAGAAAATCTAAGCTTATACCAATACTCTATCCTCAGTCCCCTTGAAGGTGAAGGTATTCACAATTTGAAGTCTGAATAGCATTTGCTGCATTCTCTTGGAAAATTGTACAGTATTACGGACACTACTAAAAAAAACTATTTTTTATTTATTTCATAAAATGTTTAATAATTTATTTCTTAGTGTTTTGAATGCAATATATTCGAATTTCAGCTTTTTCCAACAAGTTATTTCTTCTTACGAAGAAAAGGTTGGTTTGGTAATGGGATGGAGGAAATTTTACACACTTTGGCCATATACGTAATTCGTATTACACAATTTTTAAAAATTAATTATTTTTTTCCAATTGTTTGTTACCACACCAATTATACTCCCCCTCCAAATTTTCGGCCAAAATATGAACTGACTGCTACACTTTTAAGTTGTTTATATGCAAAAAGCAGAAAGTCGACATCTCGTGGACGTCGACGGACTACTGGAAGTGTGCCAATATAATTAACCAAGTCAAAAAGAAAAAATACAATAAGACCGAACATTACTTGTTTCAAGAAAATCCATTTTCGTGGCGTCTTCTCTTGGAAACGTGCGAATACATGAACTCTCGCCACAAAGTGAAATGAATTATATATTTAAAAAGAAAATGTGTGAAAATATGAACGAAGCAAAGAACGAGACGAAAAGTGTTCACTTACCTTTTTATGACTTTTAAAAACAGAACATTTGAATGTGTCCGTACTGGCATCTCGGGCAATATAACTAAATATTTTGAGATCACTGCTGTCGTGGGACACATAGAAAATCCGATAAATGGGATGGTTTAACAATTCAATCTCCTCGCAGTCATTGGACCAATTCTTTTTCTGAAATTATTTGAAATTTGAATATCTCTTGCAACTTCGTGAATTTATCGTTTGGACTTACTTTTCTCCTTCGCTTTTTCAAAACGACTCGGACGCCATTAACGGAAACGTGTATTGTGACTTTGCGCTTTTTCAGATTCTGCACTTTGCATTCGTACTGCAAATAGAATGAGAGCAAAAAGAAAAATAAAAGTTGAATTATTATTTATGGCAGTCATTAGTGTAGCAACTATAAAAAGAACAAAAATTACTTTTCTCCGCAATCCCAACAAACCACAATTCTTAAAGCACATTTGTGCGGCGAAAAGAAAAACTTTTCGTTTCAATAGTTGGCATTTACTGCTGTTTTTTTGGTAATTAAAAAAGTTTTTTGGTTTTTCTATTCTTTTTTCCTAGCATTTTCTGCGACTAATGAAGCTTGCTGGTTGTTTTCATGCTGGTTCTTCTTTGAATTTCATATAAATTTATGCGAATTTTACGTTAACGGCATGTGAAATGTAAAAACTGATTGTGTGAGTTATTCATTAGTCGCACAACTCCATAGTTTGTATACTTTGGGGATTTGCAAAAACGTGGCATACATTTAGGATTAGCTTAAAATTAAATTAAATTTAATTGCATACCATTTGGGGCTTTAATTAATATGCAAATCAGTAATGTTTTCGATAAGGATTAATTCCAGAAACTATTAATAATGTAAAATAATTATTGAGATTGTAATTCCTCATAGGAGATTCATTGATCATAGCTTTATACACAACTATTGAATGGGCTGCAAATGTGTAGAAATTAGTTTTTAGGGAGAGTGGCCACGAATATTTTTTTTTAAATAAATATATTTTATAGAATGCAAATTTATTTGCACTTTTGTTGATTTGTTTTAGATACAAAACTTTTAACTAAAATAGCAATGAGATTAAAAAATTTCTAACTTAAAATTTCCCTTATTAGGAAGAGAACTTTGTCATTAATTTTTAAATGAAAATTTGAATAAGAGCTGTAATTATGTAAGTAATGGAAATTGTTCGTACAAACCCACAACCTCCAAAATTTTACATAAACCAATGACTTCACGTACCTTTAGCCAAACCGACAAACCACGAGTTCACCTAATGTTTTCTTCAATAACTCGACTGTTTGACGTGCTGTGCGGTACTTGGCACCGACTAGTGGTTCATAATAAAATTTCATTGGTTAGAAACATTTTTGAGTTTTGTAATAAACATAAATTAAGCAAGGATTTTTTTGAGATATTAAAGGGTTTAAACAGCTGACGCACGTTTCGTGTTTTGTTTCACTGTCAAACATCTTCAGTTTGGTCTATAATTTAACCATGAATCGTCTTACAAACGATTGAATTGAATTTTATTATCAAAATGCGTGCTCTGATAAGAAAGTTCATCGCGCTCTTCCATTTTATGGTCAGATTAATCGACCCACTGAAGCGGCTATTCGGGCTATTGTGACTAAATTTCGCACCAAATTTACATTGTTGGACATTAAACCACCAACACGCTTACGTAGAGTGCGAACTGAAGAAAATATCGCAGCTGTATCGGCCAGTGTTAATGATGACCATCAATTATCGATTCGTCGCCGTTCGCAGCAATTGGGCCTCTGTTACTCAAAAACGTGGAAATGACAAAATTGGACTAAGCGGATGGACCATTTGAGGCGCAGTCAAGGTCAACATTTGCATGAAATAATCTTCAAACATTAAACTATATGGACCGTACTATCGACTCAAATAAAGATTTCATGCATTTTTCTGAATTTTATGTGTTTTTTTTTTTTTTGAAAAACATTCCTATAGCTTTTAAAAAATCACCCTTTAGTATTGAAAATCAGGTAGTAGGGTATATTTTAGAAATGAGGTCAAAATTTATTACTTTTTATATATTTGGATTCAAAAGAAAAGAATTTTTTATTTTTTTGTATCATATTTTTAAGTATTTCTTCATAATGTGTTGTTTATTTTTTACCTTTTTGAGATTTTGAAAATTGAACAAGATTAATTTCGTTTTTCAACATTGTCGAAATATTTCAAAGATGGAATTAAACTCTCATGGTCGGGTGCTTCACTGGAGCTACTTGACCGAGTCCAGAGAAGGGTGGTGGTGTTGATAGATGACGGCAGGATATCCAATTCTATTGTTTCCCTTGAACATCGTCGTAATTTGGGTTGTGTGTCTTTGTTCTTTCGATACAGTCATGGTGTTTGTTCTTCGGATTTTCGTAATCTTATACCGTCCGTGAGAACGTTCTGTAGAGATACCCGATTTCCAGGAACTCTCACCCAAATGTTGTCGTTTGGACACCCTACCGCACCAAACATTACAGAATGAATTCGGTCGCACTATTCACATAGTATCGACTTCCGGCAATTGTGATATACAGAAGTTTAAAAAAAATGTCAACAGACACTTTTTATACCCAACACCACTTCGTGGACTAGGGTATTATAAGTTAGTTTTCCGCCAAATGTTTGTAACACCAAGAAATAATTAAGCTGGACCCACCTTTAAGCATACGGATCGGCTTAGAATCACCAGCTGAATCGATTTAACGATGTCTGTCTGTCCGTCCGTCCATCCGTCCGTCTGTCCATCCGTCCGTCCATCCGCGTCTGCTGTCCATCTAAGTTTGTTCGCACTCTACAGGTCGCAAATATGGTCGGATTGTCATGAAATTTGGCAGAAGTTAGTTTTTTGAGCCAAGGACGATTGATATTGAATGTGAAGGAAATCGGTTCAGATTTAGATATAGCCTCCATACAAATAGCCCTGTAATTTACACTCTTACTGCTCTAGAATACATATTTTACATGGAATCATGACCAAAATTTCAGGATCATGTTGTATTTGAACTAGAAACAGCTCACGGTAAAGTGGGCCACATGGGTCCATGTTTTGATATAGCCCCCACACAAATTTACCTCCGATTTACAATATTACTTCTCTAAAATGCACATTATACATCGGGTCTTGATCAAATTTTCCACACAGTGTTGCATTTATACTAGAAACACGTATTTGAAAGCCAGCTATATGGGTCAATGTTTTGGTATAGCCCCCATACAAATGGGCCCCCAGTTTACACTATTATCGCTCTAGAACCCACATCTTACATTGGATCTTGATAAAATTTTGCAGATTATGTTATACTTCAATAAAGAATATCTACTTTAAAAGTGATTTATAAAGGCCCACTTTTTAATGTAGCGCCCTTCCAAATGGTCCCCCATTTTAATTATTACCTCTCTAGGACCCACATTTCTCATCGGAAGTTTTTCAAAATTTGCAGATTATATTATATCTTAACTAAGAATACATACTATGAAAGTCAAATATATGGGTCCATATTTTGGTATAACCCCCATACAAATTGGGCTCCCATTCTACTCTAATACAGCTCTAGATCCCATATCGTGCATTGGATCTCGATACAATTTTGCATAGCATGTCCTATTTCAACTAAGAATACCTACTTTGATCTATATGGAAACACTTTTTAATGTAGCGCCCTCACAAATGGCCCCATTTAAATTTTTACCCCTCAAGGACGCAAATTTTTCATCGGATTTTTTTTTCAAAATTTGCAGATTGTATTATATTTCAACTAAGAATACATACTATGAAAGTCAAATATATGTGTCCATACTTTGGAATAACCCAAATGGGCCCCATTCTACTCTATTACTCCATGTTGTAATAGACCCATTTTCAAATGTCGATCCGATCCATCCTATTACTACTGTAAAATTTGTATTTGTCTGCCGGAAAATTGGATCAATTATCATATTATTTACCATATTCGTTAAATATGACAAAAGATGAATTTATAGTATTATAAATAATTTATATGAACTATATAAAATTGTTCCCATGAAACGCATGCGTTTAGTAACAAAAGCGATGTATATACGCAGAGAGTGGTGTAGGGTATTATATAGTCGGCCCCGCCCTTTAGCCTTTCCCTACTTGCTTTTTTTTGAGTTTTTCAAAGTAACCCCGTTAGATTTTGTAAGTTTTTAAATGTTGTGTCCTTTATTATACCCTACACCACTTCGTGGTCTAGGGTATTATAAGTTAGTTTCGCCCCAAATGTTTGTAACACCAAGAAATAATCGAACTAGACCCACCTTCAAGTATACCGATCGGCTTAGAATCACCAGCTGAGTCGATTTAACGATGTCTGTCTGTCCGTCCGTCCGTCTGTCCGTCTGTCCGTCTGCTGTCCATCTAAGCTTGTTCGCACTCTACAGGTCGCAATTGTTGTCCGATTGTCATGAAACTTGGCAGAAGTTATTTTTTCTGGCCAATGACCATCGGTATTGAATTTGGAGGAAATCGGTTCAGATTTAGATATAGCCCCCATACAAATGTCGCTCCCTATTTCACTTTTTCCGCTTTAGAAACCACATATTGTACCCGATTTTCTTTAAAATTGGCACAGCATCTTATAATCCAACTAGAAACACCTGTGCAAAAATTGGGTAAGATCGGTTCAGATTTAGATATAGCCCCCATACAAATGTCGCTCCAGATTTGACATTTTCCGCTCTAGAAACGACATATTGTACCCGATTTTCTTTAAATTTGGCAGAACATCTTATAATACAACTAGAAACACGTATGCAAAAATTGGGTAAGATCGGTTCAGATTTAGATATAGCCCCATACAAATGTCGCTCCCGATTTGATATTTTCCGCTCTAGAAACGACATATTTTACCCGATTTTCTTTAAATTTTGCAGAACATCTTATAATCCAACTAGAAATACGTGTGCAAAAATTGGGTAAGATCGGTTCAGATTTAGATATAGCCCCCATACAAATGTCGCTCCCGATTTGACATTTTCCGCTCTAGAAAAGACATATTGTACCCGACTTTCTTTAAATTTTCCAGAACATCTTATAATCCAACTAGAAACACGTATGCAAAAATTGGGTAAGATCGGTTCAGATTTAGATATAGCCCCCATACAAATGTCGCTCCCGATTTCACTTTTTTCCGCTTTAGAAACGACATATTGTAACCGATTTTCTTTAAATTTTGCAGAACATCTTATAATCCAACTAGAAACACGTACGCTCTAAAATCCACACATTGTACCCGTTTTTCTTTAAAATTGGCACAACATCTTATAATCGAACTAGAAACATCTATGGTGAAAGTGGGTAAGATAGGTTCAGATTTAGATATAGCCCTCATACAAATGTTGCTGCCGAATGTTTAACCGATTTTGGCCAAATTTTACATATTATATTTCACCAATAAACAGACATGGTGAAAGCGGGTCACATCGTTCCAGGTTTCAATATACCCCCATACAAATGTCCTTTCCGATTTAAAATTTTTTGTCAAACACATACATTTACAGGATGCAAAAATCTTTCCCGATTTCACTTTTTTACCGAATTGAATTGCAATGAGAATTGTTTGGGTGATGTCCATATGTCCATACTTTGAAATGACTTTGGTATACTACTGTATAATTTGTATTTGTCTGTCGGGCAATTAGATCAATTACCATATTATTTACCATACTCCTTAAATTTGACTGAATATGAATTTGTAGCATATAAATTATATGAGTATAATTTATATAATTTGTATGAACTACATAAAATTGCTCCCATGAAATACCTGGGTTTAGTAATCAAAGCGAGGAACATACGCAGGGAGTGGTGTAGGGTATTATATAGTCGGCCCCGCCCGACTTTAGCCTTTCCTTACTTGTTTTTGAAATGATTTTATACCTTCTGATGAGCTGATGATTTTTTACTGAAACTTTTGCAAAAAATAATTGTGAAAAAAAATCGTAAAAAATATAACCCATTATTTCACCACTTTCAAAACTCATACAGTCGTTAAAAATGACAACTGAGAACACTACTTTAAAATTTCCAAAAAATAATTCATGTAATCATTAAAATAGTGATAAATAATTACTGTATTAATCTAAATAAAAGACATACAATTTTAAAACATGAAAGCAATTAAGAGTAGGGATCACGATGGTTTATAGTCTTTAAATTGCTCTCATTAAAATATACGAAGTAAAGAGTGATTTTTTTGAGGTTAGGATTTTCATGCATTAGTATTTGACAGATCACGTGGGATTTCAGACATGGTGTCAAAGAGAAAGATGCTCAGTATGCTTTGACATTTCATCATGAATCGTCTTACAAACGAACAACGCTTGCAAATTATTGAATTTTATTATCAAAATGCGTGCTCTGTTAAGAAAGTTCATTGCGCGCTTCCATTTTATGGTCAGTTTAATCGACCCACTGAAGCGGCTATTCGGGCTATTGTGACTAAATTTCGCACCAAATTTACATTGTTGGACATTAAACCACCAACACGCTTACGTAGAGTGCGAACTGAAGAAAATATCGCAGCTGTATCGGCCAGTGTTAATGATGACCACCAATTTTCGTTCCTCGCCGTTCGCACCAATTGGGTCTCTGTTACTCAAAAACGTGGAAATGCCAAAATTGGACTAAGCGGATGGACCATCTAAGACGCAGCCGCGGTCAACATTTAAATGAAATTATCTTCAAAAAGTAAATGTCATGGACCAATCTAACGTTTCAAATAAAGAACCGATGAGATTTTGCAAATTTTATGCGTTTTTTTAAAAAAAAAAGTTATCAAGCTCTTAAAAAATCACCCTTTAAAAGATGAGACGTTCTGGTAGCAACGAAAAGAGTGATATGTGTAGCATATTTACGAAAAATTATATCCCAGTTCAAATCAAATTTCCACAAAAAAACAAAGATAAAAATCTCTTTACACTCTCGCATATTTTTAGAATCTTTTTTAGTTGTTTGCTCATTAGCTTTATCTATGATCCAAATAAAAGCTCTATAAATTTATTGACCTGATATTAAATGTATAATATATTATTTTTTATTTGTGTTAAGAATTTCCCTTTCAATTCATAATTCCATTTTAGCCATTTATAGTTAATATATGTTAAATAATGATCCAATACTATGTAAAGCAAACCTTCGCCTTACCCAAATCATCAAACACGAAACAACTGTCTTGTTATTCAATTTCCTCGTTAAAGGATTCCTTAGTTTCCCTGCCGCCCCACAAAGCCTTCCTTCACTAACATTATAAATATCTGCTGAATCACCAACAGATGTGCTGTAAACTTGGCTGCTATAATTTCCCAAGCATTTAAGGCCTATAAATTTGCCATTTTTCACAATGTTTGCAGCCTCACACATTCTTCGGTTCTGGGGGAAAAAATCCCTTTTTTGTGTTAAAGAGAAGACGTTGTGAATGCCGACTGAGAATGTTGGATGTCTGTGAATGCTGTTGGGTGGCTGTGTTTGTGTGTGTGTGTTCAGCTCTTAAACACCACAATGTCACAAATTTCAAAAGTCATTTTAAAACAATTTACCACGTTTTTTCTGTTTCCAGTCGTCTCCCCTCATTTTCCCCGGCGCCAATCGAGCCTCGAAAATCGTACGTACTTTATCATTGTACTTATTTTGTCATAAGCATAAATTCCTCGGCCTTTGCTTGGCATCTCCAAAAAAATATCGTGTCTAAGACCATACTGCTCCCCTCGTTTAAGTTTAAAGTGTGGATGATTTAAGGATATTTGTCTTGAGACGACTGGTGGAAGGAGTCTTCGATGGTAATAAGGAAATCATCATCTCTGCGGTTTTTTCTTTTTGTTCAAGTTTTGAAGTGTAAGGCAACTTTTTCAACACCATTTTTGTGGGGTGTGTGTGGGGGGAGGTGGTAATGGTTTCCTCTTCTAGTTGACTCTGTTCGTTATGAAGATAAATTATGCTGACAAATGTTCTAAATTGTATTTGAATTTGGCTAAAGAGGAGGAATACGGATGTTGTCCGTGACACGACATAACGAAATTTAAATTGTTGAAATATTGCAGGTCGTAAATAACTTTCCGAGACAATTTCAATTCTCGCAGACATGACCTTAAAGTAGCCAATATCCTGTCAGGCAAAGACAGCATTCGTAAAATAAAATTGTATTTTTTATTTGCAATTTTTTTCCATAAAAACAAATGCTCTCAATATTCATGCCAACAACTTACATTTGATGTTCCTTCCAATCCTCGCAAGTCATTATAATGCTTCGTTTTGTAAGGAAACTCTATCTAAGCTCCTTCTGCCAAAGTAGTTTCCCCATAAAACCAAGTAACATATGTTTGTGTAATTTCCCAAGTTTTTTTTTTCTTTCATTGGCCTTTTGAAATCTTTTCTTAGGCATAATGCCTAAGTAGTTCGCTCGAGTACTTGTAGAATTAGTAGCTGGTAACACATGTTTCTAAATAGTTTTATTTCTACATAAAAAGTATCCATTTCTTTTCTATTATATCCAACGAGAAAAATTCAATTATTTCCTTTCATGATGCAAATATAAAGACCAAATTTCATGATGATGACGCTGACGATGATAAAGATTTTGATGAAGGATAATAAAGAAACTTTTTGTGCATATATGTGAGGGCGGGGTGGGGGTAGGTTGCCCATACCGTCAAAGCAATAACACTTAAGCAACTAAATATAAACCATAATTTCATTTCGTTTAACTTATTTAACAACCGAACGAACCAACCAACAACTCTCGAATTCATTTCTTTCTATTATATGCCAACCGACTCATAGAAAAGGCAACCAGACAGACTACTCAGACAGACAGACAGATGGAAAATTTTATTACCAAACAATCATAATCTCGGTTTAAATGATTTTCTCAATGTTCACCATTCAAGCCGAGGGGCGAGGGCGGGGGATGAGGGTTTCAAAGATACGAGTTGGCCATAAACTCATAGAGTTGCGAAATGTAATACCATATAACAATAATGAAAGGCAATCATCCTCGTCATCGTCATCATCATCACGACGCTCTTTTATCGCAGTCATCCGACGAGTATGAGGATAGAATTTTATTTTCATATCATGGCAATGAAACATATGGCAACGCAAGTAGTAATGAAATGATATGAGGATAATTTGATTTAATTTCTGGTAACAAGTCGAACAAAAAGTTATTATGAACACACTTCTGGCAGTGACATAAAAGTTACGCTAAATGTTGGCATATTAAATAATGTCTAGGAGAGAGAGAAAGTGATATGTGGCAAACATTTATAGAAATATTTTGATGTACAGATAATATAGGAAACATTTGAGTATTTTAGCGGATACGTGGCAGAACCTCTTGAATTCTAGCTCAACAAAGAGCAAGCAATAAAAAATATATAATTAAATACACATTTAGGGTCACATCTATGGATACAGGGGATCAATACACATTAGATAGAGTTGATCCCCAAACAGAAAAAATGGGTTCGACACCCCCAGATTTGACAAGCCCGATTATTAAACCATTGCGCTTTTTTAGCTGAACTCTCTTCGCATTTATCGATTCTTACCCAGATTCGAACAAAAAACAAGTAAGGAAAAGTCAGTCGGTTAAACCGACTTATATATACCCTCACTCTCAGAGATCATATCTGTGGAAATATAATATATTATAATATATTGTAATATATTACGTAGTGCCGGATGATTTGTGTGGAAGGTACTAGAAGGTTCATGGCATTTGGTCCTAGCTTCCACAGTTATAAAACAATTACAAACACACGATCAAATATCAAGTCATAGTGGATTCCATGCACCAGTATAGAATTTTTGAAGGATTTAATTTTACCTAGGATATAGACAATTGTGTGGTTTTATTTTAACCAAGGCTTATGCCACTTTGTGTGGTAGGTAACAGAAGGGGTGTGAATGCAAAACATATAAAAGCATTGCCAAATATCAAATTTCATAGTATTCCTATCATTCTTATAGAAGTTATAACAGCTTTAATTTTACGTAGGTTGGGGTGATTTGTGTGGGAGGTACAAGAATGGGCGTGGCAATACCTGCTATAATTTGTACGCTTAAAGTGATTATCAAATACCAAAATATAGCCGATTCCTAATATCCGTGTGGAAGTTACATTGGCTTTAATTTAATATAAAGGGTGATTTTTTAAGAGCTTGATAACTTTTTTTTTTAAAAAACGCATAAAATTTGCAAAATCTCATCGGTTCTTTATTTGAAACGTTAGATTGGTCCATGACATTTACTTTTTGAAGATAATTTCATTTAAATGTTGACCGCGGCTGCGTCTTAGGTGGTCCATTCGGAAAGTCCAATTTTGGGCAAATTTTTCGAGCATTTCGGCCGGAATAGCCCGAATTTCTTCGGAAATGTTGTCTTCCAAAGCTGGAATAGTTGCTGGCTTATTTCTGTAGACTTTAGACTTGACGTAGCCCCACAAAAAATAGTCTAAAGGCGTCAAATCGCATGATCTTGGTGACCAACTTACCGGTCCATTTCTTGAGATGAATTGTTCTCCGAAGTTTTCCCTCAAAATGGCCATAGAATCGCGAGCTGTGTGGCATGTAGCGCCATCTTGTTGAAACCACATGTCAACCACGTTCAGTTCTTCCATTTTGGGCAAAAAAAAGTTGGATATCATCTCACGGTAGCGCTCACCATTCACAGTTACGTTACGATTCGCATCATCTTTGAAGAAGTACGGTCCAATGATGCCACCAGCCCATAAACCGCACCAAACTGTGACTTTTTCTGGATGCATTGGTAGCTCTTGCAATGCTTCTGGCTGATATTCACTCCAAAATCGACAATTCTGCCTATTTACGTACCCATTGAGCCAAAAATGAGCTTCGTCGCTGAACACAATTTCTTTCTTTCTGAACTTTCTTAACAGAGCACGCATTTTGATAATAAAATTCAATGATTTGCAAGCGTTGCTCGTTAGTAAGACTATTCATGATGAAATGTCAAAGCATACTGAGCATCTTTCTCTTTGACACCATGTCTGAAATCCCACGTGATCTGTCAAATACTAATGCATGAAAATCCTAACCTCAAAAAAATCACTCTTTAGTAATAAGGGTCATTTGTGTGGGAGGTACCAAAAGGGGCGTGGCAATTTCGCCCATCTTCGAACTTAAACTAAGTTTGGGGAAAATATTACTATGTGCAAAGTTTGAATTGATTATTTAACTCCTTGATTCCATGGCTCAAACACCTTAAAAAGTCGTGAAACGGATTTAGTCCAAACATACTTGGGGTCTTAAGTCACTCCTTTTTTTCTGTCCCAAATGATATATGCCCACCTACTCTGAAGAGTGAGGGTATAATTACAACCACAGAGCCTTATATGTAGGGTCCGCCATCTAACGTTTTTTCTTTCAACTATTCAACCGTTGGACTATTATTTGTGGGGTGCCCTCTGCAGCCATTTGAATGAATTTTTTTTTCCATTATTAACCGGAAGGATTGTACATTCAAATAAAAAAGAAATTTGAAAAAATATTCAGTAGCTTTTTTTATAGCATTTTCAAAAAAAAAAAAGTTATTTGGCGGGCCCTATATTTTATATTTGATAACTTTTTGCACCTCTTTCCCAAAAAGTACACACTTTGAAAAATCACTATAGGTAATATGTGTTCTCGCTAAAGACATGTACTATATTTCGTACCATGTTTATCACTTTTCGTCCCGCATTCTCCTTATAAGTAAAAAATTTTGGAATATCCATTTATGTTCTGCGTTTATGTAATTAAAAAGCAAAAGTAATTAACATATCAAATTTCACGATTCTAGCTGTAATACATTAGTTGATACCATTTCTATCCCTTTTTGTCCCGTGCACCATTTAAAAGTACAAATTTCAAAAAATCCAGTTTTACTGCACTTCTACGTGGTCGTTGGAATTTACGTACTAAATTTCACGATTCTAGCTGCAATACTTTGGTTGGTACTATTTTTATCCCTTTTTGTGCCGCTCATCCCTTATAAGTACAAATTTCGAAAAATCCATTTAGATAGCGCTTCTACGTTGTCAGAGAGATCTACACACCAAATTTCACGACTAAATACTTAAGTTGGTACCATTTTTATAACTTTTTCCCCGCGCAACTCATAAAAAAAATCGAAAAATCCAATTTTACTGCGATTTAGAGGAATTAACACATCGATTTCACAATTCTCGATGTAATACTTTAGTTTTATCCCTTTTTGTACCGCTCGTCCCTTAAAAGTACAAATTTCAAAAAATCCAATTATAGGCCTGTTCGATTGGGCTTACTAGCTTAATTTTTGTATGGAATTTACTCGCTTAACAAGAAAGTAGCTTACTACTCTCTTAGCTGTGTTGCCAGATTTTTCCTGTTAATCCATTTACGAAAAACCAATGTGTAGCAACGTTGCCAACTTATCAAGTATCTTAATTGTAAGCAAGTCTACGTTGTCAGAGAAATGATTTTCACGAATAAAGCTGCAATACTTAAATTGATCCCAAATTTCGAAAAATCCCTATTTTTAGCTCGTATGCATGATCACTGCAAACACCGAATTTCATGTTTCTAGCTACTGCCGTTTATTCAGGACGAAGGCTCGATGTTTATCCCTTTTTGTCCCATTTCACTCCCTAAAATTAGGAATTTCGTAAAACCGTTTCTTAGTCAACGTCTCCGTATTATTTTGGAACTACCCCCAAAATTTCATGACCCTGGCTTCAGCTGTTTGGTCTGTTCGCTGATCAGTGATAAGTCAGTCAGTCAGTAACGCAACTCTTTTATATATATCGATAACTTATAACTGTTAATTAGCTCTTACTTTTGTTAACTGTATAAATTGGAGAAATAAAATCTGGATTTAATTAAATTCAACTATTTTGTTGTACTTTATTTTAGTGCTAGAATCTCTCTCAAGGGGAAAATAAATTTTCGATTATTGTTTAAAAATACTTCTTAAACGTTTTCTCCTTTCTGACGATTTTCGAATAAATTAAAGTTCTTTCGTGGCAAAAAACAACATTTACGACAAAATATTGCATTTGAGGAACATGTTGCAACTATTCCAGTAAACGTTTAGGGTATGCACCAAAAGAAGTTCATTTGCACCAAACGGCCTACAAATATATTATTTGCGAGTACCCTCCATAGCATTACTGGCAGATTCGACTGCAGTATCATATTATAAAAATTTTGATAATACTAACAGCTACGTCCATGGAACTAGGCTCATAATAAGGAGTGCAACGACCATTTTCTATACTGTTTATAATAAATTTTGAAGTTTCATTAGTCACAATTTCAATATTTTTAAAGACCACAAGATAGATCGCTTTTGATCTCGTTCGAAGTAGCAGATGCTCAAAATTAATGTGGAGTCGAACGCGAAGAAATACACACCCGTGCAAAAACTTGGAATGAAATTACAAATATTCATACGCGGAATAAATAAAGGGGGAAATAGTCATCGACTATACAAATCAAAATAATGCTTAAGGGTATTTTAATATTGAATATAAGAAATTAAGAAAAATGCTTAAATACAATTGCAATGGTTTGGTTGCTACGAGTTTTATCATTAGTTTCAAATTTCGGAAAGACCGCATTATGTAGAGAAACTATATCGACTTTCAGGGATAGCGCTTTCTCCCATTTGGATCCCTAAAGTACTAATGTACACACCAAATTTCACTATTTCAGCTGCAACGTTTGGTTGGCACCATTTTTATCCCCTTTTGCTCCATTTCCCACTAAAAGCACATATTTCGAAAAATCCATATATTATGCATGTCAACAGGATCAGAGGAATGCGTGGACCAAATTTCATGGTTTCAACATTGGACGTTTGGTTGGTTCCATATTTATCCCACTTTTCCCATTTTATCCCTTAAAAGTACGAATTTCAAAAAATGGAAATTTTCAAAAAGTGAAAATTCTTTGTGTTTTCTGTCAACTTGGACTAACTTCTAAAAAAACAATAGTCTATTTTTTAATGCTTGTATCTCAAATAATCCTTGATTCCTTAGCAATTGGATTAGTGAACCTCTTCGGTCACCAGAATTAATTAATAATTTTACAAAGTAGAAAATATATGTTCTCCTACAGATCCCACGCAAATGTGGTGATACTTTAACAACAATCATATTACAAAGACTCCTTTCCCGTTGAATAAATTTCAACCAACTTCAAATCACATGTGTTACAATATTTTCATATTTTCTCCCACCTCCATCCTTTAAATATTCATTCTATACTGAGAGCCTTTAACTCCTCACGGTATACTTCAAAAAAATATATGCTTATTCCACTCTTGATTTCCCAACCAAACTATTAGTCCTCTCAATACCTCCACATTTTATTGGCAGCATATTTTTCAAACAAAAAGTTTTTCATGTATAGCTAGGTACGTTGGTATCGAGGGGATTGCCAAACGCCAGTAGACCTGCTACATGCTCCAGTGCAAATAGGACTCTGAGAAAAGTTCGGCATAACTTGAAAATTGAATATTTGATGAGTCGGTGTAAATACTCGTCGAAGTTGTGCGAATGTACAACAACAAAGTTTTCGACATTCGAAAACTTTTCACTGTATTCAAATTTAAATTAATTTACAAACAACAACTCATCCCGAAAAGTATGTAACACATTTGCGGATGGATTTGTTCACACATCCTTGGCGCAGACAACAAATATTTAATATTTTTTCACGCGCGTCTAAAATTATGCCATGAATTTGTTTTGGAGTTCTCGAGAATATAAATAAACACCAAAATTCATTAAATATGTATGATACCCACTTTGGAGTCGTTCGCGCATTGCGATCCCACTTCTGGCTGCCGCCATAATTTCTAACAACAACAACAGACCTTGTAGGCCGTCATGTTTTCACTTTACTAATTCCATCCGCCGACGAGGCATCCTATGTCTCTGCAAATGTTCACATGCGACTCCTGAAGTTGAACAATGGAAACAAAAGGGGAGAAATAAAATGAGAACATGATGATAACATTACACAAACACCAAAAAATGGCATCCTTTATCACACAATTTTTTTCCTGCAAATATCCTTATGGTTGTATGGAGACCGAAGAAGCAGAAGAAGAAGAATGTGGGTATGGGACGACTATGAATTTGGCTCAGATGTCGTGATGCTCAGCCAGTTAGAGGCGCTGGCAGCGTGAAAATGTGTAGTATTTATTGTTCCCTTGGCTGTTGTAAGTCAATGATAAACGTGAAAATATGATAACGTGTTGAAACCGAAACTTTTTCCCTTCAAATTTGCTTTATTGGAGTGTGTTCTGCGAAGTTGGCCGGGGGATGGCGGGAGGAAGTGTCAAAAATCAATTTCATATATTTTAAAAGAACAACGCGGAACAGTGGTTGCATACGGAAGAGAAATATGATGGTTATATTTAAAAAATGCGTAAAAATTTGATAAGAAATGTTCCGTATTTGTAGATTTTAGAAGAAATTTAAATAAAGATATTTAGTTATGGTAGCATTTAGAACATTTATATTGCGGAACCAGGATATGATGTTCAATATCTATTCTAAAACATTAACAACATTATTTTGTCAAGCAATATGTTGAAGCTATTGGCTGGTTGGTGTTGTCTCTTTCATGGGAGCGACAACTAGTTTTATGAATACCCCAATAATAGTAGGCTATAACTTCTACCTTCGAATAGCTAGAACGATTTTACATAATCTCCAAAAAATGTTCTTTTTTCTTAAAAATAACTCATTAATCATATTATTGGATGTTACGTGGTAGCTAAAAAGTCATATTCCTTGGAAATTTTTTGTAAAAAGTGTCATAACGAGTAAATGGAATGAAAAAGATTTTTTGTACTGAATGATTGCACCATAAGAAAAATAACAAGCAGGGAAAGGCTAAGGCCGAGCGGGCCTACTATATGATACCCTCCACTGATCGGAATGATTTGTGTATGGGTCCTATGCTACACTCCTATTTACCATAGCTGTTTCTAGTTGAAACAGTATTGTGCCAAATTATATTAAACAAGAAAAGACGGCGTTCAGTTCGGCCGGGCCTAACTTTATATACCCTCCACCATGGATTGCATTGCACAGAGGCTGTCGATTTTCGTAGAAGTGCAGTAATATTACAAGAAAATATAACATTTTTAATATAGCCAAACCAAAACAAATACAAATATTGAAAAAAAAAAAAACAATTTTATAAATAAATAAAATATTTTTATTATTTCAAACCATTATTTCAAGGCAAGGCTACCAATACGTCTACATATCGAAATAATACTTCAAGTCAATTCAAAAAATAAATATTGTTATATTTATATTTTCAAAAAGCTTAAATACCACAAATATTATTAGATAGTGGGTTTACAGCTGCTTGTATTTTCATTTTCAAAAGTACAAATTTTGAAAATCCATTATCTCACGTATATTGTGCAAAATAACCTAACTTCATGATTCAACCAATTTCTGTCGTAAAATTAAAAAAATAAGAATTTGGAAAAATCTTTTTATTTTGCATGTGAAAGGAATGTATACACCGCATAGCTGCGATCATTTGGTTAGTACCATTTTTATCCCCTTTTTCCTAGTTTACCCCCTTAAGAGTACGACTACGCAAGTAGAGGGATGTACACACAGAATTGCATCACCCTAGCTGCAGTCGTTTAGTTGGTACTATTTTTATCCCTCTGTACCCATTTTTTCCCTTGAAAGTACGAATTTGGAAAAAAGCATTTTTTTGTGTCTACGCATTCCGAGGAATGTATAGTCCGAATTTCATGACTCTAGCTGCAGTTATTTGATAGGTAATATTTTTATCCCCTTTTCCATTTTAAACCCAAAAAGTACGAATTTTGAAAAATCCCTTTTTTCGTGTCTACACATTCAGAGGAATGTCACTCTTCTAGGTACAGCTGTTTGGTTGGTACCATTTTTATCCCTCTATTACCATTTTACTCCTTAAAAGTACGAATTTGGAAAAAATACTTTTATATTATGTATCTACTCAATAGAAGGAATGTACGCGCCGAAATTCATGTTTTTAGCTGTTGTCGTTTGATAGATACCATTTTTATCCCTTTTTGTCCCATTTCACTCCCTTTGAATAAGGATCACGTTTTTGTTATAGGGGGAATGCGCATACCCAATATGAAGTAAGTACAAGCAGACATATTGAAAAATATGTTTGAATACTCTAAAATATTAGGGGTTATTATGGGTATTTTTAGTCCTTGTGAGGGAAATTTTTTTCCCTTTGTGCCGATTTTGTTCAGTTTCAATCCCAACCGATCTACGACTATAAGACGCATTTATGGAAAATTTTGACGTCCTAGCTCCTTTAGTTTAGCGTGCATTCAACAGACGGACGACGGACATGGGTAGATCGTCTTAGAATTTTATGACGATCAAGAATATATATACTTTATAGGGTCTCAGGTCGATATTTCAAGGTGTTACAAACGGAATGACAAAGTTAGTATACCCCGATCCTTGAGGTGGAGGGTATAAAAAGGCTTATAAGTGAAAAGTGTGTCAAGTTTGGCCAAAATCGTGTAAGCTTTGTGGTTTCTGGAGAGAAGAAGTCGAGAAGGACAATTATGTCTGGGCTATATCAATAGATGGAACAGTGTGACCCAATTTCATCAGACGTACTTCTGACAATCATAATAATTTGACAAATTTGAAGAAGATCGCTTTAAATATTTGGTTTCTATAGCGAAAACTTAAACCGGATGCGACATTTATATGGGAGCTGAAATATGTATAAGGTTATGTGCCAAATTTGAAGAAAATCGGTTAAAGTATGTGGTTTCTAAAGCGTACAAATTTAAATCAGGAGTGCAATTTGTATCCGAGCAATATATAAATCCCAACCTATCTGGCCTATTTTCAACATAGATGTTTTTAGTGGAAATATAATGTTGAAATTGAACGTGGAAAGATTCAAATTGGAGGAGACATTTGTAAGGGAGCTATATATAAATGTGTACCTATCCGGTCCATTTTTTACCAGAGCTCTTTCTAGATGATCGGAAAAAGTAAAATCGGGAGCAACATTTGGATAGGAGCTATATCTAAAACTGAATTGATTTACACCAAATTTAATAGCGTTCGTCCTTATCTCGAAAATCTTTCTGTGCAAAGTTTCTTTTAGTTCTAACAATAATTGCGACCTGTACTTTGATTACTAAAATAGATGTATAGACAGACTGAAAGATATTGCTTGCAAAAAGTAATTCTAAGTCGATCGGTATAATAAACGACGGGTCTATCTCGTTTCATTTTGAGTGTTGCAAACAAATGCGAAAGACAAAATTCCCTATGGAGGGTATACAAATTTACTACTTTTCCTTGGATTTTTTTAATTTTGTATATCTTGTTAATAAACAATGTGTAGCAAAATCGGTCAAGTATTTCAGAAGTTACAGGCGATTAAATGAACTCATAACTCCTGAATCTGAATTTTTTCAAAAATACATATAAAATATTTTTATGAGAAGAATATATATCCAATTTTGCGAAACAACCTAAGCCATCGAGATCAAACGATGTTTGACGCCACTTGGCAAGGAATGAGTCAAAGGCAATTTTTTGTACACGAAAAAATTCGATACACAAATGTTCATTCCAAAAATAATCGCAGGTCTATGGATCCAAATTTATTTTCGCCTTCCATCGCAGACCGCATGTCACCGAAATTATTCTTTCCCTTTTTTCATAATATTTGTTAGAGATGTACACAAAGAAGTAAGTAACTCTAAGAAATATTTGATTCATAAGCCTAACTCGTAATGTCGGACATAAAGATTAGATTCGTTTGGAGGCACTGTGTAACGTTTGTTAGCTCACAAAGTTTTTCTACGCCTTTTACGAGCGAACATATCACCGTGTATGAATCATATTCGGGTTTCTTAAATATTCGAAATGTCCTTTAAAAATGTTCAAAGAAAGTTCGAAAATTTTCAAAAGTTTGGCCTGTGAACAATTGAAAAGTTTCCTGCTTACGAGAGGCCTGAGAGAAAGGAGTCGTCGTGGGACTGATTAGAAATTTGGAATAAATTTTGCGTACACACACACATGTACATGCATGTACTAACACATGCTCCCAAAAACTCACACTCACACATAGGGGACACATATTATGTATGGATATGTGCTTGAGTTTGTGTATAATTTGGTTTTAGATATTCCAAAGATTAACTCTTGATTGCTTCCATTATGGCACACACACGCACTTGATGCTTCCAGCAGCCAGCCACCAACCAGCCAGTCAGCCACAAGTCCTCCATTGAAATGTGTAAACATTGGCATTCCTTAAGCTTTAAACTGATTACGTGTATTGCCGGCATCAGCAGTTCTCCCCCCACAACGGAATCGGCATCGACATCGACATTCACCACATTTTCATCCGTCCTACCCCTCCCCACCGTTTGTGGGACCATAAGGACGCTGATCAGTGTAAATGTTGACTTCTGTGTCACATTTGATTACAATTCTCGTCGGCATCATTGTGCGGGCAAACATCGTTTGCATACATTTAGGGTCTTATGTTGGCAAATGTTTGGCTGAAATTGTAATTTTAGTTGAAAGGAATCTTTTTAAGGCATAATTCTTTATGGCGGGGGCATGTTCAAATGGCAAAGTTAACGGTATTTAACATTTATTGCATACTTTCGGGGAGTGTTGCCACGATAGCATTTATTGTCTACTTTAGGGTGAAATTGAAATGTAAATATGTTTAGAATTTACATACATGTGCGATGCGAATTTAGAGATATTTAGGACAAATTTATTAGTTTGGGCAAAAAGGCTGGGAAAAGCTACTCTTGGAAATTGGCTTACCGAAATTGCTCTCATACTTATATAAAATGTAGGCTTTAGAATGGCTAGAGTAATAAAAGATAATCATAGGAAAACGAAATTCGACTTTCTACCTATAAAATCTGTTCTATATGCAAATTTGTTTGTGAAAATTGCAACGCATTTCATGGCAGAGCTTTCAAAGCAATGAAAATGGAAAAACATGTTTATTGTTCTACAGATTTATATGTATTTTTGTATTTCCCCTACATGTTTGTTTATTTATTGAATGCATTACAAGAAAAGGAACATTTATATTCTAATTTGGGGTCCAGAAAATAAATATAATTTTAAATTCACATAAAAATGAGAGTCTTCAAATGAAAAATTGCAATAGGCTACAATCATTTTGTCGAAAGGCTGCGTATAATATTTTCTGATGTATATATATTTGGGACGGAAAAAGAGTGTAACGTATTAACGTTTCACGTCTTTTTAAGTCGAGTCATGCCCGTTCGCCCTCCCGCCTGGCAGGTGTACACGAAGAGAGTTAAGGAATCGATTCAAACTTTACACATGGTAATATTTTTCCCAAACTTAGTTTAAGTTCGAAGATGGGCGAAATTGCCACGCCCCTTCTGGTACGTCCCACACAAATGGTCCATATTCCTAACTTCTTTATGTGGAAGCTGAGATCATGTCCCGCGAACCATTTAGTACCTTCCACACAAATTATCCAGGCCTTAGTAAAATGTAGTTCCTTATAACATCCGTATATGGGCATCTCCCACAGGTGCGGACGCGACATTCGCGCACCTTAAACTACGACAAAAACAATAAAGAAACTGAAAAAGTCGATCAGCCTTTTAAGTGTTCTAAAACGCTTAAAAAGTAATACATTTTAAAACAAGTAAAGAAAGGCTAAAGTCGGTCGAGGCCACTACATTTCAATTCGGGGTTTCCAACAAGAGGTGTTATTTTGGTATTCAAAGAAAAATGTCATTTTTTGAGATAAATGATCGGATGTTTATTTCATAATAAAGAGGAAGGTATGCCGTTAATAATGAAAAACAACATCAACCAAATGGCCACCACGACCACGCTTACAGGACCATATCCTTTTCATGAAATTTTCCATAACCAAATCGCAAAGTGGATGCCCTATGTCCTCGATAGCCACACCAATTCTATCTTTGAGGTCTTGAATCGACGCTTGGCTGTAGACCTTATCTTTCACGTGGCCCCAAAGGAAGAAGTCGCAAGGTGTTAAATCACAAGATCTCGGTGGCCAATTGTGATCACCTCTTCGAGAGATAACACGGTCTGGAAACTTTTCCCGTAAAATAGCAATGGTTTCGTTGCTTGTGAGGCACTTAGCGCCGTCTTGTTGAAAGTAAACGTTGTCCAGATCCAACCATCCAACTCCGACCATAACAAATCATTAATCATCTCTCGATAGCGCAATCCATTCACCGTAACTGTTGATCCAACCTCATTTTCGAAAAAGTAAGGTCCAATGACCCCGCCGGACCATAAACCGCACCAAACAGTCACACGATGATAGTTTTAGTTTTCCGAGCCCCAGATGCGACAATTTAGCTTGTTGACGTAGCCACAGAGGTGGAAATGGGCCTCATTAGTCAAGATGATTTTTCAATGGAATTCCGGATGAATTTTAATAATTTCAATGTGTTATTGAAGAGCGTATCGTTCCATTTTTAGTAATGGCGCAGTTTCTTCTTGTCAAATGTCAAATAAGAGCTTCAAAAGTGACAGCTACCGAAATACCGGGTGATTCAAAATAACTCTCTAACCTCTTGTTGGAAAACCCTGTTTTTTGTACGTAGATTTATGAAATATGAGAATTATCTCTTAACTTTTTTTAATTAGGTACAGCATAAATACGGACGCGACAAAACGAACGCTACAAATATTTCAATTCGTAGTAAAAAACTAGTAATTTCATTATAACACTTCGACTTTTAATAAAAATAAAAGAGAAGAAGTTAACTTCAAATTTCATAATAAAATATTTCTCGAAATAAGGAAAAAATAAAGTTAAAAGCTATTAGTGTGGTCTGATTTCATTTTTTTGGGTATATGGGAAATGCCCATATATGATCTCTGCCATACGTCGGTATGGCTGCGAAACTTGGAAAGTCGCACACAAGGACTAAAAACTGCTGCAAGTCTTTGTAAATCGTCTTGTATATATTCTCATGATCCGTCGGATCGTATATTTTGGGCAGTCACTTTGTCGAACTAAAGATTGTGGGCTTATACCAACAAAGACCTCATACACATTCAGATCCGCAGAAGAAAATGGCGATGGCTTGGCCACATACTAAGGAAACCGACAAACGACATAACCAGGCAGGCGATCGAATGGAATCCCCAGGTATCCCGCAGGAAATGCACACTTGGCGCCGCCAACTTAACCTGCAAGCCAATAATCTTGGAAAACCGTGGAAAGAACTAAAGGCACTGACATCAGACAAACCGGCTTGGAATAATTTTGTTTTGGCCCTATGCTATGGAGTTAAATTTGAATTAAAAAACTAACATATTCAATACCTACCAGTTCCTTGTCACCTCCTTCGACTATACTTGAGCATTTCCACAAAAATTTCATTGACAAAAAGTTCGTTTGCGGTAGACGTATTTCGTATCCTACATCCTCACCCCACTCATTTCAGCATTCACATATGCAGACTAATTTATTTACGACATTTTGTTTTTCATTATTTGTACATTTATGACATTGGCAAGTACCTCCGGAAAAAATCATGAATGCATGTCTTTCAGTCGTTTGACATCTCCTAATTTCAATTTGCCTCTCTTTGACATACGACATTTCCAAGAAAGTCATGTATGAACTGCCAGCCATACTTCATACATACTTCAAAAAAAAAAATAAAAAAAAAAGTTTGACCAGACCGAATCGTATATACCCTGCAGCAAGGAGAGCACTTCACGTATTCTGCTGAATTTCGTTCACTGGATGAAGAGCAATGCATTTATATACATACATAGAGGAGATCTATCTCTGTTATATCTATTAAAACAAATCTAATTGTCTTCTCAAAAAAAAATTAAGACAAATATTTTAAAATAGAAAATTTCTTAAAGTTGGAAATAAGAACATTTTATAAATTAATATTAATTGACCAATACAACAAAAATGAAATGACTTAAGACATTCTATTCCATAAAATCAACACAATTTTTTGTTAAAGTACCAATCAGCCCTTGATTGGAATCAAGGCAGCCGAAGAAGAGGTAGACCACCAAATACTTGGAGAAGGCTCGTAGAAGAAGAAGTTTTGGAAGCAGTTCGCACATGGAGAGAAATTAAATATTTAGCAATAAATAGAGAAAATTGGAATGTATTTGTTACGGCCTTATGTTCCACCTAGGAACCACGGGAAAAGATATATATTCCAATTTTTGTTTCAAGTGTTCTAACATTCACTTTCACGTAGAAAACGTGGGTTAGGAAAGTTCTTAAAAAACTGAGAAAAAAATATTTTATTTAAAAAAACTTTTTTGCTGGAGGGAAAAAACATTAAAAATTTAAAAAATCAGAGAAAATATTTAATATTTTTTTAAAATATTTATGGATAAATATAGAAGTATTACCCTAAACGTAAGACAATTTTATGTTTCTAAAGGACTTTTTGACAAAAAATTGGATTTTTTGTAAAAAAATATCAATATCCATTGTTCAGTGTCTAGGTCTCGGACACAACATTTTTATTTTATTCTTGTTGCCTAGTGTAGGGCTACACTTTATAGTGTCTCCTCTAATACATATCTAGCTGTTGCCAAATGGATTGACTGAATTAAATTTGCCCCCATGCTGCGATAGAGGATATACGAGTATTATTCAATGCCAAGCTTGGTCTATTCATAACATCTGAAGAACAAAAAATGCAAATGTCTCTCCATGTTGTGTATGGAACTTTTTTTTGTTGCTGTTGCCTGCTTTGTCCTGGAAAAGAATGAATAACTTAATTTTAAATGTGTGTATATTCATGTCAACTTTTGTATCACACATTTTTTTCTCTACAGATTTTCTGAAGAATTGTATGAACGAGAAAGAAGCAGCCCCGCATGATGTGATATAAATCTGTGGAGCACAGTAGAGTACAAACGGAAGGAATTTTCTATGGGGAGGATAATGGAATACCTAGAAAAGCACATACACACACACACATGTACGGCGACCAAAACACGTACATATTAAACAGAGCGATTCTAACACTGATATATTTATACTCGCCACAGATGGATATGGGCCATTCCATGAGAAATCGGTAACAGTTTTCACATCACTATTTTAGTTTTGTTAGAAAATTTACAGAGTAGCTTTGTCTACTAACTTTAAAAACAATGTAAACAATATTATTTTATATCTAAAATATATATTAAGAATATATATTGGAGTTGCCAATAATATTATGATTATGAGACTGAATCGTTGCAAATTTTTCGCGACTCCACATAGATATGACTAACGGCTTTATTTATTTTTTAAGATATACAATCAGCAATTGGAAAGTAAAATTAAAAAAAAAATGGTTTACCAAGCCTCTGTATCGCTCAGCGTTACCCGAGAAGGATATTCCAGCAGCATTTTCAAAAAAGTTTGGTCACCGCTTTTTTGCTTATTAACACAAGATGGACCACCTTTTATATTAAAGTAAGAAAAATTATTCTTTTAGGATATTTACTGTCTGTCACAAAGTTGAGGTGGCTTTCTTGAACAAATTGTTTATCATTGAAATCGAATCTAGCCTTTTCATTTTATTTTTTTCTATTTAAATTATTAAATTACATTTTGTTATTTTTTATTTTTAAATTAAATTTTAGAATTGATTACTTTGGAAATATGTTGCGAACCACATAAAAATAACACACGTGAACTTATACACATAAAACTAGAGATTGTATATAGTGGAATTTCGTTCTCAGTTTTTAATTTTATGATCATTCATCCCTTCAAAATTTTAGAAAAATGCTATTTTCTCAAAATATATTTAAGTAATTTTCTGGCAATATGGGTCTCAAATGAAAGAGGACAATCTCTAGATATGAAATAATTGCTTTATTTTTTGGGGACAATAAATTGTAAGTTATATCCTTTAAAAATTATATTCTTTCATATCCTTGAGAATTCCAATATATTGTGGTCAAAGATATGCACGTATACTTAAATCAATCTTCATACTTAAATTGTGTTCGTTTAGCTTTTTTAGTTAAGCCTTAACAAAACGTTATATTATTAGTCTAATATTAAAAAAACGTTGATCGCTATAGACAAAAGGTTACGGGTATTAAATAATACGAAATAAAAGAGGACAATCTCTAGAAATGGAAGAAATTGAGTTATAAACTCCGGCGCACAGTTGTTCAGAATAAAATCCTTCGGCCAAAAATTCAATAACTTTTGTTCTAGTAAACATTTTCAAGTTCTGTAAAATTATTATTATTATTATTATTATATTATTTTGAGATATCAACATTGATCGGGCAATCAGGTGTTGTTTAGAAATTAGCCCAAAGTTGACTACTTTTCGTATTTTTTGATTTTAAAGAAAAGTACAATTTTTATTTTTTGTTTTATCTTTTTTAATATTATTTTACGTATTTGTTCATAACGTACACAAAAAAATTTCCGTATTACAGATGTTCGCCTTTTTTAGATTTTGAAGAACGTAATTCATGTATAGTTGACCTGTTGTCGAAAAAAGAAATTACGTTTTGTTTTTGATATTGTCCAACTTGAGGCCATTAAATGATAAAAACCTAGGCATTGTTGGTTTGTTATTTTGTTTCTATTTAAATTGTTACAATTTTTATAAAACAAACAACGAACGCTGTTTCTTCAAGAGTTGGTGATAACTGATACCACCTCAAGCTGGACAATATCGAAAACAAAACGTAATTTCTTTTTTCGACTTTGTCGAACTGTTTCTCTCATATTTTAAGAGATTTTACACTTGAATTTGGATTACTAGAAATTATGGGCTCTTAACCTTATTATGGCGCCAAAATTGTGTTTGTTCCAAATAAAGTTTGTTTATAATAAATATTTAAAAAATACTCTTTTTGGCAAAATGTATGCATTTGGAACAACATAATTTTTTTCCTTCGAAGAATAAAATATATATTTAGAAAGGATGAAGGGTTCCCCGCTTCTGCAACTAACATAACTTTGCCTGAACGGTTTTGAACCCTTGGAAGATACGATACATTTAGTGCAAAAGTTAGATTTTTTAGTTCCAAAACTCATTTTTTACATAACCTTTTGATAAGTAAATTTTATGACAATAGGAGTTCATTTGTCGGAACTATGTCCAAAACCCCTGATAATTCCTGATCTTGCAAATCTTATTAAAACAGGTTAACTGAACAAAATGTATAAATTCTGGGTATAAATTGACATCTGTAGACATTGGAAGGACCTTTGACATACATCCAACTGCAAAAGGAAAATTTGTCTTCAGGATGCGTATAAAATAAGGGACTGTGGAAATCTTTCACATATTGAACACTTTATAGTGTTTTAATGTTATTAAGAAACATGGACTGTTTTATATTTGTTTGTTAAAAATAAATTTTATCATTTATTTTTTTAATAAACAAAAATATTATATCATAAAATCAGCAGTTCACCTATTTACTTATTCCTAAAATTTGGAATTTCCATTAAAATTGTCTTCAAGAACCCACTAATTTAAGTGATTCGAGAATAATACTCCTGCGTTACACAGTAGGTAGTATCTTCAATGCAAGAAAATCCGTCACGTCGATCTCTTCTTTTGTTTTATATGTTCTTATTTGGAAATGCGAAACGGCACTAATATCTTGACAATATTCGAGTCACATAAGTAAATAATTATAAATCAGTTTTGAAACTTTTGACATTTTATTATGCCATTCGTTTCGATATGTATAAACTTTTGTATCTTTTTGCTCACAATGACCATTTTTATTTAGACAAACTATTCGTATATCTGATTTTTATTTCTAATGCATCATATCATATTTTTGTTTGAATCCAAATTATATACCATTTTTTTCTCACACCCTTAAAATGTGATTTGGTTTAATAGTGTAATATTTTTGTTTATTAAGAAAATACAAATTAGATTAATAATTATAAAATAATTAATTAAAAAAATAAATAAATAAATTTACACTTATGCTTGTATTTTATTTTATTTGTATACTCCCTTCCAAATGTAATTTCAATTGTATTTAATTACGCTGTCCAACAACATTTTTGGAACAGAGTAGCGACCCTATAATTCTGAAAAGGGCTTGTTGAGTAGACCATTTTTGTATAATAAACTTAGCTTAGAATAAACCAGCTGGTCATTTTCGATAAAAAATGTGGATATTTCGGTAGAGTACGTTAAACAAAAAATACAAATTGAACATTTCTGCAAAATTTTCATTTTCGCATTTTGACCCCACGGAAAAAACCCTACGGGAAAATGAACTGTTCCATGACAACACCTCAAGAGAATTTACAATTTGTTCTCACCTAAGGACCAGTTCTGTGGATAGGTACGTTTATACGTTGCCACCAATTTCCCGTACGGAAGAAACTCAGACCAGCTAAACTATAACTATATGCTCTTTCAGAATTATAGGGTTACTATTCTGTACCATTCAAAAAGCCTAAATTTGTTGGACAGTGTTATTAGGTATACATATTGTTTATTTAGAACACATAAGAATTTAGCATGCTGGTTAATTAAAAAACTGAATGTGGGTATTCAAGGACGAAGGTAAGTCCAATTATATGTCATTCATTTTAGTACAGTAGTTTTATTTTACGGCAATTTTGCCTGCCAGGTAATGTGGGGGACTTTAGTTTATTTTAATATGAGCGAGAAGGGTTAACGTGCCATATAATACACTATTCAGGAAATTGATTAGAAACCTTCTGAGTGGAATTGGAATCGATATAGATGCACATGTCTTGAAAACGTCTTCCAATAGCTTTTTCGCTGTAAACGCCATCATGTTTTCCAAAGAAAAAAAAAACAGACGGATGGACATATAATTTGATGATCATTAACGGTAGACCTATCAATGAAATGACAAACACAGCATACAATCCCCCCTATTATGGAGCCTATAAAAAGCCTAATTCGCAGAAATTGGAAAATGTCAGATATTTGAGTTTTTAAATTAAATTTATAATGCATACTATTCCACATTTTATAATAATTTCTATCAGCATGACAGTTGGTCAATTTTTCCCCACATGTGTCGAATGTCAAATTATTGGCAAACAAAGCATTAAATCTAAACGAATATAATACCCTGTCAAAACAATATGAACTCATGTTCAAAGCAAACATCAGCAGATAATATTTCGGGCACGGTTCACATGGATACTCCGGAACAACGAATGCACACAACACATAGAGACAAAAACACCAGAGAGGTTGAGTGTATGTCTGATAAGGAGCATGGCCTCATGCTGTGCTATTGGTATTGGTAGTCCTTGTACAATAGTCGAAATAATATGGGCTCACAGGCAGGAGTGGGCAAAAAGGTAGCACGAATTTTTCTAGCCAAATTAAAACCCATTCGGAAACAGCAAGAAAGAGAACAAATAAAATTCAAAGAAAAAAATTGTCAAAAATAATTCCACAAGTCCTCAAAAAAGTATTTTAAATAATTATACCCTACACCACTTCGTGGTCTAGGGTATTATAAGTTAGTTTCGCGCCAAATGTTTGTAACACCAATAAATAATCGAGCTAGACCCACCTTTAAGTATACCGATCGGCTTAGAATCACTAGCTGAATCGATTTAACGATGTCTGTCTGTCCGTCCGTCCGTCCGTCTGCTGTCCATCTAAGCTTGTTCGCACTCTACAGGTCGCACTTGTTGTCCGATTGTCATGAAACTTGGCAGAATTTATTTTTTCTGGCTGAGGACCATCGGTATTGAATTTGGAGGAAATCGGTTCAGATTTAGATATAGCCCCCATACAAATGTCGCTCCCGATTTAACTTTTTCCGCCCTTTAAAGCACATATAGTACCAGATGTTCTTCAAATTTGGCTTAACACCTTATAATCAAACTAGAAACACATATGGTGAAAGTGGTTAAGATCGGTTCAGATATAGATATAACACTCATACAAATGTTGCTCCCGAATGTTTATCCGATTTTGGCCAAACTTTACATATTATATCTATATATATATCTATATATACATCTTACATCGTATCTTCATCAAATTTTGCAAATCATGATATTTTTCAACTAGGAATACCTACCGTGAATAAGAAATATATAGGCCCATGTTTTGGACCAGGCCCAAAATGTTGTTATAGGCCCCCTTTTGAAATGTCGGTCCGATTCATCCTATTACTACTGTATAATTTGTATTCGTCTGTCGGATAATTGGATCAATTACCACATTATTAACCATATTCGTTAAATATGATTAAAGATGAATTTATAGTATAACTTATACTGTATAATTTATATGAACTACATAAAATTGCTCCCATGAAATAAATGGGTTTAGTAATCAAAGAGAGGTACATACGCAGGGAGTGGTGTAGGGTATTATATAGTCGGCCCCGCCCGACTTTAGCCTTTTCTTACTTGTTTTACTTGTTTTTGTTTCAATTTGATTTAACTTGGATTTTATCCTGCCTCAAGACCATTTAGCTTCTAAATTCTATAGAATGTATTTTTTTATAAATAATAGCATAGGACTATGTCTAATACTTTCTGATGAATTAAAAAAAAATAATTTTTAATTTTTTACTAAAATTCTAATTTTTGTCGAATGTACCTTTAGTATGTGTATAAGAAATATAACACCAGCTTATCTGTTCAACTATAGATTAAATTTCATTTTCATATAGAAACAGTGGTTCAGTAAGTCTCCAAAGTTATTGTGTACACCAGCCAGACGGACATTGCTCAAACATCTTAAAATGTCGTGAAATGGATTTGGTCCAAACATACTTATGGTCTGAAGCCACTCCTTCAATGCGTTACATTTTTTCTATCCAAAATTATATATACCCTTCTAATCTGTAGAGTGAGGGTATACAAATTGTGTTGATTTTATGATTCTGAATGCCTTAATATTCAAAAAATGTAGGTTTCGAACACAAAATTTTTATTTTCTGTTCTTATACCCTCCACCTCCAGGATGGGGTTAGTATACCTCGTTTGTCATTCCGTTTGTAACACCTTGAAATATCCACCTGCGACCCTATAAAGTATATATATTCTTGATCGTGATAAAATTCTAAGACGATCTAGAAAAGTCCGTGCGTCTGTTGGACGTCCAAATTCTCCATAAATGCGTCTTATAGTCGTAGATCGGTTGGGGTTGAAACTGGGCGAAATCGGCCAAAAGGCAAAAATTTTTCCCTCACAAGGACTAAAAATACCCATAATAACCCCTAATATTTTAGAGTATTCAAGCACATTTTTTCAATATATCTGCTTGTACTGACTTGATATTGGCTATGCGCATTCCTTCTATAACAAAAACGTGCACCATAATGCGATTTTTATTCATAGGGGGAGAAATGGGGCAAAAAGGGATAAAAGTGGTACATATTAAACGACAATAGCTAGAAACACGAAATTCGATGTGTACATTCCTCTAATTGAGTAGATACATAACATAAAAGAATTTTTTCCAAATCTGTACTTTTTAGGGGAAAAATGGGAATAGAAGGATAAAAATGGTACAAACAAACGGCTGCACCTAAAATTATGAAATTCGGTGTATAACGTCTTCTGATTGCGTAGACTCGTAAAATAAACGGATTTTTCGAAATTCTTACTTTTTGAAAAAGGGGATAAAAATAGTACCCTCCAAATGACCGCAGCTAGAGTCATGAAATTCAGAGTATACATTCCTCTGACTGCGTAGAGACGAAAAATAAAAGATTTTTTTCAAAATTTGTACTTTCAAGGGAGACAATGGGTATAGAGGGATAAAAATAGTACCAACTAAACGGCTACAGCTAGAATTATGAAATTCGGTGTGTACATCCATCTAATTGCATAGACACGTAAAAAAAAGAGATTTCAGAAAGTCGTACTCTTAAGGGGTCAAATAGGAAAAAGGGGATAAAAATGGTACCAACCAAATAACCGCAGCTAGAATCATGAAATTCGGTGTATACATTCCTCTGACATAGACACTCAAAATAAAAAGATTTTTCAAAAGGCATACTTTTTACTTTTACGGCAAAAATTACTTGATTCATGAATTAGTTAGGATATTTTGCACTATGTACGTGAGATAATGGATTTTTCGTTTTTGCTTGTTTTTTAGCTACTCAATACTTATACCATGGCTACCGTGACACCTACTTCAAACCCAATTTGAAGCGAACTTAAAAATTATCCTTTAATAATATTATTGAAGGCCATAGCTTTAAAATACAAAAGCTCTAATCTAGCACAATCTTTTGAGAAAATCTGGCGCAATTTTCATTGTGAAGAAAAAGATGCTCACTTAATTTAAGTGCTCAGAAAAAACTAATGACCCAGAAAACTTTCTTCTTTAGTTCAATTAAAAGGTTTATTAAATAAATTAAAATAGCAACTGAATTAATTAATATATTAAATTTGTCATATGCAAAGATCAGTAAACATTTAATTGAAGTAATTATATTAGGTAATATACATTCTATAAATTTTAGATGCAAATCGGTCTTGAGCCAGGACAATATCCCAGTTCAATTCGGATATTGAATAAATATAAAATAAAAGAAACGAAAAGATATGTAATTTTTTTAACTGAATCTCGATTTTTGTTTTTTTCTCTGTATTCCTGGTGACTCGGCAGCTGTGCTATATTTCCATCCAGAAATGTCCGCTGCCAGAACACTATCAAAAGCGAACCATTTTCCAGAAACGCACACACGAATATAAAAGATCAAAGCACAAAGGACAGCTTTTGTACTATGTTCGCCTACATCTGACAGAGACGGTTTTAATGCAAACAAAGTAGTTTTAGTCAAAGCCCAACCAAAACCGACCAGCATTGCTATCATTTCATTGCTTCTGTGTTCGAGGGAGTGTGTGTGCGTTTCCTTAGTGCTCCTCTTATGATTTATGGCTTAAGGCGGCTTTGCATTGTGCCGGCCAAGAACCGCAACAAAAGCGAAAAAATGCTATGAAATCTAAATCCCTTAACTCCCCAAATGGAGATATCTAACTAATCTCCTTCGCTCTGTCTCTCTCTATCTCTTTCGCTAGCTGGAAGGATAATGAGGTATTTGTGTGACAGACCAAATGTATGTATGAAAGTGAGTGTGTGTGTGCGTGGTGGCCGTCATCTGTGCTGCATGGCTACAATGATGATAATGACATTGTCAAATTCTACAGATGTCCGTCTCGTACTATCCGGATATGTGAATGGCAGGATGTCTCTGCATAGCTCCATCCTGGAATGTCGTAGTGTATGTGTGTGCCTGAGTGTGAGTTCGTGTGTTAAACATCTTGGGACATTTTTTATGGCATTTAGTTAAAACACATGCACACACACATTCATAGATACTCCTCTCACATGCCAACCGAAATCACATGCATACATAAGTATCTGTTATCGGATGGTTTGTGATTTCGTTTCATTTATGTTTTACAAACAATGAATTGTCATACAGCACCATAATATTAGTGTGTCCCGTGGGCGAAGAAGTTTGAAATGTATGGACTAAAACGACTTGACTTCCTCCACAGCTAAATTTAGCCGCGATATGGGCAAAATCTTTTAGAATATGGTTAATACGAATGTTCTTTGCAAATTAGTAAAGTCGAGATATGGGCACATAAAATTTGGGAGTTTTTGCCGCTGTGCGGCACACCCTAATATACACTCTTACACACGTGTATGCATATGAATGTGCGCCTGCCTTTGTGTTTCCATTCGATAAAAAATGACAATAAACAACAACAACAGAGCAACAGAACAGCATCAGCATCAACAACGAGATAAAGCCATATCAAATGGCAAGAATAGAAAATCGTTGTAAGCAAATTGCCTCTCGATAGCTGAGGGTATTTATGATATTTGCTATCGCAGCGTTTTGCAGCTTGAATTCATCTCCCCATCCTCCATCCACTCATCAAAAACGATGTTAAACGAGCGTGAAAATTGATTATCAGACAGAAACTTATATCTCCATTTATTGAGGGGAGAAAATGAAAAATTTAAATATTTCTAAAGCAAATATTAATTGGCGTTGTGTTGATAACACGATTACAAATCGATTGGGTCGTATTTGTAATGTCCCTGGAAGTAGTGGGATTTGCTATACAATGTAAAGCATAGGTTCATACGTGTGTCAACTTATATATATATTACACAGTCGGACAGTCCATATTACAATTGAACCGAATGATATACGTCTGACGCTATGGGCAAAATGGATTTAATTGACGTTCTCAGTTGCCCTTTATAAGGTCTAAACATTTTCTGAGGATAGTATTTTTCGAAAAATGTTGTAAATACTCAAATTAAAGAGGTCGCAATTATTATCCGATCCTAACAACAGTGAGTTGTGCGGCCCAAGGACGAACTCTATTTAATTCGAATCAAATCGGTTCAGATTTAGATATAGCTCTAACACAAAATTTCGGTTTTGGATTTTACTTTTTTCGTTCTAGAAACCACATATTTTAACCGATTTTCTTCAGATTTGGCACAACACCTTATATTTCAACTAGAAACAGCAATGGTGAAAGTGGGTCAGATCGGTTCAGATTTAGATATAGATCCCATACAAATTTCGCTAACGATTTGACTTTTTCCAATCCAGAAACCACATATATAGTACCCATACAAAAATCGTTCCCGATATCACTTCTGTCCCAGATTTCAATTGTATTGGGATAGAAAGTGGAGGGTTTCATATAGACCGCCCGCCCGACTTTAGCCGTTCCTTACTTGTGTTTTTTCTAAAATTCAAATTCTGATCGAAAGTATCTTTAATATATGCACATTTTTTTTGGTAATATATAGATAGGGTGGGCCATTTGAAATTTGAACTACCGATTACTTTATCTTTGTAAGGTAGAATAACATTCATTTTTTATTTTTATTTTCAGGTTTCTGTTAGACATTTGAGGTTTCTGTTCGAGCTATACGCTCGAACAAAATTGGGAAATATTAATTTACGTTTTCGAGAAGAGATCGACCTTCAGTTCAGTTTGTGCATGAATTTGTGAATCGAGTTCTTGAAAATGGATCGTTATTTGACAAACCCGTGTACGTTATATATTTTTCTATTTTTATGGGCATTTTTCGTGCCAGAAAGATTTATGTGATTTATTGATTGTCAGTCATGTTCGTTAAATCGAGAAATTCATTATATCGAGACCTGATTTATGCAAGACACTGTAGTTCGAAAAATCTTTTTTTTTAGAATATTCTTAAGCCACTGTCTTTATTACAAACTACAATTCGCTATGTCGTTAAATCGGAAATCCACTGTATTTCGAAAAAAAAAATTTTGGAGAATGTTCTTATCTTAAACCACTGTTTTTATGTGAAACTGCAATTCGCATTTTCCTTTAATTGGACATATAAGCGCATGTGATCGGACGAGAGAACACATATTTAATGTACCTCCAAGAGAATTTGAATTTTAGTAAAAAAATCTATATAATTGTTATCCAATAAAAATAGTCAAAATATAACCAGTAAGGAAAGGCTAAAGTCGGGCGGGGCCGACTCTATGATACACTCCACTTTCAATCCGAATACAATTCAATTCGGTGAAAAAGTTAAAATAGGAAGGTTTTTTGTATCCTGTAAATGAATGTGTTTGACAAAAAATTTTGTATCGGAAAGGACATTTGTATGAGGATATATTGAAACCTGGAACGAAATAGGTGAAATATAAAGTGTATAGTTTGACCAAAATCGGTTAAACTTTTGGGAGCAACATTTGTATTTGGGCTATATTTAAATCTGAACCGATCTTACCCACTTTCACCATAGTTATGTTTAGTTAGATTATAAGATGTGCGAAATTTAAAGAAAATCGAGCACAATATGTGGCTTTTAAAGCGGCAAAAGTCAAATCGGGAGCGACATTTGTATGGGGCATATATCTAAATTTGAACCGATCTTACCCAATTTCTGCATAGTGTTTCTAGTTGGATTATAAGATGTTGTCCCAAATTTAAAGAAAATCGGGTACAATATATGGTTTTTAGAGCGCAAAATTCAAATCGGGAGCGACATTTGTATGGGGCCTATATCTGAATCTGAACCGGTATAGCCCGCTTTAGCCACAGGTGTTTCTAGTTAGATTATAAGATGTTGTGCCAAATTTAAAGAAAATCGAGCACAATATGTGGCTTTTAAAGCGGCAAAAGTCAAATCGGGAGCGACATTTGTATGGGGCATATATCTAAATTTGAACCGATCTTACCCAATTTCTGCATAGGTGTTTCTAGTAAGATTATAAGATGTTGTGCCAAATTTAAAGAAAATCGAGTACAATATGTGGTTTCTACAGAGGAAAATGTCAAATCGGGAACGACATTTGTATGGGGGCTATATCTAAATCTGAACCGATTTGACCTATTTTCACCATAGATGTTCTTAGTTTAAATATAAGATGTTTTGAAAAATCTGAAGACAATCTGATACAATATTCGGTTTCTAGAGCGGAAAAAGTCAAATCGGGAGCGAAATTTGTATGGGAGCTATATATAAATCTGAACCGATCTGACCGATATTCACCATGGGTGTTTCTAGTGGAAATATAAGATGTTTTGCCAAATCTGAAGACAATCTGATACAATATTCGGTTTCTAGAGCGGAAAAAGTCAAATCGGGAGCGAAATTTGTATGGGAGCTATATATAAATCTGAACCGATCTGACCGATATTCACCATGGGTGTTTCTAGTGGAAATATAAGATGTTTTGCCAAATCTGAAGACAATCTGATACAATATTCGGTTTCTAGAGCGGAAAAAGTCAAATCGGGAGAGAAATTTGTATGGGAGCTATATATAAATCTGAACCGATCTGACCGATATTCACCATGGGTGTTTCTAGTGGAAATATAAGATGTTTTGCCAAATCTGAAGACAATCTGATACAATATTCGGTTTCTAGAGCGGAAAAAGTCAAATCGGGAGCGAAATTTGTATGGGAGCTATATATAAATCTGAACCGATCTGACCGATATTCACCATGGGTGTTTCTAGTGGAAATATAAGATGTTTTGCCAAATCTGAAGACAATCTGATACAATATTCGGTTTCTAGAGCGGAAAAAGTCAAATCGGGAGCGAAATTTGTATGGGAGCTATATATCAATCTGAACCGATCTGACCGATATTCACCATGGGTGTTTCTAGTGGAAATATAAGATGTTTTACCAAATCTGAACACAATCTGATACATTATGTGGTCTCTAGAGCGGAAAAAGTCAAATCGGGAGAGAAATTTGTATGGGGGCTATATATAAATCTGAACCGATTTTCTTCAAATTAAACATCGTCGTGCAAAGTTTCATTTGGTTCTGTCTACAATTGCGACCTGTATCGTGATTACAAGAATAGATGGACGGACAGACAGACAGACGACATTGCTAAATCGACTCAGAAAGTGATTCTAAGACGATCGGTAATTAACAAAGGGTCTATCTCGTTTCCTTTTGGGTGTTACAAACAAATGCACAAAGACATAATACTCTCGTGGAGTGTATAAAAATAGTATTTGTTGATTTATAAGTCAATATAGCTCAATGGTCTTTCTGTGTTCTAAGGATATAACTCCTATGTCCCACCTGACTTAGATTTAAATTTTACCTACGATGAATGTAAAGTACCCTAGTTCAATAAAAATGTCTCACTCACATTTTAAAATGTCTGTAGAATTTCATACACCATACGAAATTAAATTTTCCTTAAGATAAGTTCGTTTCAACTCAATTTAATGTTATCTTTTTCAGAGTTTGGGATTGGTACAAACTTTGATAAACCTTGTAATGGGGCAGAAAATGAAACCCGGCGCATTAAAAAATCTCCATGAGGATCCAGGCTTTCCTATATTGTCACAATGATTTTGAAATATATTGGTTTAATATTTAATTCCATGCGGCGAAAAAGAGAATCGTTCTGCCCTAATTTAGTCATTACTTACTTACTTTTGAAATTGATTTATTTTCGTATGGACATTTGTTAATCAATTTCTTGCCTGTCATGGTTGTATGGCCGTGAATTCCAATTCTATTACTGCGAACTTAAATCCAACCCACCCACAGTCGTCCTCTTAAAAGAAATAAAATTGTAAATATGTGAAGAAAATCGGTGAGTGGCAAAGTTTTCCTCTTAAAAAATCTTTGGCATTTTAGATTTGTGTTCCCCTCTTTCAAACCAAAAAGTTTTCCTAAGAAATATGTGCGTGTGTGGCTTGTACCAGGTATTCACAAATCGTGTTCGCAAGTGATAACAGCAATCAGCCAGAATGTGTCGTATAGTTATAGGATGAAAAGGGTACGTTATGTGTGGCATGCCTTAAGGAGTTATCGAAGAAAATGTAGACATTAACACTCGCCCCCGGCCATTGCCGAAAGCCATAAACTAAACAACATTAAAGTTGTTTAAAAGGTAACCCCAATGAAATTCTCCACACACACACATATATAAATGTGGCCATAAATCAAGGTATGTAATCCTACACAGGCACTTAGGTACATGTACATACACATATACAGAGAGAGATTACCAAAAACGCTGATATTTAAACAGGACTCTAAGGTCCTGCTCTGCTTCCCCAAGTAAACATAATATCGAATAACAAAAAGAAGGTAAAGATTAACCGGCGGCAACTATCAACTGAATAATATTAAATTCAGTTAAAAGTAACCCTCCACCCTGTGTCCCACTCTAAAGAAAACCTTACTTACTTCTGGCACCAAATTCTGTTGTTTAGTCCCTCCGCCCCCCTTGAACAACACAAAACAGTGAGTTTACAAATGAACTTACCCGAATCCTTCGCATGGCCTGTACAATTTCAGCACGTGTGTTTGGCCGGGGTACCTCCTCCCAGCCCACAAACTGCAAAAGGAAAACGAAGAAAAAGAAAAGCATTAAATTAAATTTATACACCAGACAAAGGTAGCTTAGATAGGTTAGGGAGGGCAAAAGATTAAATGAACGATTTTAACACAATATTAAGTTTATGTCCTCTGTGGTGGTTCGGAAAAACAACCTTAGTCCAACAGGGAGGAGAGACTAGGCAATGCAAATCACAAACCACACAGTTGAGACTTTAAAGCCTTTCCAAAGGTACGAACCGGTAGAGTAGAGTCTGTATAAAAACGAGAAAAAAGTTAAATAAATCCCATTTAATTCGCAGAAAATCTAACCAAACTCGGGACTGAAACAAAACGAAACAACAACAACAAGAGAGAGAATATAAAAAAACAGAATGCAGGATGAGATGAGTTACGAGTGCAGTTGGGAAAATAAACAAAGGGAATATCAACCGCACACAAATGAGAATAACTGGGTCGCAAAAAGCTTTCTTTTGATTCATACACTCCACTTTGAATGCAACTACTTCAAAAAAACATGGATTGCATTCCCCAGAGGCTGTCGATTTTCGTAGAAGTGCAGTAACATTGCAGGAAAATATATTTTTTTAATATAGCCAAACCAAAAACAAATACAAATATTAAAAAAATAATTTTATAAATTAATATGATATTTTTATTAGTTCAAACCACGCTTACAAGCCTATGGGTATTGGCACAATATATATCGAAATAATACTTCGAGTCAATTCAAAAAATAAATATTCTTATATATATATTTTCAAAAAAGCTTAAATACCATAAATATTGGTAGATAGTGGATGCTACAGTTGGGTGTATTTCCATAATAATCTAACTTCATGATTTAACCAATTTTTTTTTGTAAAAGTAAAAAGTACGAATTTCGAAAAATCTTTTTATTTTGCGTGTCTATGTAGTCAGAAGAATGTATCCACTGAATTCTATGATTCTAGCTGCGCCCATTTGGTTGGTACCATTTTTATCCCAATTTTTCCTAGTTTACGCCCTTTACGTGTCTACGCAATAAGACGGATGTATACACCGAATTTCATCATTCTAGTAAGTCGTTTAGTTGGTACTATTTTTATCCCTCTGTACCCATTGCATTGTACAAATTTGGAAAAAAACCTTTTATTTTTGTGTCTACGCAGTCGGATGAATGTATATTCCGAATTTCATGACTCTAGCTGCGGTCATTTGGTTGGTACTATTTTTCTCCCTTTTTTAATTTTAACCCCAAAATGTACGAATTTCGAAAAATCAGTTCAATCAGAGGAATGTACAGTGTACATTGTACACACCAAATTTCGTGTTTCTAGCTGTTGCCGTTTAAAAGGTACAATTTTTATCCCTTTTGCCCCATTTCACCCCCTACGAATAAAAATCACTTTGTGGTGCACGTTTTTGTTATAGGGAGAATGGGCACACTTAATATCGAGTGAGTACAAGTAGACGAAAATACTACGTCAGAAATTTTGCTCACAGCAATCTTTGATATTCCACAAATTGGAGCCATTTGTAAGGGCTCTACATTAAAAAGTGGACCCATATAAATGACGTTCAGAGTAGATATTCTTAGTTAAAATATAACATGATCTGCAAAATTTTATCAAGACCCCATGTTAGATGAGGGTTCTAGAGTGATAATAGTGTAAACTGGGGGACCATTTGTATGGGGACTATACCAAAACCCTATATAACTGGCTTTCGAAGTAGGCGTTTCTAGTCTACATGGAACAT
Source organism: Polietes domitor (assembly GCA_947397865.1). NCBI lineage: Eukaryota > Metazoa > Arthropoda > Insecta > Diptera > Muscidae > Polietes > Polietes domitor. The sequence continues at coordinate 103,795,019 of OX377621.1, read as the reverse complement.
GGTGTGGGAAATTAGATTTTTTCAAAAAGGTGTCTTCATTCAATCGCCTGTAACTACTGAAATACTTGATCGATTTTAATGCACTATACCTGGTTTTGAAGGCAATTTCAATTATTTTTAGAATATTTCAGTGGGATGGTATTGCCGCATTATAGTTTTTTTAACGTTTTTACAATTTTATTTCTCTTATTTTGATTTTCGACATGATTGCATCAATCCATTTATTTTAAACTTTAAAGTAGTGTTCTTAGATGTCTATTTTAGTGACTGTGTGAGTTTGGAAATGGTGAAATTATGGCTTCTATTTTTTATGATTTTTTTTTCGATTTTTTCTTGCAAAATCATCCATTTATTAAATTTATTAAACCTTTCACGCCCAATGTTGCCTATAGGTCATTTCTTTTTTTTTTAAATTTTTCAAAAAATCTTTAATTTATGCCGTTTTAGCGTGGTTAAATGTTTTTCTAAAAAACTACACATAGCTATTATTACTACGGAATTTATTTATTGAAATTTCAATATTTCATACACATTTGCTGAAAGAGATTTTGTGAATCTAGGAGATCGTTAGACATGGATGTTTAAACAATTCATTAATAATATCTTTGATATAATATTCATGAGTTTTAGCGTTTTAAGATGCTAGAATATAGGTTAATTCAAATGGATAAATATAGTAGTCTAACTAAATATTATCTAGTAAAATAATTTAAAAATGTTATGTCCATAATTGCTTAATGTGTATACCCTAAACCAGAGCATAATCTAGCAATACCCTTAAGCTTATGATCGAAGAACAGATAGCAATTGTCATGTGATCACCGTGAAATTTGGCAGGAGATTTTTTTCTGTTAAATTTCGGACCAGATTTATTCTGTCGATTTACTGATCCAGAATCCACATTTTAAATTGGATCTTGATAAACTATCCATATCATGTTACATTTCATATAATGAATATTTACAGCAAAAGTGGACGACGAAATTTAACATGTCCAGAAGTATTTTTCAGATGATTTGCAAAATTTGGATCTCAATTGCGTATAGGGGCAACTGGTTAATATTCCAAGATTGGTAACCTCGACCATGCCAAATTTTGAAATGAATGTAAAAATTACAATAATGCACCGATTGCAAAGATACACACTGATCATCAGAATCATAATTATCCATTTGACTCCTTGTGGAGCATAGGCCATCAATGATAGTGCACGTAAATATATCAATATCTAGTTTAAGAAATATATATGTGAGTTATAGGAGAAAACGTCATATTTTTTGGAGAGGTTGGTTTGGTATTTTTAACCTTCCGAACTCATTTTAAGCCCTATTGTTCAATTATTAGGTTATATTGCTTCTAAAATTTTAAATAGACTTGTTAATGATGTTTTTACTTCAATTAGAATTGACTCGCTTCTGAAAACAAAACTTCCAAGAAAGGTACCGTTTTAAATCGTTGGTTTCCAAAAAGGCGACAACATTATTTCGCAGGTGCAAATTTGTTTTATTTTTAAGTAAAGATAATAATTTAGATATATTTAATGTCCTTCTTGAATCATTCTGTTAGCTGACCTACCCTGTAGGTTCTCTAAAATTTCCAACAAAAAAATATTTGCAAAAATTCTCAATTCAATTAGAAAATGAAAGAATGCCGTGATTAGGTCCCAGATTTTGACATCAGTTTTGGTACAAAACTCTAAACTAGTGGTCCATGTTAGAATGTGTCGTAACGCACTATTAAATCGTTCAATGTTATCTTTCGGTTTCATTCAAAATTTCAGCGAGTAAAAAAATATTTTTTCATTCGAATTTTGTTCGAAGAAAAATAGCTATATGCTGGAGAAGACATAGCTACTTTTGATAAAAGTTTTTATAGCAGAAACACATAGCTACTTTTGCTACAATCTGAACCAATAAAGATATCGAAAAATGCAGCAATATTTTTTTTTGAAAAATTAGACATAGCTACTTTTGCTGCGACGGCGACGACGAAGCAACAAATTCGGTAACTTGAGTCTGCGTAGTAAGGTGAAAACAAAAGTGAAGTTTCAAATATCAATTGTTTGAGTTTCTTGTAATTGTTTAGAAATTCTTCTTATTTTTATTGGATTTCTTCGAGTACCAGAAAAACTGTCTTTGTTATTCAAAGTGATATATACAAAGATCTTTAAAATGAAGAAACATTTAAAAATATTTTTTGTTTAACCGATATCTGCAGTATAATGATTTTAAGAAACATCCTGTTACTCTTGACCTGTATTAATTAGATCTCCAAGACTCTATAGAAATCATATTTAGACTCATGCCTCATCAAAAAAGCATATTAAGTTGTAAATACTTATTAAAAAGAAAATTCGGGCATGAGAGGGTTAACACAAGGTTTAAAAACAATGAAAATCCAAGAAAAAGTAGTTGAATCCATTGAAAAAATATTTTGCAAAGCAAACAAAATTTCAGTGAAATGAGAAAAACTAGCTGATGAAAGAATTAGAAAAAACTTTTTGGTGTAGGTTTTTCTAAATTATTTTGATATTTCAAAAGATTGAAGATTTGTAGCAATAAATTTTAATATGTTGGTCCTGCCCGACTTTAGAATTTGCCAACCCCATTTGTGGGTGGGCATTTTAACACACACGTTACCGGAGAAATGACGAAAAATTAGACACATTTATAAGAAATATTAAAAAATAGAGCATTTATTTCGTAGTCACTGAATCTATGAAAAATATCAATTTATATTTAAAGTCTATCAAAATCTCTTGTTGTCTGAGTTTCGGAATACATTTATTTAAATAGTACCTTGAAGGCATCATAAATAAACATGCACATAATAATTTTCATTCTATTACGTTGTTTGCTTCTCCTATTTAAATATGAGAAAAGTTGTCTAAAATTGCAAAGTTTTTTATGCTCATAGAAGGAAACTTTGCTATAAGCTCGACCGGGAAAGCTTCGAAAGTACTTGTGCCAGAAAGAATTATCAGATGACAGTAGGAGCGGGGACTAGAAAATATCTTTCGTGCAGATGTCCTACTTAGAAATGATGTAATCAATTTACCGAGTTCTTGTTTCAAATCTGGCAAAATTTGTTTTTCCTGGATTTAACAAAAATTCCAAAATGACCCCCGTGTTCTACATCAAACCATAGAACTTGGAAAAACAATAAAAGAATGCAGCTGGAATTTCTTGTATTTACCCGCCTTTGTTATTCTTTCGTTTTGCTTTATTTTATTAAGCTGTGAAGTGTTAAAAAGGATTGTTATGGAACACAGGAAAATTTGTCTTAAAAAGTATTTGGGCTACAACAACAACAACGCCAGAAAACAAAACAACCTCGCTAACCCTCCTCCAACAGGACAACAAAAGGTCCAAATAACAAGGGTTCCACTTACACAGCTAACACACTCACACAACACAAAAAAGTAAATCAATCAAACTTTTTGCGTTCCCTTTGCAGGCTTCCTTTCATATCGACTTGATTTGGATTGGTTCGGTTTTGTGACTAGAACAAAAGAAAACAAACAAATGAAAAATTCCTTGGATTAAGACAAGTGAGCAAAAGGTAATCAATTGTTGGACCACCATGTCCATGATGTTCACCAAGTGTTTCATCGGGGCTGAGGCGACGAGAGAGCGCCACATCAATTCGATTGTTCGTCGTCAATGGATCAATATTTTCATCCAGTGTGGATAACCCATTCAACACAAACAACACTCACACTCACTTGAGTAGGTTCTTGGAAGCACCGAAAAAGCAAAGGCGAAAGAAAAACAACAAACGCACACTTGTAAATCATTCAAATCTTTATGCTGTTCAATGTTATTCATTCGCTGCCTGGCTGGCTGGCTTTCAAATCCTAGTCTATCAGGATTTGCTGAGAGAGGGAGGCAGGGACAGACCTACACTTCATTCACAGTTCGTTGGCATGAATAGTGGCTGGTGAAGATTACTTTTCAGACTGCTTTTCAAGAGTTTGTGAGTTGGCTTTTTCTATGGGTTAACAGCTTTGCCTTGGTCTAACGTCATCGACTGACAGCCACACATTTTTGCATATCTCAACTGACGTTATCCTGCCAGTCAGTCAGACATCACTAAGGGATTTTCTTCGCAGTCACTTCTAGTGAAAACCAAACGAAAAGGCTTCTACAGCAACTTATTTTGCTAAATGATTGCACATTAGGTTGTTACGTTTGGAAAAAAATGAAGAAAGTGGCAAAACAGTGGTTCATATTACATTACATTTTTAGAGACAAAATCGGCAGAATTTTGTATTTCACAGTGGGTCAACGTTTGCGAATAAATGTTCTCAGTTAATGTCTGAGAGAATTCTTATTGTCAGAACTATATTGTGGAATTTTATGTGGATTATTTTTGTGTAAGATCTTAACCCTCTAGCTTCCCTCTTTATTGGTTAATTTGACCCCTTTTTCGAGAAAATTAAAAAAATCGTTTCAAAAAGGACATTTTAGGATTAAAAAGTTTTACGAAAAAATAGCTGGAAATTTTCAGGGAGGGTCGCCAAAGACTACAAAGTTCTTCACGCTTAAATGGCAAAATTACACGCCAACTTATGCAACAAAATCGTGTGATAGGACATATTTGTGACAGAATAGTTCTCATAAAAATGTATTCTTCTCACAAAAATAATGTATTCATATTTCTGGGAAAAACATAGAAAATTTATTTCATTTTTACATTTTTTCAAAAAGGCGTGTTCATTCAATCGCCTGAACTACCTGAACGATTTTAATGCCTTATTACCTTACCTTATTTTGAGGCAATTTTAATTACCTTTAATATATAATATATATATATATAATATATAGAAGCGTTCAAGTTTTTACAATTATATTTATTTTATTTTAATTATCGAAATGATTACATTATTTAATGTTTTTGAAACTTTAAAGAAGTGTTTTAAGATGTCTTTTTTAGTTACTATGTGAGTTTGGAAGTGGTTACGAATTTGTTCGATTTTTTTTTGCAAAATCAACCAAAATTTCAGTGAAAAATCTTCAGAATGACATTTTTCAGAAGTTTATTAAAACAAGGTTTAAAAACAATTAAAAAATCCAAGAAAAAGTTCCGATGCACGTTTTTTGTGCAGACCCTATAACACGTACAGGGTCCTATCCCTGAATTTAAGCACGTCAAGACTACAACTATGCTTGTGCGAAACTGCATCAATATCGTTCATGCTGTGTCATAATTATTTCACGTTTTGTTTTTGTAGCCACAACTGTTCATCAATGCGTGTTCGTAATATTAACTATGCTCAATATTGATCATACGTCACCTTAATATTACTTAACATGACTCATTCCATGTCAAGCGGTACGGTTTTTGACCTCGATAGCTGCTACTGTTTTGCAATTTTGAGTATGTATTCTTCTCACAAAAATGTTGTATACGTATTTTTGGAAAAAATTTGCAATTTTTTTTTAACGAGTTATGACCAATTTAACAGTAAAAAAATACTACTTTTTCAAAAAGGTCTGTTCACTCAATCGCCTGAACTCCTGAAATACTTTACCGATACTAATGTGTTATACCTAGTTTTTAAGGTAATTTCAATATATATTTTTTATCGCTTTTGAAATTTTAATTCTTTTATTTTGATTTTCAAAATGATTATACCAATCCATTTTTTTGAAATTTTAAATTTAGGTATATTTTTAAGCGACTGTGTGGGTTTGAAAGTGGTAAAATTATGGCTTCTTCTGGGATTTTTTCGATTCAAAATTTCAAAAATTTCGATTTTAAAATCAACAAGAATTACAGTTAAAAATAATCAAAATTATAATTTTTCCATTAGTTCATAAACACAAGGTATAAAAACAGTGAAAAAATCCAAGAAAATTAGGTTATGGAAAAATATATTTTTTTTCTGATCTCATACTACAAAAATTTATAAAAGTATATTTTATTTACTAGCTGAACCCCGTCCGCTTCGCCAGTCAAAAAAAACAAATGGTTAAATTACGTTCCAATTTTCAGCCTTCTAGCTCTCAAAAACACTTTTGCCACGCCCACTCCGCACACAAAATGAAAATCCAAAATACGCCATCAAATTCATCTTTGTAATGATCAGTAATATATATGTTCCAAGTTTCAGCATTCTATCTAAAAAAACACTATTTATTATTATTATTTATTTATTTGCCAACTTTGGCCACAAAACGAAATTCCAAATACACTACTCAACAAAATGAAAAAAATTTCATGTACTCCGGATGCGATAATTTTTTCTGTGTAGATAACCTTGACATGAGCTCGAAAAACGCAATAAAAATTTTTTTTTTCGTTTGGTTTTTTTTTTATTTTTTTTTTTTAAATTTTAAAATTTTTTTTTTGGTTAATTTGTTTCGTCCGGCATAACTCGGGAACCACTAGCCCGATTTAATTGAATTAAATTTTAAAAAATTTAAAATTACAATTCCCTTAATCTGTTCATATATTGTTTTCCTATACAAGCAACAGTTTCCAAGTTAAAAATGAATATATAAAGGAAAAAACTTATTTTTTGCCTAAAGATTTAAAATTTTTTTTTAAAAATCCAAAATGAAAAAAAATGTCAAATCTTATTACTTTTACGTAAAGTCACATAACCTATGAGCAAAATGAGACAAAGATCATGAAAATCGATGCACGCGTTTCGCTACATGTGCGGAGAATACGTTTCTGAAAAAACAAGCGTTGTTTTTCACCTAAATTGAGAGATTCATTTGAAGAGAGCTTCAATTTAAAGGTCTCAAACATAGATGAGCGGTGAACACCAAGTGCTCTATGTCCAAGGTGCTACGTACAGCTAGCTGACTCAAGGTAAGTGTAGATTACGAAATTCAAGAACATATATAACTTATTATTGAAATTCTTTCAGACGACAGCCGAGAATCATCATGCCAATGCTTTGGAGAGCTCCGCTTTGCCATGTAACAGATTGCTACTTCTGTCTTAGCAAAAAAACAGGCGTGGGAAAAAATATACGATGGACTTACGCTGCTGTTTCAACAGTGAATTTTCCAGTGCCATTTTCCGAAGAACCAGTGGACCCGCAACCGCCCGTTTCAAGATGGGCATCTAATAATGAGGCGATACATCCAACATCAGATCCGGAGACAGTAGAAACCACATCAGAATGCGAGTCAACATATACATTGCATGGAGGTCAACGCTTATGTTCCCAAGCAGAACTGAACGATTGGGTTAGAGAATTGAAACTCTCCAAGGAAGATGCAGAGTTGCATGCATCGCGCATGCAGCAGTTCGGTTTCTTGGCTCCTGGTGTGGTGACAACAATCTACAGGAAGCGTCATGAACCATACGCAAGGTACTACACAAAAAAAGACAACATCTGTTTCTGTAAGGACATTCCCGGATTATTTGGTGAACTCGGGTACTCTTACGATCCAGGAGAGTGGCGTCTTTTCATCGACAGCAACAAGCAGAGCCTTAAAGCAATTTTACTGCACAACGGCAACGAGAAACCTTCGATTCCAATTGCTCATGCCGTTGACACCAAGGAAACATACGAAGTCATGGACAATCTACTAAAGTGCCTTAACTATGAGAGGCACGATTGGAAAGTTTGTGCCGACCTTAAGGTTATCGGTATCCTTTGTGGATTACAAGGTGGATTCACAAAGTACTGTTGTTTTCTCTGCCTTTGGGACAGCCGCGATCGTCAACATCATTACACCAGGAGGAGTTGGACAGAAAGAGTTAACTTCATCCCCGGCAGCGACAACGTGAAATATACACCACTCATAAAAAAGGAAAATGTTTTTCTCCCACCTCTTCACATAAAGCTCGGACTTATAAAAAACTTCGTGAAAGCTATCAACAAAGATGGCGAAGCGTTCGCCTATTTAAAAACCATTTTTCCTCACCTTTCATCGGCAAAGATTAAGGAAGGCGTTTTCGACGGTCCGCAAATTAAAAAGTTGTTGCAAGACCAACAGTTTGAGCACATTTTATCACCAAATGAAGCTGCAGCTTGGAACTCATTTCGGCAAATTGTTTCCGGATTTCTTGGAAACAACAAAAGCTCAAATTACAGAGAGATCGTCGAACAACTACTCCAAAATTATAAAAAATTAGAGCAAATATGTCGCTTAAGATACATTTTCTACACTCGCACTTGGACTTCTTTCCGGACAACCTGGGCGATGTGAGTGACGAGCATGGCGCACATGTAACAAAAATTACTTGGATTGGTATTGCATTCAAATCCTCGCGAACGTTTGCTCATTTTAACTATCGCGTTGGTCGACACTTGTTGAATGAGTAAAATCGATCAATGAAGACCTATTTATACTGTGTATTGTTTAGTATTTTACTGACAGGTACTTATAAATGGGTGTATATTTTTTTACGGTGGCTACATACCTGTTTCACCATGTGTGAGTCTTAAATTTTCCGAATAATGACCACCCTTAAATGTGGGTTGCATTTCTGTAAAAAAATCATACAGGTAGCCAACGGAAAACCCAAATAATTAAAAAAGTCCCCTTTCCTTTTTTCCTTTTAATTGTTCACGCACATTTATTAGCGTTTATTACTTTGCTTACGCAATCATAAAAATTAAATAACCCTTTGTTTATTCCGTTTTGTTAATTCTGAGATTAAAAAAAAAAGAAAAAACCTTACCATAGACAAAGTTGTGCATATGTCGAGCAAATTTTTGAAATTCATACCTTTACTCAATTGCGAATAAAAGCGAAACGCGTGCATCGATTTTCATGATCTTTGTCTCATTTTGCTCATAGGTTATGTGACTTTACGTAAAAGTAATAAGATTTGACATTTTTTTTCATTTTGGATTTTTTATGGATTTAAAAAAAAAAATTTAAATCTTTAGGCAAAAAATAAGTTTTTTCCTTTATATATTCATTTTTAACTTGGAAACTGTTGCTTGTATAGGAAAACAATATATGAACAGATTAAGGAAATTGTAATTTTAAATTTTTTAAAATTTAATTCAATTAAATCGGGCTAGTGGTTCCCGAGTTATGCCGGACGAAACAAATTAACCAAAAAAAAATTTTAAAATTTAAAAAAAAAAAAATAAAAAAAAAACCAAACGAAAAAAAAATTTTTATTGCGTTTTTCGAGCTCATGTCAAGGTTATCTACACAGAAAAAATTATCGCATCCCGAGTACATTTTGACTGTTGACTAGTGATATCGGCATCAAATTGATGTTTCTCGTGGTCAGTAATATATGTACCAATTTTGTGTCTTCTAACTCTCAAAAACACTTTTTCCACGCCCCCTTCGCCCACAAAACGAAAATCCAAGTCAGTAATATATCTGTACCAATTTTCAGCCTTCTAGCTCTCAAAAACACTTTTGCCACGCCCCAACGCCCACGAAACGAAAATAAAAATTTCGGCATCAAATTGATCTTTTTCGTGGTCAGTAATATATATGTACATTCCAATTTCCAGCCTTCTAGCTCAAAGAACGCTATTGGCACGCCCACTCCGCCCACAAAACGAAAATCCAAATTCCGCCACCATATTTATCATTCTCGTGGTCTGTAATATATACGTTCCAATTTTCAGCCTTCCAGCTCAAAAAAGACTAATGCCACGCCCACTCCGCCCACAAAATGAAAATCCAAATTTCGGCATCATATTTATCATTCTCGTGGTCAGTAATATATACGTTCCAATTTTCAGCCTTCTAGCTCTCAAAAACACTATTGCCACCCTCCGCCCACAGAGCAAATTTTTAAAAATTCTATAGCCTATAGTTCCCTCCAGACCTGCATCTATCTGTACTGAAAATGTCAACAACATCGGTTCAGCCGTTTACACGTGATTGCGGAACAAACAAACAGACGGACAGACTTACACTAAGGTTTTATAATATTAATAGGGATATTTTGGTTCAGAATCAAAATCAATCGGTCAAAATGGAATAATTTTTGTTCTAGTAGACATTTTTGAGTTCTGTAAAAAACCAAAATTAGACAAGGACACAAGGCTTATTTTAATACAACATTAAAAATCGATAAATTAGATATATTTTAGAAATCTGCCAAAAGTTGACTACTTTTCGCATTTTTTTGATTTTTTTTTTTTGTATTACAGATTTTCACGTACCAACTTTTCAAAAGTTAAATGACTAAATTGCGTTATGGAACTAAAAAATCGGACTTTTTGCAAAAAAATTAAAATATTTTCTACGCATTATGAACAAATACGTATAAATATGTTAAAAAAACATAAAAAGAAAAACATAAAAATTCTTTAAAATCGCAAAATGCGAAAAGTAGTCAACTTTGGGCCGATTTCTAAAATATATCTGATTTCCCGATTTTAAATGTTAATATGTCAAAATAATCCTAATTTTGTTTTTTTACAGAACTCAAAAATGTCTACTAGCACAAAAGTTATTGCATTTAGGCCGATGAATTTAGATTCTGCGACGTACTTCTGCTAAGGTTGTTTGAAACTTCTTCTAAATCGGTACATCCACTTAGAACTGCTGGAGTTTCGTAAGTTTCTCCCAGTCCGACCGCTAAAGTCGATGGCTACTGTATATGTAGAGAATAGCAGCTCAGTTCCGGCTATGCAAAAGTTCAATATATTGTCAAAAATCGTTATTGAAAGCAATGTGAGAAGTGCAGACGCATCTTGTTTAAAAATAAACACAAAATACATTTAGGTTGAGGTCCCACTTCTGCCTAATAATCTTTACAATTTCACAATAACCTTGTAGTTTTTCTGTCAAAACATCGTAGAGGGGTAGTTCAGTTCACAGAGTGAAATAGGTCTTAGATTAAATAAAAATATCTCTAAAATATGAACCCTGCTTGCCTAAAGACTAAACACATTTATCTTTAACAATCTTTTTGGCGCAAAGTGGCTCCTCGTGTTAGTGAAAGTTTAAATAAACATAAATTTAAAACTTATGTATTAAAATGCATACAAACAAAGTTTTGCATTTAAAAACTCATTAAATTCTCCTTTGAGTGGTTCCTTGAAACCGAAAACCAGAATACTGAGTTATTGGCATAGTTTCGAAATCGTCGCAGAACTCTTTAGTTTGTGCTTTTTTGTTGCGGTTAACAACCTTTTTACGGCCTTTTTCGACAACACAGCCGTATATTTCACACATTAAAAAAGTTGCGAAACTATTCCGGCAATTGCTTTGAAGTACATGTCTGTCATGTTTAAGTGAGCAGAGCACAAAGAACATTTTGTAAACGAAATTTTTTGGAAGTTGGTGGATGTACATATGTATATGTGATGTAGTTGAAAAGCTCAACACAAAAGGTATTTTCAGTAAAGCTTAAAGAGAGACGCATATTTGGTATAGTTCATATAACGCACACGCACTGATGTACTGGGCAATTGAACAAAAGGAAAATTGTTATGGCTGGCCCGATTTTCATGAAATTTCATACTATGCCTGTTGATGCGCCCAATAAATTAAATTAAAATTGGTCTAAGGCTGGTTATGTTCTCTTTAATAGCACACAAAATCCTAAAAAATCGTTGGAGAATTATATATATTATTTTTTTTTTTTTTCAAAAAGGTTTTAAGACCATTTAGATATGTTTAATACTCTATTGATGTTTAATTTATCTAGACTACTTGTCCAAAGTTAATGCCGAATTACGCCTATTGAACACTTCAGCAATTAACTAATGTAATTAGAAACTGAATATCCTCTCCAAAAAAATCTTAAATGCTACAAAAAATTAAATTTCAAATAATCATCCACTCAGAACAAGATAAAGAATTCGCGATATTACACAATTTGAAATCCACGAAAAAAATAAACAACTGAATTGTAATGTAATTAATCAAAGCATTGCGAATGCAAATTGAATCCGATTCCATCGGCGTCATTATTGTTTGTTTGCGAAGCATTACCGGGTAATCGCAGCACACAACGTCATTATGGAGAAACAAACAAATGCGAAATGCAAAAAAAAAAATCAATTCAATTCAATTAAAACTTTACAATACGACCTGAAAGGTGGCAAATTAAATTAAATGTTGAATGACACTGTCGTACAGGAAATTTTGGGAAGAGAAAAAGTATTGCGTTTTGGCTTTCAACAAGACGAAATGCTCTTAACTTATTTGAACTTAGACTTTTTAATCTAAAATGAATTAGACTAATAATTGAAAAAGATATTTCGAAATCAATTGATACATAGTCCATCAATATTTATTATTAGTATTTTACTCAATTTATTAATCAATTCAATTATTTTTTAATAATGGCATAATGAAGAGAATGTATCACATAATCTGCGGTAAAATGCAGCTAAAAATCCTCCAGTGTTTCCCATTTTTAAATCTGCATAAGAATCATCCCGTCTTTTGTTCATTTTTGGTAGAACAGTGCAATTTCTAAAATAGATTTTTGCCTGTAACGAGAATTTGTTCGAAATAATCGCACATACTGTGTTGCTTCGATATTTGCAGATACATTTAAATGCGCATTTGCTGTGTGGTGGGGCATTAGAAGAAAGATCGATCAGCCAGCTGATGTACACCATACGCATTGTGGACTGATTGTGAAAACACCTTCAAATCCAGACAACACGGAGAATAATTTTAATAATTTTACAAGCTAATTTCACACGTGTTACAACCGATTACAGAATTTTTAAAATTGTCGGAAGACTATGTATAACATTTTCCGAAGTATTTTAGCTTTCTAAGCTCAAACACAAAATTAAAAAAAATATTTCTTAAATAATTTGTTCGTCGAATTTTCTTAGAAAATACATGGAATATGCGTATTCTTAATATTAACATATTCTTAATATAACATATGTGTATTCTTAATTAATAAAATATAAAAATATCTCACCATTTTCTCATAGAAACAGTGATTTAGCAACAGTCGTGAAATATATAACAAAATCTTTTTGGCTATGCAAAAAGCGCATAAAAAATATAGAAAAATCGGAAAAATATTGTTTTATTTTTTTTTTTTTTTGATAAAAGACTTTGTAGACTGAAAATAACTTTTTTAAACAAAAATAGTGATTTTTAAATTTTGTTTAAATAACGGACGTATTTTCTATTTTTCATTGCGTAATTTTATTGAAAATTTAAATGTTTGGTATAGGTTCCCTGCAGACTTCAATAACATTTTTCATGAATATATTTCTAGTAGGCTGGGTCGCCGTCCTTGCAAATGAACAAATAATTTCCAGTCACCGCACGGAAATAATGTTTGGATTGTTTAGAGATGATTTGCTAATAGTTCGTTCCAGATCAAGCCGGTTGCGAGCTAAACGCATCGAAGTGTTTTCATGTGTGCAATTTTATATGCCCGCCAACTAAGAATCGGAGTATATTCATTTTGTCATTCCGTTTGTAACATCTTGAAATATTTATTGGAGACTCCATATTCTAAGACGATCTATGGTTGGACCAAAAAGTAAATGAAAGCTTTAGCTGCCGAAATGGGACAAAAAAGGGATAAAAATGGATGAAATTCGGTGATCTTCCTAATTGCGTAGAGACGTAAAATAAAAGGATTTTTCAAAAAACGTACTTTTAAGGGCTACAATTGGAAAAAGGGATAAAAACGGTACCAACCAAACCTTTGAAGTTGAAATCATGAAATTCGGTGTATACCTGGGAAGACGCGAAACAAAAAGGAATTTTTCGAAATTTTTACTTTTAGGCGGACATGGGCCAATGGGGATAAAACTGGTACCGACCAAACCAGATGCAACTAAAATAATGAAATTTTGTGTGTACATTGCTCTGACTGCACTGACGCGAAAAATAAAGAGATATTTCGATATTGGTGTCTTCAGAATCTAAATGGGATCAAATTTGGCACAAATCATGTGGCTGTAGCTTGATATATGCACTCGTCTGACTGCGTAGACGCAGCAAATAAGAGGTACGGATTTTTCCAAATTGGGCAAAAATTAAAAATACACAATTTACATGAAAAGAAAATTACACAGATGGCTTAACCCAGCCACGAAATCATTTTCAGATCATCATTAAACAATCCAATCATTATATCAGACCGCAGTAATTTTTTTCTTGACCCAGCCTAATGTGTATGACTAACCGGACAAAAAAGATTCACATGACTCCGATGTTTCTGAAATTCCCATGAAACATTCTTCTTTAAAATATGCTCTATATGTGTCTTAGGAAACAAATCTTAAAAAAATGCAGATTTATAGTGATTGCAATTTCCGCAAAAAATAAACATCCTATTGACAAATCCTTGCACTCGCAATTGCTTTAACCGATTCCAAAGTTCTGTACCGTGTTTCAAAGGCCATCAATAGTACTTTAATTGAATTGAAACCATTCCAGTTACGTTTTATAAATATTTAGGGCCTGTTTTGGGTAACTTATTTTCGTTCATCTAGGGCGAACGATCCCTCAACTATTACTTGAATTTTATAAAACGCAGATAAGAATTTTTTAACTAGGAGCTCTTTTCGTGTTTTTCATAGAAACAGCGAATTAATATTGGTGACGCTGCCGAAAGAGCTGTGCGTTACATTTGGTTCATTTGACTCCCTTAGAGCGTTGAGAGTGAATTTTATAAAAATTTTGCTTTTGTATGTGAGCCCTCTTAAGCGCCCTGGCCACACGTCAAACTGTTCGTTCAAACTCTTGTATGTATAGGTAATATTTTGTTTTCCTTATCACAGCCACACATCAAACTCATAGCAACAAACTTCATTTCAAAGTTGTCATAAAAACGAAAGGACGGTGTTTTTTGGACGCAAAATAGTTTGTTTATTGTGAAAAAAAATCGATAAACTCCAAAATAAAATTTTTTTCTTCCATTTCTATAAAACTCGCGTCACCAAAACAAAACACTTATCGCTTCGAAAATTAAAAAATAAAGACAATTGACGTTTTTTCGTGCACACACTCAAACTGACTTCAAACAGGCTTCATATCTCTGCTGCGACGAAGCAAATATCTAAATGGTTTTGATTTTCTTCAAACTCACACAAACCTATCCGTGTGAGTTTTTTTTTTACTAACACAATCAAAAAAATGACAGTTTGAAGAGTGAGTTTGATGTGTGGCCATGGCGCTTTAGGCCCCCCATTCACGTACAGTTTTAACTGTCAGTTATAACTGTACGTGAGTTGCCGGTCTTAAACTGTGAACTGAGATGTACACACACGTCCAGTTCAGTACTTCAGTTTTTAACATGGATTCGAACGAGCAGGACGGTTTGGCCGCTCTCGGTTTAGTTTTAGATTAGATTTTGACGTTCTTGGGGTGTCTTCATCATGTAGGAAATCAAACAGGTCGTAGTACCAAAGTAACGGCTTGTAAATGCTGTCTGCAGATGCTCCAGACTTCTTTGATGACTCAAGTTTCTTTTTTTCTTTGCGAAAAGCGGATCTTAAGCTGTTTATTTTTGCCAAAACAGATTTCTTTTCCGCGTCAGGCTCTAGTTCTTGTAACTTCTTCGCCAGCTTGTTGTAGGCAGCATCTTTTTTGGCGCGATCATGATACTCGCTAGACTTAACTTGCCATAGGCAAGGTTCAGATCTATATATTCCAATAAAATCAACTATTACTTTGTTCTGTTTACGCGACATGATGATACGCACTCTCGCTCGACACAAATTGAACTGAGAACAGTACAGCGAACCCCCACACACGTTCACTTCAGTTAAAACTGTCAGTTAAAAATATAAAATTTTGATATTTCTCAGTTAAACTGAACAGTTGAGTACAACTGTCAGTTATATACCACACACATACAGTTTCAACTGACAGTTTTAGCTGAACAGTTCAAACTGACAGTTAAAACTGTACGTGAATGGGGGGCCTTAGGCATAATAGGAAGTCTATCAACTTTTCTCCATTAGGAGTGGGGATAGGGGGTAAGTATGTTTGGGGAAAATATTGGGGAGGGAAATTAATGTGGGTTAGTCTTACGTCTCCCCTCCAGGAAACATTTTTTGGCTCCTTGTTTTTTTTCGAGAACCTCAGAAAACAGGGGGTTTCTATCGTATCCAAATCGAACTCCTAAAATTCCCAAACAACAACCTATGCCCAGTTAAGTTTTCATGATTTAATCTTCAGTGAATTGTTTGTTACCATTTTTATCCCTTCTTGGCCCGTTTATTATTAAGCGGATGTACAGACAGAATTGCATATTTCTAGCTATTGTCGTTTGATTGATTTGTATCCCTTTTTGCCCCATTTCACCCCCAAAAAATATGTATCGCTGTATGGTGCGTGTTCACTCTATAAGAGGAAAGACATATCAAATATCAAGTGAATTTATGGAAGAAATCTGCAAAACAGTCCTGATATACTTGAATTATTAGGGGTTATTTGTCCCTCTAGACTTTATCAAACTACAATTCGAATAGATCTATAACTTTTGGACGTATTCTGTGAAATTTTGGACCTCATACCTTCCTTCGTTTAAACGCCGGAGTTTCTTCAGAAGGCGGATGGGACAGACTGGTATGGTTGGTTGGTTTACATGGCCGCTCTGAAGGCAGAGTCTTGTAAGCACCGTTTAGAATGGAACACATCACTCAGAAAGTCTGCTATATACAGCCTGAAATATTAGATATCTAATGATAAGATTAGGGTTTGCATCCCGGGATATCCCGCGGGAAAATTCCCGGGAATTCACACATTTTTCATTTCCCGTATCCCGGGAAATTTGTGCGGGAATCCCGCGGGAATTCAGTAGAAAATTTTACATTTTTCTTCTCATATTATAAATCCACTTTTTCTGATTTTTCAGTCAAGCCTCCATATGAAAAAAAAATAAAATCTGGGAAAAATAGATTTTGGACGTGTATCCGAACGCCAAAAATAAATAATTTAAAGTTTTCGAAGCGACAGGACAAAGAACAAACATTTCATTTAATGCACTACTCACTATTAATGTGAACGATCGTTCTCCGTCGCGTCACATTTTCCAATAAAATAAGATATATCTGATCTTTAATTAATTTCGAAACTTGAAAAGATGTTTGCATTGATCTCACATTGCGCTTTATTATATGAATTCTGTAACAGGTTCGTTGTAAAATATATATTTATTTTACTTTAATAAATGCGAATGTTGACAATTTCCCGTGCTGTCCCGGGATCCCGGGAAATTAAAAAATTATTCCCGTTTCCCGGGAAATAAAAAGAACGGGAAAATGCAAACCCTAGATAAGATCTCTAATATCAAAATCTCGTGAAATAATTGCTTCCCAAAGGCACTGTGCCGTAGCTTAATTAGAGCTGGACAGTGGCATAAGAAGTGTTCGACTGCCTCTTCATCCTCTCCGTTGTCAGGCTTGCCAGATAAATGTTTTCTTGTCCCCAAAATTTTTATGAAAAATGCCCAATTATGCCGAAAATAGAAAATGTTTTTTTTTCGGCCAAAACACGTTATTTTTTTAAGTTTTTGGGAGTGTGTGTTTGGCTATGAATACTATAATTTTTATATATAATATTTTCGAATCAATGGAAATAGGAACAATACCTAGAAAACAAAATATTTCGCGTAAAAATAACTATTACAAATTGTAAATCGTGATGTGTCGCATGTTATCTTGTTGGATGAAAGCGAATGTTAATAGGAGTTTAGAGCGAAATTAATTTAATTTCAATTTTTATTGATAGTATTAAATACTTTACATTACAAAGCTCTTTTTTGTCGATAACATTTTCCTTTTTCATATCTTTACTATACCAATCAAAATCAAATTTGTAGACTTTTGTAGATAAATTTACATTCACAAGTACTGTACTTCGAATATCCCCACAAAATCTCCAAATATTCATGAAATCCCCACAAAAATTCCCTGTCCCCACTTCATTTTGACCACCATAAAATCCCCATGATTGGGGACAAACCCCACATGGCAATCCTGTTTGTTGTCGCATCTAAGGAAGAGATCGTTGTATTGCAGCTTCATTCGCCGCGTATGATTTCCAATTTTCCAATGACCCGTCAGCACAGCGATCACTCTTGACACCTTCCTTCTGTTTTGGTTTAGAAGTTCTCTGGCACACGTTTTGTTATATTGAGGCAAGACTGGCATAACTTAAGATATGATGGCGGTCAAAAGCATATTACACAATAGGGCCTCAGAACGACATTTTTGGTTTATTTGGTATGCCAAACATAGTGGAATTTATAAAGATGCAAATAACCCACTTGCATTTGTTTTAAGTAATTAATTCCTAATTGAATCTGTTTCATTATTTACTGCCTTATTAAATTCATGCACAATTTTCCAGTTGAACATAATTGGAAATAATTTTTTCTCGGTGCATTCGAGCAAACGAACAAGGTGTGTGTGTGTTTGTTTTTTTGATTTAATTTTAATTCGCATTTTTATTTATTTATACATTCTCGGTATTATAGAACAGATTAGACACGAGTAAATGGAATTGCCGACAGCACATGCAGTGATTTCGATAGACCATCGTTGTGGATGTGCCTTCATTTAGAAATGCCTTGGTCGTCTCCATCCCCCTGGATAAACGTAGAAACGTATTTTATTGTGTTATGAAAAGAAATCTCATTTAATTGCATCTTTTACTCAAATTTACACACGTACAAGTAGTGCGAATTGTTTGACCAGAATGAAAGATGTTGACCACCAACTCGGATGTACCCCTGCCTCCGTGTCTCTTCTTCGGTCTTTGTCGTAGAGTAATCACAATTGTTGTTTAAGATGACACGATACTGATTTATGGTTGGTTTTCATGTTTTGTTTTTGTGGATTTCAATTTAAGAAACGAAAATCGTTTTAAATTGTGATTTATTGAGAGAATCGCTATAAAGCAATTTCATTTTATATGGTGTCTTTAATGCCACCGAATGGTCATTTCTATGTCGTTCCATGGTAGATACAGACATTAAATTATATTAGAGACACACACATAGATTTAGGTCTGGATATTTATTGAGTCGCCTGAAAAATATTTGAGGAGGGAAGTTGGTATTTACAAATATGTGGGCAAAATCAGAAAAAAAAATTATAAAATTTTAAATTTGAATTACAGATTACTTTGACTTTGAAAGGTATTTTTATTTTCAGGTTTACGTTTGACATGGGCTCGAACAAAATTGGGAAACGCAAACTGTAGGAAATGTACGGTGACATTTTTCGAGAAGAGATTGGCATTCAGTTCAGCCTTCATGAAGCTCATTTTCATCTCGGTGGCTATGTCAATAAGCAAAATTGCCGCATATGGGGTTCAGAGAACTCACACGTGACTACTGAGAAGTCAATGCATACACAACGAGTTCGGTGTGGACTTTGGGCTGTACTGAAAAATTGAGTTGATCGGATGAGGTACTACCAAGCCAATCACGTGAATGATATTGTATTCCATTATTCAATGACAAAGTTCAATCTTTTCAATAAACTCAGAAACTTGAAAAATAACAAGTACTTTTTTATATAGCCGATTTTAATTTAAAGTTTTAAATGACCCACCTTATATTATTTTTTGTATTAATGTAAAGGCTGTCTCAAAACACTAGCTTACAAACATGTTGTCGAAGGGCTGGACATAACATCCTGCCATTTGAAATAAAGAATAATAATAAATATAGAATCTCCCCATAATATGTGGTATTGCTACAATTGCGACCACAAGTGTTAAGCAGAGTTGGCAACCTCAACCAGTGAAAGTGAAAATGTGTGCAACATTTCAAATGAAATGCAATTTATATTTGATCTTTTTTTCTATTTATTTTCATTTTAATGTTAAAAATACTTTTTTATTCTGAACACATAGCCTGCAGCAGCAAGTCGTCGTGGTTGCAACGACTATCTGCCGCAACAAGGAGCACCAACACCACCAGCATCACCTCAACCGAGAAGAAAACAAAAAACAAAAACAAATCATTTGAATCTTAACACGAGATGCACATTTTGTAAGCGAAAAGTGCGAGTGTCTGTGGCTGTAATGACGTCAATTGAATGTATTTTTAAATTCAAAATAGAAAGAAAAGAAAAGAAAAAACTGAAAATCAAATTATTTTCTTTAGAAGCATACAAACGCACGCATCGCCTCACATTCGCAACACTTTAACGGATTCTTAATTTCGATACGCTGTGGCCAAGGGACACACGACAGAGGAAAATAAACCAAACCGCCATCGGGCTCTCTAGGTGCTAGAGGGAGGGAGGAGGCACACTGTGCAGGCAGTCAAGTTGCAATTGCATGCGGCACATACGGTGGCATACGTTTATGGCCACTTTGCCTGTTTTTTTGAATTTTAGCTTTATTTGATGTTCGTTTATTTATTTTTTATTCACTTTTCTGAAAAGGCAGCCCTTTCAGGTGAGTGCGCGTGTGTGCCACAAGTGCGTTTGTATTGCATATTTTTTTAGAAATTGTGTCTAAATTTATTTTTTCTCAATTGTCGGTTTATCTCTTCAAATGTATTTCAATTTGTCTGCAGCGACTCCACAGGGGAGTTCATTTATTTTAGGAATATACTTCCGTATTATACAGTGGGTTTTCATTTTTGTACGAAACGGAAAATAGCAGAAAACACAAGAAACTTTTAGGATATATGTACACTAGGGTGGTGCTTACTTTTAAACTTTGCAAAAGATCAACTCTCATGAAAGACCCTAAGAAGTTCATTTTTTACCCTGATGGCTTCGTTGATCATCAAAATTGTAACATTTGGGATCAGACTCGGTTCGCTTTTCGGCCTGTAGGCGTAATTGGACCACACTTCCTTACGATAACCGAGTTCAAATCGGAACTAGTTTGAACTACACTGAAAGCATTATGTTCATAGTATCTATTATTTTGTCTAAACCTCGGTGAAAATTTTCATTAAAAAGTCGCCAAAGAAACATTTCATAAAATGTATGAAACATGTTTCATAAAGCACAAATCGATGAAAATTGTCATAGAATTTATAAAACATTTCTTAGAAACTATGAAATGCAGTTCTTCATTCGAAGAACTTTTGTCATAGAAATTCATTATTTTTCATAATATGATTTATGAACATTTTCGTAGATTTTATGAAGAAACTTCATTAATTTTATGAAAGAGTTTCGTAACTAATAATTTTTTATACCGAAGTTTCCAATATAAACAAAAAAGCAAAAAAGGTCTGACTCGTTGACTAACCAATCAACGCACACCATGATTGCTAGAGTCTTTGCAATGAGTATGTTGTTGACCAAAATCAGCGTAAATACAACCGAAAAAAGTAGACACACTAAAAACGTAGTTTTATACAATGAAACATTTCATAAATGCTATGAAATCCTTCATTATATTTATGAAGAAATTTCATAACACAAATATTTTATTGGTTAAGACATATTTCATAATATTTATGAATGGTGTCTTTAATACCATGAAATCTTTCTTTGATCTCATGAAACTAAGATTCACTTATTTAGCAATTTTCTTTTATGAAATAGGAAATGTTTATGAAAATTTTCATCAACATTTCATTTTATTTATGAATTTTTCCTATATATTAAGAAAAAATCACTAAATTTATGAAAAACCTTGTATGAAATCGTTTATAAATATTATGAAGGAAAATTCTTGCAGTGTATAAGGAGACTATTATGTTAAGAAATAAAATTAAATTATAAAGCGCGTTTTCAAGTATTGAACTGTACTCGGTTTATCACATTCCCATAAAAGGTAAACATAGTTTATAAATTTTAATAGATATTTAGGCAATCATTTGAACAATTTTCTATTCAAGTCAAAAGCTAGCTGTTACCTGTTTGCCATCATAAACAGTAAGGAATTTGTGAATTTCCATTGAACATCAAATTTAATCAGCCAATGTGTGATCAATAAAAAGTAAAATTCGAGCGAAATCGAAACAATTCCATGAATAGTGTACATTTTAGCGGAATGTAAACATTTGGCAAACAAAGTAAGCCAAATTGTGGATTGACACCAGATGGGCGAAGGGTATACCCTCCACCAAAACGTGATATGAAATCAAGCGGTCAAATTAAATCATAAATATTGTTTTTGGATCACTAAAAATTTAATAAAGTAATGTGAGTTTTCGTGCAAATATTAGGGTATATACCAACCAATGCTAATGTTTATTTTTGCTAATGCAGCACCATGTCTCCCACAACAACAATTTGTTTGCAGTTCTGCTTTAGCATTCACACGCTAAAAATTGGTTATTTAATAAAGAAAAGTGTATAAAAGTATTTATTTGATTTGAACTGAGATATTGTTCTGCAACTATATTTTATAAAATGCAAATTTATTTACAAATGTCGTGGTGACTTTCTGGCCCATGAAAGCCTTCGTCAGGTGGCTTCGCAACGACTTTTCAACAACACATCCAGACTCTTTAAGATTCACAGAAACGAATAAGAAACTCAACTCTCTTTCCGCATATCTGTCTAAAAAAACATATCATTGAGTTGCATATGTAAATAAAGGGTAGTTAAATTGAAGGGCCGATGTTGAATGTCACCACACCTAAGCGTCTAGTTTTTTTCTGCATTTCATTTGACATTTCTCAATTTCAAACTAACTCAACTTGAACCATGGAAAGATACACAATCGAGCAACGCGTTAAGGTTATTCAGGCTTATTATGAAAATGAGGCACATTTCCTCCTCAGTGGATTCGTTAATAAGCAGAATTGCCGCATTTGGGAGAATAATAATGCAAGAGTGATTGTCGCAAAACCAATGCACCCACAAAGAGTGACTGTTTGGTGCGGTTTATGGACTGGCGGCATAATCGGGCCGTATATTTTCAAAAATGAGGCCGGTCGGGCAGTTAGTGTGCATGGCCTTCGCTATCGTGAGATGATAACGAACTTTTCATGGCTCGAAATGGAAGCTATGGATGTGGACGATATGTGGTTTCAACAGGACAGGACTTGCCACACAGCTAACGAAACAATGGCTCTTTTGCGCGACAAATTCAATGGCCGCCAAGATCATGTGATTTGACACCGTCGAACTTCTTTATTTGGGGTTATTTGAAAGAAAAGGTGTGTGCGTCGATAAGCCAGCAACAATTCAAGAGCTATAGGATGAGATAATTCGGCACATTAACGGCATAGAACCTCAATTATGACAATAAGAAATGACAATAATTTCCTAAATAATTTGTGTTTTATTCAAAATCAACATCGGCCCTTAAAATTTAACCACCCTTTATTTGTTGCCATTTCTAAATAAATTTGCATTCTATAAAATATAGATGCAAAATGAAAAAACTAAACAAAGCTTTTTGTTTTATTTTCCAATAGCTACTATCCTACTATTAGCTACTATTCCTATGTTTCGATCATTACGAGGGTTGCTATTTATTTAAAGGGTTTCCTTTCTAAAGAAAGTTTTGCCCATTGAGCATAACATATGCTGTTTTATATTATATTTCAAATAGGAACACTTAATGCGGAAATCGCCTATTTTGGCACCTTTGTTGTTTGGTGGACGGCCATTGAGAAGACGATCGACTTGAATCCACTGAAAAGGGTGAAGAAAATGACCTCCATTAACAAAAGCTGAACAATAAGGACAACTGCTGCTAAGGAATATCAATTTTTGCTTCATGCTCTGCCGATTGATATAGAAGACAAGCATACTGGAGCTAGGGCGACATTTATACATAATTGCCTTTCCCATTGGACGAATTGGAGCATTGGTCATATGAGAATTTCTCGTCAATGGCCATCGCTGTCACATAGGAATATTCATATACATTCGAATATTTATGAAAATGAATAAATAAATTTCGATTCATTACAGTTTTTTATGACTATTAGAGAAGTTTTGGAGTGGTTGCGTCGCACAGTGTTTCAGAATCAAAGTCTATCGGCCAAAATTCAACTTTTGTTCTAGTTGACATTTTTGAGTTGCGTAAAAAAGCAAAATTAGAGAAGGACCCAAGAATTATTTTGAGATATTAAAATCGGGCAATCGAAAATATTTTAGAAATCGTATTTTTCGATTTTAGAGAAAACTAAAAATTTTACTTTTTGTTTTTATGTTTTTAACATATGTTTAATTATTTGTTCATAATTATTTATTTTATGTATTACAGATTTTCACGTTTTTCAGATTTTGAAAATTGAAAAAAAATTTCTTCTTTTGACTTTGTCGAACTGATTCTCACACATTTTAAGAAATTTTGCACACATTTTTTTATTATTGTGGTTTCTTAGATTTATTATGACGCCAAAAGAATGTTTGTGCCAAAAATAGTTTGTAATTAATGTTTTAAAAATATCCTTTTTGTCTGACTTTGGACCAACACAACTTTTTTCTTTCAAGAGCCTTTAACGAAAAATATATATATTTGGAAAGGTTCGCCGTTTTTTGCCCGCTAGAAATTGCCACCTACATTTAGTGCAAAAATTCAGATTTTTTAGTTCCTAACGCGAACTACTAATTTTTTGTTTCATTAACTTCTGAAAAAAATGAGTAAGTTTCCTTTAGCTTCAGACAACTGATTTCATTTGCCGTTACTATGCCCCCTTTCGAAAATTGGAAAATATGCAAAGGAAATGTATACATCGATGGGGATATATGTCATCAACCAAATTACGTTTTTTTTTCAATTTTCAAAATCTGAGAAAAGTGGAAGAAATGGGTAGGCAGTTATTTGGATGCTAGGACATAGGACCCCGGGAAAACATTGACCCATTCTATATGGGTCAATGTTTTCATACAGCCCTCCAAACAAATGTCCCTCTAGTTTTCATTATTACCACTCTAAAACACTCATATTGGATCTTAATATTTCACATTTGTAAGAGCATCTACTGGTAAAGTGGACAATATGCGACCACACCAGAGAGAATAGATATATTTTTCAGTTAGTCACTTTTATACTAAAATTTTATTTCAGATCTGTTTGCATAATTTATTCTGCTGCACTGTGCTTCTATACTGCGACTAAGGAAATCCGCCTGAACACATTTTTGCCACATATGAATACGCTTCAGAGGTTATTACTGGGAAATCACACAATTTTCCATCTAATGAATTGCCGGCAATAGCAGCAGATTCTAATGAATACTTATTAACATTTCCCACGTTTTGGCAGTTTATATAAAAAAACATCGTCATATAAAAAATGGCTGGCGCATGAAAATTAAATAACGACGAAACGAGTACCCGTTTCCACCCAATTAAGCACAATTTTTTGCGCCAAAAACATACTCTCAAGTTTGTCACGTCAGCCTCAAGGATGTGTGGATTATAAGTGGCAACAGAACAGCAACGGAATCAAAATGCAAATTGTTTTTTTTTTTTTTAATTTTGGGAGAGTGGATGAACCCGCCCCAACACAGTGATCTAAACGAGCATTAGTGTTAGTGGTTCGCTAATATTTATAGTGGTGGTTTGAAATATAACGAAATGTGTGCATCAACAAAATGGACGAATGATCGGTGGAGGAAAAGTTCTCATGTATAAATAAAATATCAAAAAAACACACATTTAAAAATAAACGCTGATGATTTCAATAAATAAATAAAAACAACAACAAAATGCACACGTGAGACTTTTTTGTGGAACATTGGGCAGTTGTTTATCTGTAGATTAAAAAAAAATGCCGTGTGTTGTTATTCATCGCCCTGTTGTTAAGGGATTAATGAAGTAAATAAAACGCAAAGCAAACATAATGTGTTAACCCTCAAACGCGCCACGGGATCTGATTTAACAATAGCACTATGTAACAACAGAAATGTGATCCAATAACACTATACAACAAAGAATAAAAATGATGATGATCCAAAATACTGATTCATGAAAATTTTATTATTTATTTTTTTTCTAAAATTCAAATTTGTACCCTCATTATGGAAGTATAGGTCCGATCACACTCGCTTATGTATATGTTCAATTGAGGGTAATTATGACGGCAATAAACATTGCGAAAGTTTTTTCACATAGAAGCAGTCTCCAGAAAATTAAAAAAAATAGTTTTTTTCGAAAATTTTTTTTTGGTGGCACGAAAAAATCACTAAAAATAAAAAAGTCGAAAATATTTTTAATAGCCAAAATTCTAACAAAGAAAATCCTACATTTAATAGATCTATGCATAAATATTGAAGGCTTTCTTTGTAGAAAACGCGAAAACCCTTATATTAGTTATAAGTATAAAACAAGTAAAAACGGCCAGGCCGAACTTTATATACCCTCCACCATGGATTGCATTCCACAGAGTGCAGTAATATTACAGGAAAATATAAATTTTTGTAATATACCGAAACCAAAACAATAAATACAAATATTGACAAAATAATTTTTGTCAATAATTACATTAAATAACTATACTTACTATACTAAAGGGTGATTTTTTAAGAGCTTGATAACTTTTTTTAAAAAAAAAACGCATAAAATTTGCAAAATCTCATCGGTTCTTTATTTGAAACGTTAGATTGGTCCATGACATTTACTTTTTGAAGATAATTTCATTTAAATGTTGACCGCGGCTGCGTCTTAGGTGGTCCATCCGCTTAGTCCAATTTTGGCATTTCCACGTTTTTGAGTAACAGAGACCCAATTGGTGCGAACGGCGACGAATCGAAAATTGGTGGTCATCATTAACACTGGCCGATACAGCTGCGATATTTTCTTCAGTTCGCACTCTACGTAAGCGTGTTTGTGGTTTAATGTCCAACAATGTAAATTTGGTGCGAAATTTAGTCACAATAGCCCGAATAGCCGCTTCAGTGGGTCGATTAAACTGACCATAAAATGGAAGCGCGCAATGAACTTTCTTAACAGAGCACGCATTTTGATAATAAAATTCAATAATTTGCAAGCGTTGTTCGTTTGTAAGACGATTCATGATGAAATGTCAAAGCATACTGAGCATCTTTCTCTTTGACACCATGTCTGAAATCCCACGTGATCTGTCAAATACTAATGCATGAAAATCCTAACCTCAAAAAAATCACTCTTTATTAAAAAACACATAAAATTCAGAAAAATACATGAAATCTTTATTTGAATCGATTGTACGGTCCATATAATTTAATGTTTGAAGATTATTTAATGCAAATGTTGACCTTGACTGCGCCTGAAATGGTCCATCTGCTTAGTCCAATTTTGGCATTTCCACGTTTTTGAGTAACAGAGGCCCAATTGCTGCGAACGGCGACGAATCCATAATTGATGGTCATCATTAACACTGGCCGATACAGCTGCGATATTTTCTTCAGTTCGCACTCTACGTAAGAGTGTTGGTGGTTTAATGTCCAACAATGTAAATTTGGTGCGAAATTTAGTCACAATAGTCCGAATAGCAGCTTCAGTGGGTCGATTAAACTGACCATAAAATGGAAGAAGCGCGCGATAATAATAATAATAATTTGCAAGCGTTGTTCGTTTGTAAGACGATTCATGGTTAAATTATAGACCGAATTGAAGATGTTTGACAGTGAAACAAAACACGAAACGTTCGTGAGCTGTTTAAACCAGTGTTGCAAAAAAGATAATAGCTAAAAAATTACACTTTACTTTTATTATTTCAAACCACGTTTTTAAGGCAATGTTACCAATACGTTTATTCTATATATATCGAAATAATACTTCAAGTCAATTCAAAAAATAAATATTCTTATATGTATATTTTCAAAAAAGCATAAATACAATAAATATTGGTAGATAATGTGTGCTACGGTTGGTTGCATTTCCCTTCTATTTTAATTCCAAAAGTACAAATTTTGAAAATCCATTATTTCACGTTTCATGATTCAACCACTTTTTGCCGTAAAAGGAAAAAATGCCGTAAAGTGGATTTTTTATTTTGCGTGTCTATGCTGTCAGAGAAATGTATACACCGAATTCCATGATTCTAGCTGCAGCCATTTGGTTGGTACCATTTTTATCCCCTTTTTCCTATTTTACCACCTTAAGAATGCGACTTTCTGAAATCTCTTTATTTCACGTAGCCACGCAATTAGAGGTATGTACACACCGAATTTCATCATTCTAGCTGTAGCCGTTTAGTTGGTACTATTTTAATCCCCCTGTACCCATTGTATCCCTTGAAAGTACGAATTTGGAAAAAAAACATTTTATTTTTCGTGTCTACGCAGTCAGAGGAATGTATACTCCGAATTTCATGACTCCAGCTGCGGCCATTTTCTGTTTAACCCCCTTTACAATCAGACGAGTGTATACGCCGAATTGCATAATTCTAGGTTCAGCCGTTTGGTTGGTATCATTTTTATCCCTCTTTCCCATTTTACCCCTTAAAAGTACGAATTTGGGAAAAATACTTTTATATTATGTATCTACTCAATTAGAGGAATGTACACACCGAATTTCGTGTTTCTAGCTGTTGTCGTTTGATATGTACCATTTTTATCCCTTTTTGCCCCATTTCATCCACTACGAATAAAAATCACTTTATGTTGCACGTTATGTTTGTTATAGGGAAAATGCGCATACCCAATATCGAGTAAGCACAAGTAGACATATTAAAAAAAATGCTTAAATACTGTAAATAATTTAGGGTTATTATGGGTATTTTTATTCCTTGTGAGGGAAACATGTTTATCTTTGGGTCGATATAGCCCAGTATCAATCCCAACCGATCTACGACTATAAGACGCATGGAAAATTTGGACGTCCTAGCTCCTTTCTTTTAGACGCTAGTGTGCTTTCAACAGACGGACGGATGGACATGACCAGATCGTCTTAGAAATTAATTATGACGATCAAGAATATATATACTTTATAGGGTCTCAGGTCGATATTTCAAGGTGTTACAAAAGGAGTGATATAGTTAGTATACCCCTATCCTGGAGGTGCAGAGTATAAATATATTTATTTTTTTAATCAAGATTTTTTTTCGTTAAAAATCAATCAAATTATCGAGATTTTTTTCAAGGACATTTTTAGCAGATATTTTGCATTTTTGAAGTTAGACGAAAATATTAAAAAAATAAAACTGTGGGAAACCTATTACTTTGAAATTTTGCTAATTTTACAAATATTACATTCAGTACAAATATTAAATTCTATTGCCTTCGCCCATTGTCTTAATAGGGTTAATCACACGCTTTTTTGTTTGGCCACAAATGTAAAACATTACATAAATAAACAAAATAACCACCTCATGTTATAGCTATTTAAACAACAACTGCACAAAAAAAAACGTTATTTAACCACTCAAAGAAAAACGCTTTAAAAAAATGAATTTTAATTAAATTTATAAAATACTTAATTGGCCGTTAGCAAACACGGATGAATGACTCTGGATGGAAATGAAATAAATTTAATAAAAGCAAAGCAAAAAAAAAACTTCATGTATACATAAGACAAAAAAACACCAGTTTCATTTATGTTATGTGAAATATGCTTTGATGAAAAGCGCTTCTGACAAAAACAGAAGGTACAAACAACACACATGGAAAACTCGGAAATTTTCATATCGAATCAACTTCAACTAAAAATATAGCAACTTCAGAGTGTAAGAGAGAGAAAAAAAAACGAAAAAATAACAACGTAAATATTTGTATTCAACTTCAGAACCACAAACAAGTTTGCCTTTTTGGCCAATACCCTGAATTCCCTTTTACTTGTGAGTGTGTGTGTTTGTGCAAAATATTGAAAACAAAATCAAACACAAACCGTTGACCACATAAACAAGTGAAAAGGGTTTAGCGTTTGGAAGGGTCGAATCGGAGACACCCTCCTCCTGGTACACAGAAAAAGTAATATTTAATTATATTTAAGTATTTAAATGATTTTTATTTATATGGTGTGAATGGTACAAATTTCTAAGCCGATTACTGATTTTTTTGATATTCGATGAAGAATCTCAGATATTGAGTAAATAAGTTGTAAGTCGTTTAACGAAAACAAAAAAGTGAGTGTACCTCTGTTATTAAATAGTCAAACTTGAGGTCAAATTGACCGAAGCTAGTAGCGACTCAGGAATAATATCTTCTCATTCTTGCCGTCAAAGCCACACTCGGTTAACGGTGAGTGGAGTTTATATTGATAATAAGGCAATGCCGCACATGCCGCCAAAAACTTGTGTATTCCTTGAAGAGCTACATCTGAATTCCCAACAAACTCGCTTTACTTACACTGAGAACAATTTGTATTATTGCCTGAAGAACCATATATTTGGTATATTTATAGAAACGTAAATGTATAATTTTGGTATGGACATTCATCTTGCAGCATGAAGACATCCCAGAAAGTGGCATTTGCAAAAATTCGTACTTTTGGAGGGTCAAATGGGACAAAAATGGTACCAACAACACCGCTGAAGCTATAATCATGAAATTTGGTGAGTGCATTTCTCTTACAGCGTAGATATCAGATTGGGAGGTTTTATTCGTAATTCGTACTTTTAAAGGGTAAAATTGGGTTGAAAGGGATAAAAATGGTACCACAGCAATGACCAAACGCCTAGGCCTAGAATTTTGGTGTGTGAATTTCACTTACAGCGTAGATATCAGATTTGAAGGTTTTATTTGTAATTCGTACTTTTAAATGGTAAAATTAGGTTGAAAGGGATAAAAATCGTACCACAGCATTGACCAAACGCCTAGGCCAAGAATCTTGAATTTTGATACAAAATTTCCTCTTATAGAATCAAAACGCCCAAGAAAATATTTTTTCAAAATTTGTACTTTTTGGGGGAGAAATCGGTTAAAATGGGATAAAAAATGCTACAATTCAAAAATCATAAAATTCGGTGTGTACATAACTAAAAATGCTTAGAAACTGCAAAATGAACAAATTTTTCGAAATTCATACTTTTAAAGGGTAAACGGGGAAAAGGGGATAAAAAGGTACCAATAACACGGTTGACGCTACAATAATGAAATTCGATGTGTATATTCGTTTTACAATGCAGATCACTAATAAGAAGGAATTTTTCGAAATTTGTACTTTTAAAGGATTAAATGGGATAAAAATTGTACCACAACCCACATCAAACGTTTGGGCCAAGAATCTTGAAACTCAGAACGGCCATTACTTTTACAGCAAGAATGCGACCAAGAAAATATTTTTATACACTCCACGAGAGTATTATGGCTTTGTGCATTTGTTTGTAACACCCAAAAGGAAGCGAGATAGACCCATTGTTAAGTATACCGATCGACTTAGAATCACTTTCTGAGTCGATTTAGCAATGTCCGTCTGTCCGTCAGTCTGTCCATCTATTGTTGTAATCAAATTACAGGTCGCAATTATAGTCCGATCTTAACAAAAATTGGCACAAGTAAGTTTTGTCGATCAAGGACGAACGCTATTTAATTTGAGGCAAATCGGTTCAGATTTAGATATAGCCCCCATACAAATGTCGCTCCCGATTTGACATTTTCCGCTCTAGAAACGACATATTGTACCCGATATTCTTTAAATTTGACACAACATCTTAC
The DNA here is from genome assembly GCA_947397865.1 of Polietes domitor. Lineage (NCBI taxonomy): Eukaryota > Metazoa > Arthropoda > Insecta > Diptera > Muscidae > Polietes > Polietes domitor. Next base: position 103,763,666 of record OX377621.1, on the reverse strand, counting down.
AATCCTACTAGAAACACCTATGCAAAAATTGGTTAAGATCGGTTCAGATTTAGATATAGCCCCCATACAAATGTCGCTCCCGATTTGACATTTTCCGCTCTAGAAACGACATATTGTACCCGATTTTCTTTAAATTTGGCACAACATCGTATGATCCAACTAGAAACACATGTGCAGAAATTAGGTAAGATCGGTTCAGATTTAGATATAGCCCCCATACAAATGTCGCACCCTATTTCACTTTTTCCGCTTTAGAAACCACATATTGTACCCGATTTTCTTTAAATCTTGCAATTTGGAAAGGACAAACTTCGTACTTTTTTGGGGTTGAAATTGTTTAAAAATGGATAAAAATGATGATGATGAATGAGGGAAATGATACCAATCAAACAGACTGAGCAGTAATCATGAAATTCGGTGTGTTCGTTCTGAAAATGCTTTGAAACGCAAAATGAAAGAATTTGTAAAGGGTAAACGGGAAAAAGGGGATAAAAAAGGTACCAATAAAACCAATCGTGAATTTTTCGGAATTTGAACTTTTAAGACATTCAAGTGGTAAAAGATGGCAAAATTCGTACTTTTTGGTACCAATCATGAAATTCGATCTGTACATCCCACATGCACAGAAAAATAAAATTAAGGGATTTTTTAAGAATAATGAGGAAAAGAGGGTACAAATGGTATCAAGAACGCGGCAGAAGCTACAATCGAGAAATTCGGAGTGTATATTCCTCTGACCTCTAAAGGATTTTTCAAAATGTATTCTTTGAAGTACAAATCGGAACAAAAAAGGATTAAAATGGTACCCGCCATTGTAGCGAATAAGTTATATACATAATTACTCTAATTTGCAATACAAATGTATTTTATCAAAAGTGATAAAAATCGTGCAAACCAAATTGGGGAAATTGGGATAAAGCTGGTACCAACCAAAATTTTCAGCTAGAATATGAAAAGGCGAAAAGGAAATTCGGAGTGTACATTTCTCTGAGTACGTAGACCCGAATTTTTTGGAAATTTGTACGTTTAAGGGCGGCACAAAAATGTGTAAAAATGGTACCCACCACTTACTAACATAAATGATTTTTTTAGAAATTTGAAACAAAAAGGGATAAAAATAGTACCTACCAAAATATTGCACTAGAATCGTGAAGTTCTATTCACACATATCCCCGACAAAATAAAAAATTAACAAAATATATAAAAAATTATATGAACTGGGATATTGTCCTGGCTCAAGACCAGTTTGCATCTATATTTAGTAGAATGCAACTGTGAAACTGTCCATGACCAAAAGTAAAATTTTACAAAAAAATTCTAAAATTTGTTATAATTTGTTTGAATTCCAAAATAAGCTTTTTCTCTCGCATCCTCCCATTAGTTTTCATATGTATAAAAATAATACCTTGTTGCTTGGATTAGAAGTACCTATGTTCGTGCAAAACATTTTTTCTTTTTTAATTACAAAGTAGTGTATTGCCTTTGTCGACCAACACTATACACACACACTCATAGCTCTTACCATTTCACCTGTGCTTGACTCGCAAAACACAAACAAGTCAACAAACAAAAGTTCTCACTTTTTGGCCACATAACAAACAGTACGTTCGTCCATCCACCGCACAAGTGCAAGAACAACATTTCGCAAAATTCACTCTTGGTTTTCAATTTCGTTGATTTCAACCTAAATTTTCATTCATTCGAAATGAATATAGACGACGTTGGCCACACAGCGTGCGAAAGAACGACGACGACAACAAAGAACAAGAGGCAAAAAAATAAGAAGAAAAAACAAATAAGTAGAATTGTTTAAATACTTGATGTAAATTTAAATTTCTTTGTGTCGTTTTGTTTTTGGCTTCTCGTAAAAATACTCATTCAAGGATAATAATTGCGTAGATATGGACCTACATTCAAAATTTATTACACAAGACGACGACGACGCACTGAGGATGGTGGCGGCCGCAGCCGCAGTCGGCGACACTTAACGTACCGTCGCCTGATTATGTCGCTTTGTATGCGTGGCATCAGCGTGTTTGCAGCAGCGCATTGCCACCATAACATGAACGAGAACGACAACGAAAACGGGAACACGACATGAAAGTGTCACCGCGCCACTTTGCGTTGGCGCGTTAAAGCGTTGCATGGCAACGCTCCCACAACAGCCGATAAACAACAAATTGTTGCCATTCGTACAATTGTTTATTGCAGGCGGATGGATGATGCCGAGAAACAAAACAGAAATGTTTTGCTCAATTTTGTATACATTGAGACTTGAACGGACATGCAAACTTCGACACGCAGACGGCAGAGCGACTGACCGACCAGTGACGCAATTGAATTTGGTGTCTCCATGAAAGCAGCCCCCAGGTCGTCTGTTCATCGTTGTGTGGCACAGTGGGGGATTTTGATTTTTTGAGGGTGCGAAAAATTAGGGGTTTTTCATGAAGGGAGTCACCTGACCAAAATCCACAACAAATAGTTAATTTCTCTAGATGGACTGAGGTCTCTACGCCCTACTTGATCCATTTCCAGCTGTTCCAGAATCCAATCAGTAATCTTGGTCGTGTCATCTCAAACGAATGCATACCCATGTCTTCTTGAAAAATTCATCAAGTTGAGACCTAGGCCTTCTGGTGCAACCACAAATCTGTTTCATCATTGAAAGTGATTTCGAAAATCCAATAGAAATTCGAAATTTCCATCCTTTTCCAACTTTTCCACAGGCCATGTAGACACATCTTTGGGGATTTTGGTTTCGTTTTGATATTATTGATCTGAGACCAAGTAATAGTTACATTATACTCAATTGGCGCCTTATACCTCTCCTTGCTCCCCAATTTGCTGGGAAAATCCTGAGGTTTCAAATCGCAATTTTTACATCACCAAAAAAATAAAAAAATCGAAATATAATATTTTTTATTTCAAATTTGATGTTTGATGATTGAAAAATGATTTTTAATAATGTTTAACCGCAATAACTTTAAAGAGACCGAAACAGTTTCGGGATGTTCTGAAGCAGTGGAACATATTGCATGAACCAATTTGTTGCCTTGTGGGGGTAAGTGGGCCAGATAGAGAATCACCGTCCACAACATTTTTGTTGTCCCAAACCTCCTCCTATGTTCGTCAGAATGTCAAATCCCTTTAACTTTGTTCGTCTGAAATGTAGCTGCGAAAAAGTTCGCAAATCCCCCACAGTGTATCCGTCCTTACGGCACTCTCATCGTTCCACCGGCGGCCAACTGTGCCATTATTGTTAGCTTTTTTATGTCCCATATAATGCGCATTTTTTATATTTGCATTTAATTGTTTAAGTGCCATTGGTAGTACGCATCATGTGATGCACTTGTCGTCCCCAGCCAGCCGCACCCCGTGAACATGGACATGGTGAGTTGCTGCAGCATGCGAACAAAAAAAAAAAACAACTCTTCTTAAAACGCACTACACTTGTCGCCACTTGGCAGCAGCGGCTATAATAACAACGGCAGAGCCCATCAGGCGACAGTCATTTGGCGGGTGAGTATGTCAGCCATTTATTGAAGTGTCACCAGTTTTGTTGTTTTTGTTCGCATGCTCCACAACGCTGCAGTTGTTCTCATTCACTTTCAATGCCCCAAGTGCAACTGTAAACGTTTTATAATTGATGTGCCGCAATTGTGTCAGATGAGTGTCGATACACGAGCCACATTGCGTCGCATGGTGTCCGACAGTCAACATGGACTGCAATTGCAAAATGGGTTAGTAGTTAGTATTGGCCCACTGTGTACTGTGGTCGACGATTGCATGGTAGTGGTGATGGTTCACCGCACACTGTTCATACAGTCAGTTTATTTTTGTAATGTCATACTTTGTAATTTTATTGCGATTTAATTTATAAAAATATGAATGTAATTATGGAGAATAGCATAATTTCTCAATGAACAACATTTGCCATTAATTCGTGTAGTGATGGTGGTGGTGTAAAGTGTTGACATCATTATTTACTAATTTAGTCAGACACCTACAGCGACCCATAGTGTGTATGATTAATATTAATGGCAGTGAAGGAGAGCGTATGAGTAATGCGAGCTATAGTTTTAATCGTACTACGGGGCGTGGTGTGATTGCTATGGAAAACACTTGAATATGCATAAAATCATGCATATATACATATATATTCTTACAATCATTGGATTTTTATTTAATGAAATTTGCATTTATTTGTATATTTGTTTTATTTGGTTCACAATAAAGTTAACATGTAAAATTAGCACATGATGCGTATAAATATGTTTTTTATCTGAAGTAAAGGGCTACTGTTATTTTTGATTTAAATTGAAATGATAAACATTTTTATTGTAAACGTTCGCATTCTGTTTGCAAAACTTGTTGTTTTTTTGCAGAAAAAGTGATTTAATTACAAATCCCCACGAATCCAATCATACACAAAAATAAATAATACAAAATAACTTGTCCAAGATCTAAAAACCAATTTTTTGCATCCATTGATCACAATCAAAACAACATTATATATATTTAAATTTTTAGTAAAAAAATAAATTTTTATCGAAGTACCATTATTATTTGTACACTAATTTTGGAAATAAAAGTACCTGCTTGTATGCTCAATTAAAGCTATTTTGTTGGCTTCAAGTCTTGAAAAATAAACTTTGACATAGAACAAGTGGATTAGGCACACTATTTAAAGAATTTAGAAAAAATTCGATTTTTTGAAAAAGAATTTACGGTCACGAAAAATCCCATAAAAATGGAAAGAACATTGTAAAGAAAAGAACAATGACAATGGGTAAAAGATCTATGAAGTTATGACCCCCTTTTTAAAAAATATATATTCGTTTTAATTAAGTAGCGAGAAACTCTGGTTAACAAATTAGATAACAGAATATTTTGATTTGTAAAATAAATATATAGCTGGAGTTTTATCGAAGAAAAAAGATCTAAACGTAGTCTAGAGGAGAAAATTTAAAAAACAAAACAAATTGCTTTTTTTAATAATTTATTTATTTGGTAGGGCCTGCCATCTGTTTCAGTACAAGGTGAGTTGACAATTAAAGAAACCCAAGAATGGCAGTGATGGCGTTACCATCAACACCAGTCATGTGTTCTTATTTCGAGATGTAGGCGGCGCTGACTGATCATATGATGGATCGTCAACAATAGATTTTAATTATTTTAATTTAAATGGAAACGACCGATTTTTGTTATATTTTATTTCATCTAACGTACCTCTCAAACGAACCCGAAGACGTAAAAATTGGGTACATAGTTTGTATTTAACTCAATTATGAATCTTAAAATTGTTTGCACTTTTTGTTTTTTTTTTTTTTTTTTGAGCTTTGAAGAAATGAATCAACTTTGAGCGGCTATATAAACCAAAAATTTTGTCCGGTTTTCGGATTTTTGATCGATAATAAGTTCTCTATCAACTGGTATTACCAGTTTTTACGTCCTGGCAGACGCCCCACAGTGCAACGACAGAGCGAAGAGACTAATTACATCTGGAGAAACTTACTTCTTGATGTGGATTTTATGCCGTTTTATATATTCTTCGACAATGATAACACTGTGCTACAAAACAGAGTGAAATGAAAACCATTTCTATCTGTTTTGAGTAATTTTAGCTATTTTTATTAGAGAGTTTTTTTACTTAGTGCCGGATAGTGTGTGTGGGAGGTACTAGAAGTTTGCGGCAATTGGATCCAGCTTCCACATTTGCAAAAAATATATCAGTTATGAAATCATAACGGCTTTCAGGCACCGGTATAGGAGTTGTAAAACATTTAATTTTACCTAGAATAGAGACAATTATGTAGGAGGTACTATGAGGGAGGTTAATGCAAAAATATTTTTTAGATTTAAAGTAATTGTAAAAACATTTTGAAAAAATATAGCTGAATGTTAAAATTCAGAGAATTCCGATCATCGGTATATATGCTATAGCAGCATTTATTTTACGTAGGTTATGATGATTTGTGTGGAAGGTAGTAGAAGGGGAGTGGCAATACCAGTCATATTTTGTACGCTTAAAGCGATTATCAAAAAAACTTTATCAGATACCAAAATATATCTGATTCCGAATCTTCGTATGGTTTTAATTTAACATATGAATTAGACCATTTGTGTGGGAGGTACCAGAAGGGGCGTGACAATTTCGCCCATCTTCAAACTTAAACTAAATTTGGGAAAATTATTATCATATTCAAAGTTTGAATTGATTGCTTAACTACTTTCGAGAGTTATCGTGTACGGACGGACGGACATGGCTCAAAAAAGCCGTGAAACGGAGTTTAAGTGCGAAGATGGGCGAACCTGGTACCTCCCATACAAATGACCCATATTCCTATGATAAATTAAAATCAATGTAACTTCCAATCGGATATTCGGAATCGGCTATATTATGGTATCTGATAAAGTTTTTATAATCACTTTAAGCGTACAAAATATGGCTGGTATTGCCACGCCCCTTCTTGTACATCCCACACAAATCACCCTAACCTACTTAAAATTAAAGCTGTTATAACTTCCATAAGGATGATTGGAATATATATATTGCATTCGTGTGGAATATGGGCGATATTGCCACACCCTTTCTGGTACCTCCCACAGAAAGTGGCATAAGCCTTGGTTCAAATAAAACCGCTGTAACTTCAATACGGGTAGTCAAAATCATTTGAAATTTGATATTTGAAAATGTCATTATAATCACTTTAAACCAAAAAATATTTACGGTTTAGCTACGCCCCTTCTTGTTCCTCTCACACAAAGTAAAATTAAATCCTTCATAACTTCTATATTGGAGCATGGAATCCACTAGACTTGATATTTGATCATGTTTTTGCAATTGTTTTATAACTGTGGAAGCTAGGACCAAAAGCCATGAACCTACTAGTACCTTCCACACAAATCATCCGGCCCCACGTAAAGTTGAAGTTATTATAATTTCCATAGATATGTTCTCTGAGAGTGAAGGTATTTATAAGTCGGTTTAGCCGACTGGCATTTTCTTACTTGTTTACCCGTAACTCAAGATATTAGGGGTGTCTTGGAAATTTCAAATACAGATTCTTGTTCTACTCGACAATACATACAAGAAAAATAATATCTCTTCTCAGAGTTTTTCTTTTCTTTTAAACATTTTCCCATTGACATGTATAAAATTACTTAAATTTCCAGAACAAAAATCTGCATTTTGACCTTCTTTGAATAATTTTGGCTGTATAAACATGCGTGCTTACTGCTGTATGTCTACTCGGTGGTAGGTCCTATGATTAATATTAATGTTGAGACCAGTTAGCGTATGAGTAACATTGGTAAATAATACCGGAGTGCGTATGAGTATTACTTGACTACACCATAGGGATCTATAAATCGACTTTCAACTAATAGATTAATCGACTTTTGGGAGGAAAAGGCCGAAATCGACTTTACCATTGCCAAAAGTCGAAAAGTCGACTTTTGTTTTCAACTTTGTGCATCAGTGAATTTATGTTATTGAATACCGATTTTACTTTTTTCGCTCTAGAAAACACATCCTGTATACGATTTTCTTGAAATTTGGTACAACAACTCGAAACATCTATGCAAAATGTGGGTAAGATCGGTTCAGATTTATATATCCAATATAAATGTCTCTTGATTTGGTTCTGATTTGGTCTATTCGTCTTTTGATTCATTTGCAATATCGTCTTTTTATTTAATTGCAACAGTCGAAAAGTCGATTTTTCAAAAGTCCACTTTTCATATATTTGCAAACGTCGAAAACTGGACTATTCATATATTTCCAAAAGTCGATAAGTCGAAAAATCGACTTTTTGCTCCAACTATACATCCCTACTACACCAATGCACGAATTTGGTGGCATTGCTTCGATTTGCGTAGTCAAAATAAAATTGATTGGGTTTGAACTGCGTCGTCTTAGTTTTCCCTTTTACTGTAAAATATAGCTTGTGGAATCGAATTGGGACGTTTTCATGTTTAATTGGTCGATATTTTTACATTTTTTTGACTGTGAAAGAGAAAAATATATGCTCTATGAATTAATTGAGTCAAAAGAAAAAGCACAATTCTTCAGGAAAAATAGAAGAAGAAGAAGTTATTAAGAAAAGTTTAAAGGTAAATGATTCTCCTCGTTTGTTTTTCAAAATTGATCGAATAAAGTTGCCATTCAAAATTCCACAAAGAGACTGAGCTTAATTATATACTTCTTAAATGATGACAATATTTTAAATGTCGTTTTTCCAAACGATTGTGATATTTGGGTGGTGTAATAGATATGTAGATAGGGATTCTTTTAAAAGATGATATTTTCAACATTTAAGTGCATATATTATAGAACTTTAAATGTTAAACACTATAAATGATTACTTTTCTGCTAACCCTTGGTCGGCCCATTTTCAACGTGACAATTTAAAGTTCCCCTTTTTCGTACAACGATTGTATGATAAAACATGTAAAATCATCATTAATTCCCAAGAAAATCCGACATTTATGCAACAGCTGAACAGGCATCAACATCAACACCAGAGATAAAGAACTTATCACAAACTGAAGAAGGATACATCTAAACCGATTAACGTTGAGACGCAGAGCAAAGTGGTTGGCGGCGCAGAAAACACAAGAAAAGGAGGCTCTCAAACAAAGAAGACGAAATATGCATAAAGGCGGACTACTAAAGGTTTAGTAAATAATACTTAACAGCAATGCGAGCCAACGATACTTTGGTTGTTTGCCAATCTTTTCACTGGAAAATCATCGCAACATTCATAAGAGAGAGAGAGAGAGCAGGCAACAAGTAAACAGGCGCCAGGCAAGAACTTGTGTAAATGCTACCAGCAATGTTGCCAACAATTTCCTCGGTATCATAATAATGATTTTCCTAGAAAATATATCGATATCGGTAGTACTAAATGGCAAGGATTACTTAAAACAGGAAAACCTATCACAAGGACATGATTATGAGTAAATACAAAAGGCGTAGTTTCATCGACGACGAAGTTTATGTTGCGTATGATTGATCCTAATGCTTGTACTAGGAAGCGTATGAGTTATTTTAATGTATATTTCTCGTGAAGATTACCAATCCACTTGAGGAAATGATATCGCCATCAACTTTTTCGACAATTCTTGGAAACCAAAAGAGCACACAAAAGTACTATTATGAAGAGTAAGTGGGTGTACAAGGAAAGGATTATATGTTGAGACACTGGCTTGTTACTGAGGCACAACTGAACCAGTGGTGTAGCAATAATATATATATACATTTACATCTAATATATATTTAGATGTAGCCTACATACAAGTATCACTGGCGATACAACTTGTTCTGCCCTAAGATATGGTGCCCTAATTTTTACAAGTCATTTGAAAATTTCCATCTTAAATTAAAAAATAAAAACATTTCTACAAAAATATTTTTTCTATACTTATCCCATAATAAGCATAAATATGTACGCATCATGTGAGTGTTCAAGCTTTATGGATAAGCTTAAAAACATTATCATATAGATCCCAAACAAAGCAAAAAAACTGCAGAACGTCTAAGAAAATCCAAGTCCGTTTCGCTGGAATTACAGCCATTTTTGACTTCATTCATGCACATTTACAGACTTTTTTGTCTTTGTTAAAAGAGTGTGCTTATTGGTATATGTATTCAGTGATATGGTGCGTTTGATTAATATCAATATTGAGACCAGGACGCGTATGAGTTACACTAACAAAAAAAACTACTCAACAATTCACAATTCAAATGAAATATTATTCAAAAATGGTGTGATAAAGAAACTCAGAGAATCAATAAAGAAATTTGTGAGCATTTTATTGAAAATATTTGCATATTCACTGAATACAGAAATTCATGTATTGATATAAAAATTTTGGCCGAAGCAAGTATCGAAACGGGGATCTTAGATTTGCTGTCGCGCTTTCTTACCAATGCACTACATTCGGCGTACGGAGAATTGTGATAAAGTTGAATATAAGGCGACGACCGCATGTCGTTGCGATGTTGTCTATTCCATGAAGTGGCAGAAAAATATGTCCATTTAAATGTGTAATTAGAAAAGTTTCAGTCACATTTGTTATTGAGTGATATTTAGGAGTTTCTAATTTTGGCCAATCTTTTCAACAATTCAAATAAATGTTGTTCGAATGCTTTTTTTACTTCAACAATTTTTTTCGTTAAAATCAGTAATTCGCAATATTTGTAGAATTTTAAATGATGAGTACCTTTAATTAAACATATAACTAACGTTTTCGGAATTAAATTTCCAAAATGAGAGTACAAATATTAAGCATAATTTCAACGAAGCTTGCAATTTTAGTATCTTTTTAATTAACCCTAAAAATTAATAATATCGTTTTCGAGTTTATAATGCCAAAATACTTCAGAAAATTTTATAAATAAGCTTTCGGCAAAAATTGTAGCAGTTGCAGTTATTGGATTTTTTCTTCTTCTGGCTTACTTCAGTGAGAACTGCTTCCTAGTTTGTGCAAAAAGTTTCGAACAAGAAAAAAATTTAAAGGAAATGCAAACTTGCTTGAATTTTAATTTCAGATAGCTTATAACTCAGAACTCAGAAAACGAATCGTATCTGAGAAAATCGATTAATACGAAAATTGAGGTTTATTTAATGAGAGTGCTTTGCCAAATAAATTTATATTTATTATTTTTTTTTGTAAACTAGTATATTCTCGTGCTTTCATTTTTTTCATATCATAGCTCATTAGAAGTGGTAATAGGAAGAATGAGTTTTCTGTCATTTTTATACCCTTCATTTCCAGGATGGGGGTATATTGACTTTGTCATTCCGTTTGTAAAACTTTGAAATATCGACCTCAGATATTTATATATATTCTAAGACGATCTACCCATGACCGTCCGTCTGTTGAAAGCACGCTAGCATCTAAAGGAAAGGAGCTAGAACGTCCAAATTTACCATACATGCGTCTTATAGCCGTAGATCGGTTGGGATTGAAAGTGGACGAAATCGGCCCAAAGGGAAAATTTTTTCCCTCACAAAGACTAAAAATACCTATAATAACCCCTAATATTTTAGAGTATTTAAGCTTATTTTTTAAATATGTACTTACCAATAGGGTATGCGCATTCCCCCTATAACAAAAACATGCACCATAAAGTGATTTTTATTCGTAGGGGGTGAAATGGGGCAAAATTGGACAAAATGAGATAAAAATGGTAAGTATCAAATGACAAAAGCTAGAAACACGAAATTCGGTGTGTACATGCCTCTTATTGAGTGGATACATAATATAAAAGTATTTTTTCCACATTCGTACTTTTAAGGGGTAAAGTGGGTATAGAGGGATAAAAATGGTACCAATCAAACGGCAGCACCTAGAATAATGAATTTCGGTGTATACATTCCTCTGATTGGTTGGACACGTAAAATAAACGGATTTTTCGAAATTCGTACTTTTTTTGGGGGGGATAAAAATAGTACCAACCAAATGACCTCAGCTAGAGTCATGAAATTCTGTGTACACATTCCTCTGACTGCGTACCACGAAAAATAAAAGGTTTTGCACAATTCGCACTTTCAAGGGATACAATGGGTACAGAGGGATAAAAATAGTACCAACTAAACGACTACAGCTGGAATGATGAAATTCTGTGTGTTTATCACTCTAATTGCGTAGGGTATATAAAGTTCGGCCCGACCGAACTTAACGCCGTTTTTACTTGTTTGTGCTGTTTTAAAACTTGTTAAATTAAAAATGCTTTTTGATGTCAGGTGTACTGATCTGATATTTACAAATGTTGGAAATCTGTCAGGGATAAACCTTTAAAGAGCCAGGCTATATCACTTCCTACCGATGCAAATTTCACCCTCAAATCATGGCACATTTTAAGACGAGCAACCAAGCTTAGATCCTTAAAGGCAATAAAATATAAACAAGAGTATCATACCAAGCAGCCAGTATTGTTGTTTCAGAAACTTCTATCCGGAGAAAAATCTCACATTTCTTTTATGCCCTTAAACATTTTTACCTCACTGTAGTAATATCGCATTATATCGTTTCTTAAAGAGAACGATAAATATTCTGCTTGAAAAACGCTAAATTGTCCACACTGTGTCGTTGGCCGTTGCTACAAATAGCGCGATGGGAAAAGAAGAAAAACTCATCAAATCGTTTAAATATGAAAATTTTTCTTTACTGCCAGCAAGATAAGCTGCCTCAGCAGCAGCAGTAACACAACATTTTCAGAAGTATACTTTTAGGCTTTGCCTAATGATATTCTCATGAATGAATGGCTGACTGCAAATGAAAACGGAAAATGGAAAACTTGTTGTCTCCTCCGCCTCTTTCGCGGGGGCGACCAAGTGGCTTAGCGTAAACTCCAACCATTCAGTCAGCCAAAGTGGTAGCGGCCAAAGAATGCGCTAGAGAATTTCGTTTTAATCTTCTGCACATTCATTCACACTAATTAAAAATGAAAATGTTTAATTAGTATTCGCAAATAATTTAATATTTAACAAAACATTAAACAAAACACATCTGTTTTCCGCGAAAAGCCGGCGAGATGTTTATGGGTAAATGACTGAACGTAATGTCTAATTATCATCGGGCAACATCCCGTAAAACCCCTTCCCCCACCCGAAAAACCAAGAGCACCGCACAAACTGTACATTTCATTTCAAGTATTTTACATACATTTCGGGCTGCCACGTTTAATGGATGGTTTTCAATAAACATTTTCATTTTCATTTCCATTTCCATTTGTGTAATAATTTTACATTTTCATTCGAATTTCCAGTTTGTCTGTGCCAGCCTTTGTTTTCAATGATAATATTTATTGTACGAATAACTGTGTACAAATCCATTTCAAATTGGTTCTTCTCAAATTGATCATTTTGAAAATATCGACAGCAATTTTTACATGGCAAACACTTAATTGTTGAATGTGGTTATTTTGAGGCCATTATTCTCGTTTAATGGCCATAGAAACTCAATGGGAATTGTTTAAATCGCATAGAAGAAAATCATAAACAAATTGCGCTTTTTGGGTTGGGATACAGTGAAATTCATATAAATGCAGATCAATATCTCAGTAGAATATATATTAGGATGATACTGCGATTGAATTGAAAGAAAATCGATTTTGTTGTTATTCACAGTCAGTTGAAGGTATCTCATTTTGACACTTAAACTTAGATTTTTGAGTCGCATTAATGATTTATGTTTAGAAATGTCAAATGCTACTCATTCTGACTGATATGAAAATATTTTGGACAAATCGTTCTCGAGTTATGTTAAAATTTGTGTGAAATTGATAATTTGATTTGAACTGGGATATTGTCCTGCTCAACTTATTTTTTTGTATTTTTTTAAAGAATGCTAATGTGCTTACAAATTGCATGGTAACATTTGATTTCAGATCCGTGAGGACAGTCTTCAGAAGGCTTGAAGGGTACAGGTATTTTGTTGAAAAATCGGTGCGAAGGTTTTTATTAAAAATATACACCCAAAAAGGTCTTGAAAAATAAAAACAAATTGTTTATTTTACCAAAAAGAAGTGAAGACACATCCGTAGAATTAATATTTTCGTAGCCATACGACATCTTCAGTGATTATTGAAACGAATATTTCATAGTGATATTTTCACCCCAAACATAATAATGCTTAGTAATTTCCAGTCACCCCACGCAACTATTTTTTCCGAATTAATACAACCTTGAAATCACTTTAAATATAAAATTTCACTCTTTTCTTAAATTAACTTACTGGTCGAATTATCGGACGTTTAAAGTTTTTTTTTTGGTTTTTCATAGTGACAGCTGAAAACTGTTTCGTGTTTTCACTAATACGACCATAATTAATTACTCTAAGACAAATGGTCTATTAATTCAGAAACAACAAGTAAGGAAGGTTAAAGTCGGGCGTGGCCGACTATATTATACCCTACACTTAGTCATTATAGCCTATGGTGTAGGATATAAAAAGGTCATTGAACCGGGTGATATACGATGCAGCTATAAGAGGAGAATATACTACAAAATCCATGCTTCTATCTGTATTTGTAAGAAAATTTGACCACAAACTTTGAACGGGAGTATATACAAATCTGAATCGATGTGACCCATGTTTATCAAAGGTTTTCCCAAATTTTATGGAGTGTTAAATATGTGGTTTCTAGAGCGGTAAGAATCAAATCGGTAGCTATATATAATCTGAACCGATGTGACCCACTTTCGCTATAGTAATTTATATTTGAAACATTAGCTGATGTGCCGAAATAGAAGAATATCTGTACAAAAATGCTATTTTTAGAGCGGAAATAATCAATTCATTTTCACCAGAGCTGTTTTTACTTGAAATATAAGTTGTTTTGCCAAATTTGAAGAAAATCTGTCAAAGTTTGTGGTTTCTAAAGCGAAAAGAATCAAATCGAAGGAGATATTTGTATGGGAGCTATATATAAATCTGAACTGATCTATCCTATTTTTACCACAGCTGTTTCTAGTTGAAATATAAGCTGTTTTGGCAAATTTAAAGAAAATCTGTCAAAGTTTGTGGTTTCTAGAGCTGAAAGAGTCAAATCGGATGAGACATTTGTATGGGAACCATATAAATCTGTACCGATCTATCCTATTTTTACCAGACCTGTTTTTCGTTGAAATGTACGCCATTTTGCCAAATTGGAGGAAAATATGTTGAAATATGTGGTTTCTAGAGCGGAAAAAATAAAATCGGAAGAAAAATTTGTATGGGAGCTATATCTAAATCTGAACCGATTTAATTCAAATTAAATAGAGTTCGTCCTTATCCCATAAAACTTCGTTGTGCAAAGTTTCATTTAGTTCTAGCAACAATTGAGACCTGGACTTTGATTACAAGAATAGATGGACAGACGGACGGACGCACATCGCTAAATCGACTCAGAAAGTGATTCTAAGTCGATCGGTATAATAAACGATGGGTCTATCTCGTTTCCTTTTGAGTGTTACAAACAAATGCACAAAGACATTATACCCTGTGGTGTAGGGTATAAAAATTGGGCAAAAATGCAATGCAATCAGGAGCTTGACCCAGGGAGGAAATATTTTGCAAACCTACAATAAACAATTGAAAATTTTTTTTATTTTTTTGTGAATAATCTATAACATAAAAATCTATATGAGTCATTCCATGTCAAGCGTTACGGTTTTAGACCTCGATAGCTGCGATTGTTTTGAAAATTTGTATATGTATTCTTCTCATAAAAATATTGTATACGTATTTTTGGAAAAAAAATTGAAAATTTTTTTCACGAGTTATGACCAATTCAACTGTGAAAAAATCACTACTTTTATAAAAAGGAGTGCATATTCAATCGCCTATAACTCCTGAAATACTTTACCGATTTTAATGTGTTATACAGGGTTTTCCAACAAGAGGTGTTATTTTGAATCACCCGGTATTTCGGTAGCTGTCACTTTTGAAACTTTTATTCTTTGACAGTTGACAAGTAGAAACTAAGCCATTACCAACAAGTAAGGAAAGGCTAAAGTCGGGCGGGGCGACTATATAATACCCTACACCACTCCCTGCGTATATACCTCGCTTTTATTACTAAACCCAGGTGCTTCATGGGAACGAATATGGTAAAAAATACAATAATTTTTCCAATTTTCCGGCAGACAGATACAAATTATATAGTAGTAATAGGATGAATCGGACAGACATTTGAAAGGAGGCCTATAACAATACTTGGGGCCTGATCCAATACATGGGCCTATATATTTCTCATTCACAGTAGGTATTCGTAGTTGAAATATATCACGATCGTGTAAGACGTAGTTTCTAGAGCTGTCTTAGAATAGAATGGGGCCCCATTTGGGTTATTCCAAAGAATGGACGAATATATTTGACTTTGTATTCTTATTTGAAATATAATATAATCTGCAAAATTTGAAAAAAAAACCGATGTAAAATTTGCGTTCTGGATGGGTAAAAATTAAAATGGGGCATTTGTAAGGGCTCTACATTAAAAAGTGGTTCCATATAGATCACTTTCAAAGTAGATTCATAGTTGAAATATGGCATGATATGCACAATTATATAGAGATCTAATGCACGATGTGGATTCAAGAGATGTAATAGAGTGGAATGGGGGCCCAATTTGTATGTGGGTTATAACAAAATATGGACCCATATATTTGAGTTTCATAATATGTCTTCTTAGATGAAATATAATACAAAGCGCAAAATTTGATAAACTTCCGATGTAAATTGTGGGTCCTAGAGGGGTAATAATAAAAATAAGGGCCATTTGTAAGGGCGCTACATTAAAAAGTGGGTCCATATAGATCACTTTCAAAGTAGGTATTCTTAGAATGAAATATGAATATAATATAATCTGCAAAATTTAAAAAACTTCCGATGTAAAATGTGGATCCTAGAGAGGTAATAATTCAAATGGGTCCCACTTGTAAGGGCGCTACATTAAAAAGTGGACCTTTATGGATCGCTTTCAAAGTAAGTATTCTTTATTGAAATACAACATGATTTGCAAAATGTTATCAAAATCCAATGTAAGATGTGGGTTCTAGAGCGATAATAGTGTGAACTGGGGCCCATTTGTATGGGGGCTATTCCAAAACATTGACCTGTGTATATAGCTGGCTGTCAAACTACGTGTTTCTAGTATAAATGTAACATTGCGTGGAAAATTTGATCAAGATCCGATGTAAAATGTGCATTTTAGAGCAGTAATATTGGAAATCGGACGTACATTTGTATGGGGGCTATATCAAAACTTGGATCCCGTGAACTGTATCTAGTACAAATATAACACGATATTGAAAATTTGTAAAATGTGTATTCTAGAGCAGTAATAGTGTAAATTATATGGATATTTATATGGAGGCTATATCTAAATCTGAACCGGTTTCCTCCAAAATCAATACCAATCGTCCTTGGCCAAAAAATTTCATGACAATCGGACCACAATTGCGACCTGTAGAGTGCGAACAAGCTTAGATGGACAGCAGACGGATGGACGGACGGACAGACAGACATCGTTAAATCGTTTCAGCTGGTGATTCTAAGCCAATCCGTATATTTAAAGGTGGGTCTAGCTCGATTATTTCTTGGTGTTACAAACATTTGGCGCGAAACTAACTTATAATACCCTAGTCCGCGATGTGGTGTAGGGTATAAAAATGGAACGATACACGCTTCAACATCGCATTGAAATTATTAAAATTCATGAATGAAAATGATCCGGAATTCCATCGACTGATGAGGTCCATTTCCACCTCGGTGGCTGCGTCAACAAGCAACATTGTTGCATCTGGGAAAACCCAAGTGTTATTGTTGAGAAGCCTCTCCATCCTCATCGAGTGACTGTTTGGTGCGGTTTATGGTCCGACGGGGTCATTGGACCTTACTTCTTCGAAAATGAGGTTGGATCAATGGATTGCGCTATCGAGAGATGATTAATGATGTTATGGTCGGAGTTGGATGGTATTGATCTGGACAACGTTTACTTTCAAGAAGACGCCGCTACGTGCCACACAAGCAACGAAACCATTGCTCTTTTACGGGAAAAGTTTCCGGACCGTGTTATCTCTCGAAGAGGTGATTTAACACCTTGCGATTTAACACCTTGCGACTTCTTCCTTTGGGGCCACGTGAAAGATAAGGTCTACGCCAACAGCCCAGCGTCGATTCAAGACCTCAAAGATAGAATTGGTGAGGCTATCGAGGACATAGGGCAGCCACTTTGCGATTTGGTTATGGAAAATTTCATGAAAAGGATATGGTCCTGTAAGTGTGGTCGTGGTGGCCATTTGGCTGATGTTGTTTTTCATTATTTATCACCGATCATTTATCTCAAAACGACATTTTTCTTTGAATACCAAAATTACACCTCTTGTTGGAAAACCCCCTACCTTGTGTTGAAGGTAATTTCAATTACTTTTAAAATAGGAGTGTGTTATAGCAGAGTTCGACTTTTTCAATTTTAATTCTTTTATTTTGATTTTCGAAATGATTACACTATTCAATCTTAAAGTAGTGTGCATAGGTATATTTTTAAGCGGGTGTGTGAGTTTGAAAGTGGTGAAATGATGGCTTCTATTTTTTACGAGTTTTTTCAATTTTTTTTTTACAAAATCAACCAAATTTTAAAATATTTTTGGGAGTGTTTGGGAAATTTCAATTTGATCGAAAGAGTCACTTCAGTAAAACAAAAACCACTGAAAATATCAAGAAAAATATTTTCAAAATATTTCACAGCCTTATAGAGACATGCATTTCCATAAAATCTTGAAAACGTTTTAAAAGTAAAAACTCCAAGCAAGTTATTGGACTCAAACCAATTAAGCGAGTTACAAGCGAGTTGCCAATAAAAGACGACTATTATGGGAACCTTCGCCGAAAATTGGAATTTTAGTGAGAATTTAAGAAAATAAAGTAAGTAAGTTTCAGTCGGTTAAACCGACTTAAATATACCGTCACTCTCAGATAACATATGTATGGAAGGACTTAAATTTTACTTAGCGCCGGATTATGTGTGTGGAGGGTACTAGCAGTTTGTGACAATTGGATCCAGCTTCCACAGTTGTAAAAAAATGAAGTCATCATGGATTTCAGTCACCAGCAAAGGAGTTATAAAGCATTTAATTTTGCCCAGGAATGAGACGATTGTATGGGAGGTACTAGAAGGGGCGTGGCTAAAGCATAACTATTTTTTAGGTTTAGTGTGATTTTGAAAACATTTTTAAATATCAAATTACAACTTACTTTGATTACCCAAATGGAAGTTATATCGGTTTTATTTTAACAAAGGAATATGACCATTTCAGTGTGATGTATCAGAAGGGGCGTGGCAATTTCACCCATCTTCGACGTAAAGCTAAGTTTGGAAAAAATATTACCACATGCAAAGTTTGAATTGATTCCTTGATTTTAGGAAGAACCCGAACACAATTACTTTGTTTTTTATTACATTTCCCGGATTAATTCTTTTACCTTTAAATTGAATATTTTTTTAATAAACTAAAATGTGTGATTATTTATATTTTTTGGCAATTGATGTATGTGAGTTTTAGGCAAACAAAAAAACACTGCACTATCATGTATTTCCTCCGCTTTATTTGCTTTTAATTTAGAATTTCTGATGGGGAAAACGTAATGCAATTTATTTGTGCAATTTTCCAGCAGTAGTCCTTTTTCCGGTTTGAGCATTTGTGTTTGAGCATTTTTGTTGGCCGGTTGGTTATGGCCATAACTCTGTTGGGTTTTTGCACTTGCAAATCATTCCTTGTTAAAATGGCAATTATGGTGGAGTGAGAGTGTGTGTGTGAGTGTGCGTCGGTTTGCAGTCACGGTCAAAAAGTTTTGTTGTCACAACTTTATGTGGCATAACCAAATTTTGACATGCGACAACCATAAAAACAATGGCAGTTGGTTGTGGGGTAAATGGTGATGGAAATGCAGATTAGCATGCAAATTGCATTGACGAAGGGGACTCCACTGCGAATGACAAAGCACAAATGAAAAGTGTTCTCAACAAACGCATACATTTTAATAAACCACCCCCACACACCAATGGAGAGCACAGGCAAAATTAGCTATAAATTTGGAATCGGAATATGTCTGTTTCCTCAATTCCTCTGAATGACATTTCATTGCGGAAAACAATTGCCACATTTTCTCTCAAAAATGCAGTATGATTGTGAAACACTGTGCGCCACAGCACAGCATTAAAAGATACAACAAAAAATCTTTGACTTTCTTTGTTCTTATTGTCCGTACGAAAATTTGTAATTTTCTTTTGAACATTTTGTCGAACTGTCTCTTTCAGGGTTTTGAAGATTCTGCACTCCGGTTTTGTTTAATGCCTGGTTTGTTGGCTTTAGAATTTCTTGTTTTATTTGTATTCTAACATAGAATGGAATGTATATTTAAAGAGTTGAACTAGTTCTCCCTCTTTCCGCATAAAACTATGGGAATATAATCGGTTTGTTGGAATTTGTAATAACAATTTATGGCAAAATGAATTTAGTTTTGTTATTTTGTTATGACCAATGTTGTTTTTATTAACTTCAATTTTGCTGTACGGGCTAATTTGGTCAACTTTTTATTGAAATGAAACTAATTTATTTCATTTTTTACCCAACGTTTCTCTGGCTTGTTTCCAGCTTCTTCAGGGGTCTGTTTATTTGAAAATCAATTAGTTTGCATTACATTTGTCATTATTACTTATTATTATAAAAAACTGGACATCACTCACAATTAAGTATAATTAAAATAAATAATAATAACTAAATATAAAAATCACAGTAGAGCTTAACACTAATATCACAGAACTTAACGTTTCAACTTATTGCGACGGAATACCAGTAACTGAATATTTTCCTATATAGAACATAATTAATATTAATCATACGCTAAGTGTATGTAAAACCATTTACACGAAAGTCTCTTCTCTATAATTAGAATTTTCATTTTTTCTCGGTATTCCCGGGAATTAGAGAACGATTTTAAGAATTTCCACGAAATCCAGGATTTCGCGGCGATTATAAAAATAAAGGGTGATTTTTTAAGAGCTTGATAACTTTTTTTTTAAAAAAAACGCATAAAATTTGCAAAATCTCATCGGTTCTTTATTTGAAACGTTAGATTGGTCCATGACATTTACTTTTTGAAGATAATTTCATTTAAATGTTGACCGCGGCTGCGTCTTAGGTGGTCCATCCGCTTAGTCCAATTTTGGCATTTCCACGTTTTTGAGTAACAGAGACCCAATTGGTGCGAACGGCGACGAATCGAAAATTGGTGGTCATCATTAACACTGGCCGATACAGCTGCGATATTTTCTTCAGTTCGCACTCTACGTAAGCGTGTTTAATGTCCAATAATGTAAATTTGGTGCGAAATTTAGTCACAATAGCCCGAATAGCCGCTTCAGTGGGTCGATTAAACTGACCATAAAATGGAAGCGCGCAATGAACTTTCTTAACAGAGCACGCATTTTGATAATAAAATTCAATAATTTGCAAGCGTTGTTCGTTTGTAAGACGATTCATGATGAAATGTCAAAGCATACTGAGCATCTTTCTCTTTGACACCATGTCTGAAATCCCACGTGATCTGTCAAATACTAATGCATGAAAATCCTAACCTCAAAAAAATCACTCTTTATAAGAATATTTATTGCTGTAGCAATAATTTATATTAAAATTTTGAAAATTGGCAGAGTTCGGTGACTTCTAAACATATTACAGACTGGACAACAGATGTATGGGATAATTGATTAGATTAGTCTTCGGTCTTCGCCTTAAAAAATTTGATAATTTAGATTTTTCTAATAGCTGTTAACAAATCTAATATATCGAGGATGTTGTATATCAAGTTAAGTTAACAACTGACGAGAAAATAATTTTAGGAAAGTCGTAGAGTAGAGTAGTTTTGGTCGTCCACACCCTCTTGGAAATTCCGAAGTCTGCCTCCCTTCCATGAGTTAGTCCCAGGGATTTTATTCCAACGTGATTTGCTTAAACATTGTCCCCAATGCAAATATAAACACATTGGGTACAAGTATTTCTCTTGCAAAATTCACATATTTGGACAAAAAGGGGATACAAATTGGTATCAATCAAGCAATAACAGCTAGAAACACGATATTTTGAAATATGTATTTTTAAGGTATAAAATGGGGAAAAGGGATAAAAATGGGTGAAGTTAAAATCACAAAATACGGAGTGTACATTCCTCTGAATGCGTAGACCAGCAAAATGAAGAAAATATTCGAAATTTATACCAATTGAACGGCTATAGGTAGAATATTTAATTCAGTGTATACGCTGTTCTGACTCGTAACGTACTAAAAACTGCAGGAGATAAAAAGGTACTAAAAAACTGCATGAAATTAGGTGTTTACATACATCTGTGAAAGCAGTCTTTCATGGGATAAGTGTGAACACGGTAAACGATTTTCGATACGATTTATTGAATGTGAGTAAAAAATTGTGCGATTTCTCTCACATTTTTTTCAAATTCGTTTTTAGCGACAAATGAGACTAAGAGATAAAACTGCTACCAAATAAACGACAGTGGCCAGAATCATGAAATTAGGTACACACAGTGGCAGTGCCAGACAATGAATTTTTGAAATTTGTACTTTGAGAATGCAAATGGTATAGACGCGGTACCAACCAAACGGCTCTAGCTGGATTCATAAAATTTAACTTTTCCCCAAGCAAGACTGACAATACCACTGATATTTAGGCTACTTTTTTAAAGACTGCTACCTTATATTCACATTTTGATAAGATACTTTAAAAACCCATTAAACCAACTGAAGATTTATTTTAGTCGGGAACATCTAAAACTTTTTATAGCCTCACTCTACATATAAACCCCATATATCATTTGGCATACTCAATCATAAAATCAACACAATTTTTATATCCTCACTCTACAGAGTAGTATGATATATATCATTTGGGACAGAACAAAGTGTAACGTATGTAAGGAGTGACTTAAGATCCTATACATATTTGGACCAAATCCGTTTCACGACCTTTTAAGTTGTTTGAGTCATGTCCGTCCGTCTGTCTGTGTGTCTGTATGGTTGGCTGGTGTACTCGATATCTTTCGAAGGGAGTTACGGAATCAATTCAAACTTTGCACGTTGTAATATTTTTCCAAACTTAGCTTAAGTTCGAAGATGGACGAAATTATCATGCCCCTTCTAATACTTGCAATTTGATATTTGAAAATATTTTTATAATTACTTTAAACCTAAAAAATATTTACTTTTTAGCCACACAGTTGTCTCTATCCTATGTAAAATTAAGTCACACCTTTTATATTGGTACATGGAATCTTCTATGAATTGATATTTGATCATGTTTATACAATTGCGGAAGCCATGTGCCGAGAACCTTCTAGTACCTTCCATACAAATTATCCTGCCCTAAGTAAACTTAAATCCCTTCAATTATGAAATATAACTGGCCAAGATCCACTAGAAGCTGATATTAGAGCGCGAACATATATATCCTTGTTTGATATGAAACGATTAAGTGCTGACAGAACACGATGGAAAAAAATTATTTAAAAAAAAATATTTTTTTTATTAAAAAATACCGGTAATTAAGGAAAAAATAATAAATATATATTTTATTTATTTTAAGATATGATCATTTTATATTAAACTAGAAACAAATTTCTGAAATGCATCTATCACCTACACCGAAAGAATATTTCTTCATAATATTTATGAAGCGATTTCATAAACGGTTTTTCATAAATTTTGTGAATTTTTCTTAATATGTATGAAAAATTTATAAATAACATGAAATGTTTCATACAATTTTTCATGAACATTTCTTATTGCATAAACCAAAATTGCTAAATTAGTGAACTTAGTTTCATAAGATCAAGGAAAGATTTTATAGTATTAAAGAAACAATTCTTAAATATTATTATTATAATATTTGTAATATGAAATCACTTCATAAATATAATGAAGGATTTCAAAGTTTTTATAAAATGTTTCATAACTATAAACTATAACTTTAGTGTGTCGACTTTATTCGTTGAATGCTAGCAATTCTCATTTGTGCTCTATTAACTCTGACATAAGTATGAGCCCTAATTTAGATGAAAGACATATTCATCGCAAAGACAGTCGCTTTTCTGTTTATATGTTGGAAACTTCAATTATTACCATTTATCATACTCTTTCATAAAATTAATGAAGTTCCTTCATAAAATCTATGAAAATTTTCATAAATCATATAGTGAATATAATGAATTTGTATGACAAAAGTTCTTCGAATGAAGAACTGCAGTTCATAGTTTCTACGAAATGTTTCATAAATTCAATTCATTGATTTGTGCTTTATGAAACATATTTCATACATTTTATGACATATTTCTTTGGCGACTTTTTAATGATAAAATCATAAATTTTATGAAGATAATTCTTTCAGTGTACCAGAAGAAATAATTACGTTATGAAAAAGTTTGCCTTATTTAGATTATTGTTTATTATTTGCAAACTTTCATTAAAAAGGAAATTTTCTGTTCCGTTTCTCAAGAATTTAGACAATATTAAAATAAATAAGATAATAAATTTGTTTTTTAAGCTTCAGGTCTTGTTCAAAAAAAATCAACACAAAAAAATATTATTTAATTTGAAAAAATAACGAATAAAACACATAAATTATATTAAAATAAATTTCACATTTTTTATATCATTTAACAGTTCAACGATGACAATCATCTGAAATAAATCACATGGGAGGGAGTATGCTATCATTCTAGAAAATTAAATAAAAATGTCTATTTGTATCGACATTATAGCCAGCCTGGCAAATTACAATGAAACCCAGCAAACCCTCGTTGAACTTTGACCTTTTTAAACCCAAAATCCTCTGGAGGATTTTTTAGCAACACAAAATGTTCACGCAATAATTGCTACAGCCATTTTCGGTTAAGAACCCACAAGTTTAAACCCCGACAAAAGAGATCTTTAAACAAAACAGAAAACTAAAGCTCGCATAAGTATTCGCAGTCATGGTCTGCCATGGAAATCAAATGTATAACTTGTTAGCCCACTTAGTTTTTATTATAACCTCAGGATTTGGATTTAACCGACAACAAGTATTTTTTGGTCTTACAACGTGCGCTGCTGAATGAACGAATGAACCTCATCCAGTCAGTCACACCCCCAGCGCTCTTCAGTAACAATTTTCCACAGAAAAGCGAAAACAAATCCAAAGTTGTTGTTGTTGCTGTTGTGTGTTTTTGTTTTTCGTAGTTGTTCCCTAAGTAAACATATAATAAACATAATAATAAAAAATTGCTTCCATGGGTCGGAGTGAAGCTGCAACAGTGGTCCGTGGTGCGTCCGTGCCAGCCTTCCTCAGCCATCACCATGTGGCACAAACAAAAGCCTCAGCTAAGAATGGGTCCACGAAGTGGCGATGGTGGGGGGCGATCAGAGAGAAAAAGCTGAAAATCTTATTTTATGAGTATTTGCCACAAGGGCTACTTAAATTAAAAGGAATTCCAGCATCAACAGCACGAACACCACCACCACCAACCAGCAGCGTAACAATGTCCAAGAAAAACAAATTGTGCAGAGAATGACTGTGGCTCTGGCTCTGAATGTGGCCGCAGCTCTTCCCAAAGGCGATGGATGGATGAGCTTTTGCATGAGGATGTTTACAACAACAGTGGCCATAACTCTTGCCACAGATACTCTACGCTTAGTTAGAGTTCAATGTTATAATTTCGTAAGGGTGGCGGCGGAGGGGAAGGGGACTCCAGACTTAAGTTTAAACAACAACAAATAAAGTCCAAGATTAAAGGCAACAATATCGAAATTTATTTGTTGTTTCTTCTTCGTTTATTTTTGGGTTGTATTTGTTTTTGTTCCTTTTGGCCCGAACGATAGAAAACATTTTCGTTATGTTAAACCTATAATTTTGGTAATAACTTTAGGAATTTTCTCTCTCTTGGGTAGTTACTACCCAATTCTAGGGTGTAGCCCGAAACGAAATTATCGAACTGTGTTGTGGGTTGCTAAGGTGCTCCTGTCTCGCTCGGAGCAAATTTTGCTGAAAATTGTTTGGACATTTTGATTTAACCAATTATTTATAACTAACAAGGGTATAGTTATTTTCTTTCTACATATTTTGTTCTTGTAATAACAATTTTCAGCAAAGTAGAGTTTAAGGTAAAACATTTTATTGAAATGCTAAACAATAAAAAAGAAAAACAAATTTAATTTGTTTTTTTTTTGTTTGCCTCAAAAAGGTTACAGTTTGCGGCACAGTCGATTTAAGTTAAATGTTTTAGGTTAAACTGGCATTTCGTAGCTTTGAGGTAAGGTATAATTTGTTGCCAAAAAGCGCTTGTGGAAATGGAGAAATTGAGTATTTTCGAAAATAAGTCATAATTAATATCAATCATACGCAGGGTGTACCCAATTTCGTATGAATTTTAATAACATTGTTCAATACCAGTAATTTTTTAATCTAACCGTTTCTTTCGTCCTGAAAAATATTTCCCCCATTTGAACATTCTTGTGATGAATCGGGAACAAAGAAACCTTGTGATCTTTACTTTTTAAGTATAGGATGTGTTACTTAAACACTACGAGGAACATTTTTGTGGAATATTTTAACACTATAGCTCCTCATATATGGGTCTTTTTGGTCACTTTTGGGCAAAATGGTAAGAAACACCACTAAAACAGGGTTTAACGAGTAAAAGCAGTGTACTGTTTGATTCCTCCTCAAGTTCTATCTGCCAAAAAGCATGCTTCAGGTCGACGTAATGGGTTTGGTCAATGCGACTCAGAATACCATCGATATTCTGCAGAGGGTAGGCATCCTTGACTGCGACGGCATTAAGCTTCCAGGCATCCAGACAAAATCTGTTTTTCCCCGGCTTACGAACGACGGTTACCCTATTGTTCCATGGGCTTTCGCTCTCTTCTATCACTTTTAACTGCAACATTTTATCTATTTCCCCATAAACTATGTCCTGCATTGCCGGGGACAACGGATAATGTCTCTCTTTGACGGGTACTGTTCCTGGCTCTAATTGAATAACATGTCTTTCTAAATTGGTACATCCTAGGCCCTTCTTTTCGAATGACGGAAACATCTCGATTATCTTGTTCAATTTCTCGGTTTGCTCTGTGGTTAGTATATGCACCTTTTGCTTCCCACTCTCAAAATGATTCTCTATTTTTTAAGTCTATTTCATCTGCTTGCAATACATCCGGTGCTAACCCATACACTCTCCAAAAGTCCACACCCAAATATAAAGGCTGTTCCAGATCGGGACACAGGTAGAATGATATGAACTCCGTTTTTTCCTTATATGTAACCGCAATACGGACTTTTCCTAATATCCTGCATTGCCTCCCGCTCGCAGTGTTGACTTTAGCACTGTATGGTATAATTGGAATATCTAGATCTCCTATCAGCTCCCGGCAACCTTTCCCTAGTAAGCTAACAGACGCGTCAGAGTCCAGTAGTCCTTTCACATCTTTGCCCTGGATCTGTATAAGGGCATATTGCCTGTTATCGCGCTCTTCATTACATTTCTTCATCGACTCAACAACTTTCCTTCTCAATTCTCTTCTATTTTTAGCCTTCTCTCTAATTTTCAAAATCCTTCTAGATACAACAGGTACATTTCGACTTGCTGACTTGTTTTGACTCAATTCATCTTCGACATACCCAAAAATCTTCTCCTTCACATGCTCGTAATATTTCCGTCTGGTTTCTAAGGGTAAATAGTGACGTATCTTTTTATATTCTATGTCGCGGGGTTCTCCCTCGAACGTTGGGCCCCGGGTTCACAGCGTTCCTCCTTGGGTTTCCCGATTTGTAATTGGGACAATTTGGGGTAATGACATCCGGTTTACCACAACGGTAGCAAAACCTATGCCATTCCTCGGATGTGCATTCTCTAAAAGAATGCTAACACTCCTGGCAATTTTAACATATCAACGCGGACAACGCACGTTTCATGTTTTGTTTCACTGTCAAACATCTTCAGTTTGGTCTATAATTTAACCATGAATCGTCTTACAAACGATCAACGCTTGCAAATTATTGAATTTTATTAAAATGCGTGCTCTGTTAAGAAAGTTCAAGAAAGCCGAAGATCCACTTTTTTTACCGAAAAATTGTGTTCAGCGGCGAAGCTCATTTTTGGCTCAATGGGTACGTAAATAGGTAGAATTGTCGATTTTGGAGTGAATATCAGCCAGAAGCATTGCAAGAGCTACCAATGCATCCAGAAAAAGTCACAGTTTGGTGCGGTTTATGGGCTGGTGGCATCATTGGACCGTACTTCTTCAAAGATGATGCGAATCGTAACGTAACTGTGAATGGTGAGCGCTACCGTGAGATGATATCCAACTTTTTTTGCCCAAAATGCAAGAGCTTGACTTGCATGACATGTGGTTTCAACAAGACGGTGCCACATGCCACACAGCACGCGCAACAATGGACTTATTGAGAGGCGAGTTCGATGAACATTTTATTTCACGTTCGGGACCGGTCAATTGGCCGCCTAGATCGTGCGATTTAACGCCTTTAGACTATTTTTTGTGGGGCTATGTTAAAGCTCATGTCTATACAGACAAGCCCGCTTCAATTAACGCATTGGAAGACAACATTGAAGCATTTATTCGTGAGATACCGGCCGAAATGTTAGAAAGAGTATGCCAAATTTGGACTAAGCGGATGGACCATTTGAGGCGCAGTCAAGGTCAACATTTGCATGAAATAATCTTCAAACATTAAATTATATGGACCGTACTATCGATTCAAATAAAGAGTTCATGCATTTTTCTGACTTTTATGTGTTTTTTTTTTGGAAAGCTTTTCTATAGCTTTTAAAAAATCACCCTTTATATTCGTCAAAATCTCATATGCTTTTTTTGGTGCATTTTATCATTGGTCAGTTCTTAATTTATCATGATGCACTCAATTTAAGTACCCTTGTAGTGATTTAAACTCAACCAAGTACATAAAACTAAAAACGTACGAAATTAGAATACAATTTATCAAGGCACACTGGGTCACAAAAAATTGCAATTTCCATAATTTTAGTTCATCATTTTTTTTGTTTTATACGTGTATTTGCTTTCTTTCTTTAAACTTCTAATGTAAATGACATTTATGTCTAATAACATAAAATCCCCATCATCTCGTCAAATATACTCACTCTTCAGCTTTTGACATCTTCTTTGGCCATCGAAAACCCACACAAGTGGGTGGAAGACAAATAATAACAGTCTGCTTCTTACCTGCAAAAAAGAACAGAACAAAACAAAAAATATTTTTTAATATCGCCGTATTCACAAAACATTGTAAATTTGTATAAAGTCTACAATAAAAACAACATTACTTAGATTTAATAACATCATAGCTTAAGGTATTTTCGTCATTGAATTATACGGAGAGATACACGGGAAGATAAGGTAAAACTGTGATCATAACAGTAAACAACAAAAAAGTACAATTTTTTAAAGGTCACAGATTTGAAACGCTTTTCTCTCCCAGGGCTGTGCCTAGATAATTCCATAAAATTAATATTAATCATACGCCAGCGTATAAATAAATGTGAATTATGACTTTCTTCCCTCGCCTCCAATTATATGCTTCACTAAATTTGACTCTGTAGTCAGAGATAAATAAGGCTTATCCCTGATAAGCCAACTTATTCCGCGTTTCACCATCTTCTTGCAGTGGCGAAGGCATTCAACATTTCTTAAACATGCTCGGCAATTAATATCAATCATACGCACACACAGACATTAAATTAGATACAATTTTCTACCAAGAATTCCACCATATTTTTCCCCTTAAGATCAGCTGCATATCCTTTCGTTTGTTTCACTTCATAAACGTATATCTTTATTATGAATAGCCCGGAGAGAGTGAACGAGAACAAGAGACTTCATTAATTGGTATCTATAAATGGTAATTTATGAAAATGACTTTTGACAATGTCTTAATGGCTTTGTAAGTTCAACTTTTTCACATAAATTCCAATATATTACAAGGGCTAGAGACGAAGAGCGCCGCCGCCAGTGCCCTTCGCAATTAGCTGGTAAGGCAGGTCCTTTTTTTATTGTACAAAACTGTTGCGTGGAGCTGCAACAGCAATAAGAGACCTACAAGCAAAACATAATTCATGGCTTAAGCCAGAAGCGAAAGAAGGAAATGCTAAACAAGTAAATAAAAAGGAAAACGATAGAAACATCGAGTAGAACGTTATAAAGTTAATTGCTTTTTTTGTTAAACTTCAAAGGATTCGTAAAGTTTTGCCTTTCTTAAGGTGGGTTTGCTTTTGTGCCACAAGAACATCGTCATCATCATCATCGTCCTCACCATCTTACAAGTGAAAATGGGAGGGGGAGAGAAAAAAAAACCTCAACAACTTGTTTATTTTATGTTAAGCATGCCTTCGTTTTTTTATTCCGAGTATGCAGTTGCAACACTTTTCACTTTGACACCAGACGGAAACGGATGTGGCTTGTAATGCCTGATGGCTGGGCCATCAGCCCACAACCCACCACAATATCCTTTTCCTTTCGCACCACTCATACACTTGCACTTTTTGTGCTGACTTTTTTCATGGTCTTGTGGAAATTCAAGAGTTTGTTCTTTCTGCCGCAGCCATATACAACAAGGCAACACCTTCGTCGGAACCACACAATACAATACAACAACAAGAGCAACAGCAACAAACAGAAAGGAGAAACTAAAACAAAAGGCGAAAACGTGCCACTGAAATTAAACTGGCAAGGTGTTGCCAAATGAGTAGAACATTTTAAGCTTAAGTGTTTGGCTTTTAGTTTTAGTTTCTTTTTTTTGTTCTCCTTTTGTTTGAATTTCTGTTTAACAAGTTACGGACACCTTTCCCGTAGAGGCGGCGTAGAACATCCTTTTATCAGCTGTCTTTATACATCCTTTCAAAGTTTCCGAAGGCTTAATACGGAAAGAGTCATGGTGCTGGCTGGCTGAAGAAGAAAATCTGAAGAAAAGGTTTTGCATCATGTTCCTACTTCTTTCATCCTTTTTGGCATAGGGTTATTAGAGGGGGTCTATACACATCATCCCTGCCAGGAGACTAATTGAAATGGCTGAAGTTGGTCGTCTGTTCTGACATCTCAAACGATAAGTTTTGAAATTCGTACATCCGTGGTACTCTTAAATAATAGACCATAAAAATTTATCCACATATATTTTATACAAACATGCGTTTTTTTTTTCTTGAATAAAATGCATACTATTAGAAAAAACATTTCAGACATTTCGCAGTATGGTAGAAAGGATCAAATTTGGAGTATGGGGTTAAGAAAGGACAACGGAGGCGACTGTGATATATACAGTCAAGAAGTAAACAAGTTTTGGAACAAATCGTGAGAAAAAATGTTCTAAAAATTAATTCGACAAAAGATTTAAAATATGTACAATTAGTACAACTAAAAGTTTTGAGATAAATTGGCAATTAAGGGATAAAATGGAGACTATAATAACCGAAAGGTCAAATATATAAAATAACACGAAAATAAAATAAACAAGTAAGTAAGCATCAGTCGACTAAACCGACTTATAAGGGATGATTTTTTAAAAGCTATAGGAAAGTTTTTCAAAAAACACATTAAATTCAGAAAAATACATGAAGTCTTTATTTAAATCGATAGTACGGTCCATATAATTAAATGTTTGAAGATTATTTCATGCAAATGTTGACCTTGACTGCGCCTCAAATGGTCCATCCGCTTAGTCCAATTTCGGCATAGGCTTTCCAACATTTCTGCCGATATCTCACGAATAAATGCTTCAATGTTGTCTTCCAATGCGTCAATTGAAGCGGGCTTGTCTGTATACACATGAGCTTTAACATAGCCCCACAAAAAATAGTCTAAAGGATCTAGGTGGCCAATTGACCGGTCCCGAACGTGAAATAAAATGTTCACCGAACTCTCCTCTCAATAAATCCATTGTTGCGCGTGCTGTGCGGCATGTGGCACCGTCTTGTTGAAGCCACATGTCATGCAAGTCAAACTCTTGCATTTTGGGCAAAAAAAAGTTGGATATCATCTCACGGGTGCGCTCACCATTCACAGTTACGTTACGATTCGCATCATCTTTGAAGAAGTACGGTCCAATGATTTTTCTGGATGCATTGGTAGCTCTTGCAATGCTTCTGGCTGATATTCACTCCAAAATCGACAATTCTGCCTATTTACGTACCCATTGAGCCAAAAATGAGCTTCGTCACTGAACACAATTTCTCGGTAAAAAAGTGTAACTTCGGCTTTCTTGAACTTTCTTAGCAGAGCACGCATTCAATAAAATTCAATAATTTGCAAGCTTTGTTCGTTTGTAAGACGATTCATGGTTAAATTATAGACCAAACGTGTGTCAGCTGTTTAAACCAGTGTTGCCAAAAATAGACTCTCAGAGAACATATATACGGAAGTTATAAGGAATAAAATTTCACGTAGGGCAGGATAATTTGTGTAAAAGGTACTCGTATCACATGATCAAATATCACATCATAGTGGAATCCATGCACCAGTATAGAAGTTATAGAGGAATTAATATTACCTAGGATTGAGACAATTGTGTGGGAGCAATCAGCAGGGGCGTGGCTAAAGCGTAAATAGTTTTTAGGTTTAAAGTGATTATAAAAACATTTTTAAGTATCAAATTGCAAATGATTTTGGCCACCCGCATGGATGTTATATCGGTTTTGTTGTAACCAAAGTTTATGCCATTTTGTGTGGGAGGTACCAGAAGGGGTGTAGCAATTTCGCCAATATTTCATGCGAAAGTAACCACTAAAAAAGCCTTGCTAAATATCAAATTTCACAGAATTTTGATCGTCAGGATAGAAGTTATAACAGCTTTAATTTTAGGTACTGGAATGGGCGTGACAAAACCCGTGATATTTAGCACACTTTAAGTGATTATAAAAACACTATCAAATACCAAAATATAGCTAATTCCGATTATCAGTGTTGAAGTTATATGGGTTTTAATTTAACATTGGAATATGGGCTATTTGTGTGGAAGGTACCATAAGGGGCGTGGCAAATTCTCCCATCTTCGAATTTAAACTAAGTTTGGGGAAAATATTACGATGTGCAAAGTTTGAATCGATTCCTTAACTCCTTTCGAGAGTTATCGTGTACACCAGCCAGCCAGACAGACGAACGAACGGACATGGCTC
Source organism: Polietes domitor (assembly GCA_947397865.1). Classification (NCBI taxonomy): domain Eukaryota; kingdom Metazoa; phylum Arthropoda; class Insecta; order Diptera; family Muscidae; genus Polietes; species Polietes domitor. Next base: position 103,730,927 of record OX377621.1, on the reverse strand, counting down.
AAACATCTTAAAAAGTCGTGAAACGGATTTGGCCCAAACATACTTAGGGTCTTAAGTCACTCCTTCAATGCGTTACATTTTTTTCTATCCCAAATGATATATACCCTCCATCTCTGTAGAGTGAGTGTATAAAAATGGGGAAAATAAAAAAATAGAAATATTAAAAAAATTAAAAAAGTAAAGAAAGAAAAAATTATTTTATTTTTGTTAATTAAAATGAAAAAAACGTCATACATTTCATATTTATGTATGTTAATATAAATCATTATCAGTGATTTTATTTGAGTTCAGAATTAAATGAAAATTGTCAGCGCCACGCCCAACGCCCAAATAAAAATTTTATTTTTTTACGATTTTCGAAATTTTTTGGTCTTAAACCAAAATAAATGACAACACATACAACATAACAGACCAACTATACATACAAACAACAACAATACACACGAGGTACAGTGAAGACGGGACATACCGTACAACAACAACCTTTGCATTGTTGCGAGCGATGCGAGCACATGCATAACATTGACTTGGCAAAGTGAGATTTTTAGTGTGTCGACTTAGTTCGGTGGAATATTTTGTTTATCAGCGCTTCTCATTTGTCATATGTGACCGCTGGTACTAATATGAACCCTGATTTTAGTCAAAGACATACATTCGTTGCGAAAGTTCTGACGAGTTGGGGTAGCGCCCATCGAAACTGAGCATTCAACTTTTAGCTGCAACAATAAATGTCTAACTTTGCCTTTTTGTTAATTTTGGGTTCTGCTGAAGACTTCAGCACAACCTTTGGTCTTAAACCAAAATAAATGACAACACATTTTTGATAAAACTTATTTTATTTTTTAATCGATGAAAAATGGCGATTATCCCTTAATAAATAACTTAAGATTAATATATCGGCCCAATGTTTACATGAGTTCCTATGCCGTAAAATCTCACATCCCTAAAGAAAACTTTAAATAAATTTTCCAAAATACATAAACAGAGAACAACGAAGAAAGTATTGCTTCATTTTAAGCTTAGAAGGTTTTACCATTTCAGTAATTAAATCGATGTTTGCAGCTATAAGCAGAATATTATTTTTAAAATGAAAAAAGTTTAGCAATATTTGTAATCCCGTTGAAATCTGTAGAAAATTAACAATACTAAATAAAAAGAACCTTTAGACAAACCACTGTCTGAAAAGGAAAACAAACACGTAATTACAGTTTTTTTAATGCAAAAGAAACCTCAATAGCTTCTATTTTCTACAAACTAAACGGAATTTCAATACGAGATACATCCCAATAAAATAACCTCAATTATGAAGAAAGTTTAAACTATTTTAGAACTTTTAATGCATCCACAACTAAATTTAGCCGCGATATTGTCAAAATCTTTTAGAATATGTTTAATAGCAATGTTGTTTATAAAATTCAATCAGTATAGTCCAGATTTGGACGCATGGAATTTGAGAGTTTTTGCCGCTGATAATACACTATGGGGTCAATACGAAGTTAAAACTCATTATCAAATAATTCAGTTCTATGAGAGCTACAATGCTGAAATTTTGTGTGAGTGCATACGGCATCAATGTGTTTTGGACACGTATGAGCGTGACACGAATCGAATATCGAATATGTTCAGTTCTATGGACTCGAAAGTCCTGAAATTTTGTTTGACTTCATTAAGTATGAGCTTAAGTCTATGAGATAAAAATGGGCGAGATTTGAAAAATGGACGTGCAATTAGAAAATTATTTTTATATTTTTTCAATTGTATCAATTTTCATCATTAATCTTCCAAATTTGTGTGATTTAATAGTAATAATGTACAAAATAATACCGTATTGGTAAAGTGTACATGAAGCTCCCACATAAAATTAATATTTTTCATTATTAATATTATAAAAGCGTTTGCCAATTTTTTCAAATTCCACAAGATGTGAATTTATGTTCCTTTTACTCCTGCAAGGAGTCTGAAATTTAAATACAATTTATTACCAAAAAATACATTTCTCTGCTTCACTGTCATATTCAAGCATATTTGAATGGGGGGGCAAATACAAGATGCGGAACATACCCCCATATGAAATGTAGGGCCTCCCTCCTTCACCACTTATAAGCATCTTATATCAATCTGCTGGAATGAAGCTTACGCAACAAGAAGAGCACAACTTTGAAGACTTGTTCCACGGACAGAATACAAACAGAAAAATGCACAAAATATCACACCTCAGTCTGGTGTTGGCGGAGTGGAAACTTTTAACAAGTGCAGAAATTCCCTCCGTCATAAAATGGCAGCAAATCAGGAAGTCAGCGACTGTGCAAAGCGGAGGAAAATTGTTACGAATGTTAATGAGATTGTGAAGATAATTATGGAAGAGCAACGGCAACAGCAACAGCAGCAAGGAAACAAGGTAGAGAAACAAATAGACTGAACATAAATTAAAATACTTCAAAATGACGGAATATCCTTCAAACGGATGGGAGGCGGCGGCGAGGGAAATGACTGTGTATAGGAAGGATGGAATTTGCAAAAGTGCGTTAAATAGAGCAGTTAACATTCCAAGAGGGCAACAGGGGCCATATACAGATGTACACCATAAAAGTGAAAGGAAAACTGTAGAGTTTAGTTTAGGTAAGTATCTCGAATTGAATACGTTTCAGTTGGGGTTTCAATTATGTTCATAATGGGGACGTAGCAAGGACTTTTTGGGAGAGTTTTCATGAAAATAAAAAACACACAAAATATAGAATAGTTTATTATCAGTGATATGTCACAAGTCTCTTTAGAATCATTTCAGATTCTGGACAATATTCCATCGTCAATGAAGCAACGAATATGCCTGAACCTTTTGTATTTGTACATGCATGGACATATCCATCCTACTCAACAGTCGGTTCCTATTCCAAATGTATTTCCAACTTCCTTCTAATATTGTGCTACAAAAATAATTTTCTATATGTCCTTGTTAGAACAATGCCAAACTACATTTGTTGTTTTACGAGAATCCATTTTGCTCAATTCTCGAAACCCTGAAAACTTTACACCAAATAAACACAACTTTAAATAGTTAACAAAGCGCCAAAATGTAAAGAAAAACTCCGAAAAAACCCCGACGAAAAGAAATTTCAATTTCCCAACTACTTTCGGAGAACAAATTGCAATCCATTAGTAATGGATAATTTACCCTGCTGCTGACTTACGGAAATAGTTCAACCGAAGACGAAGCAGAAGCTAGCGTAGAAGTAGAAGAGTAGAACAACAAACGACGAAAAAACAACAAAACGAAAAAATTAATTGAAAATTACAACGTGGAAAAAAATACAAAACGACACTAAACATACCGGGACCAAAATACGGAACCGTGACAAATGCCGCGGCGTAAAGCAAAAAAGTCGGAAGGAGAACGAAGCAGACGACGAAAGAAATGGAAACTAAGTGACACTTAGAATTAATGGAGCATAAAATTGATGAGCTGCAGACAAAATAGAAAAAATATTAATTGGATTGTGCTTGGTCTCCAAAAAAAAACTACAAAACAGTCAAAGTGGAAAAATCATAGAGAGCAAAGGGCATTAAATACCAAAGCAAAGCAACCTGAAATAGCGAAAACCTTACGACGATTTCCCATAAATCATCAATAGCCGAGACCCCAGCTAGACTCCGTCACCACCACCCGCTTGATTTGACGCAATCAATGAGTATTGCTTCCAAAGCCCCCAAAGCCAAGCATTTATCTATTTTTTAATGTCAATGATTGTTTCATTGGTATGTCCGTCTGTCCGTCCGTACGTCCAACATTTGCATAATTACTCGTATTTGGCGTTAACAATCATTATCAAGCGGGCGAGAGAGGCGAGACCAAACATTAAGGAGTGTCTCCGGCGGCACAGTGGTTATAAGAAAACTAAACAGATGTTTTGTAATATTTTACGAATCATTTTTATTGTCATCGTTATTAAGATTAGTTTATCAATATGAAAAGAAATATATTTTTCTACTGCCAACAGGATAAATCAAAATGGTTTTAAAATACATATTTTTTTGATGTGTAATATCTTCAATTCTTGTCAATCATCGCAAGAGATGACCAACAGAAATGTAACGACTGAATCACCTCAACTTATTAGACTAAAAATGTATGTGTGTTTCAATGTGCTGTAATTCTTTGCAATTTTTCATAAATTGGCTCCATGTTGTCTAAGCCCGTTACGGGCTAGTTTTAGTTTAATATTTTGACAAATAAAGCAGTTTAAACCAAATCTTAATAAATTAATTATAACTTTTAGTTTTTTCCATGCTTTATATAAGGTTACTTTCTATGTGTGCCACAAAATTTGAAATCAATTTTTGAAAGCTTTTTTCTCAACCAATTTTGCTCAAATTTTGCACACTTAATCATTTTCGGTGACAATACAAGGAAATGGAAAAATTTGACCAATTGGACAAAGGGGCGTGGCACCTCCCATACGAAGTTAAAACCTATTATTGAATATTGTCAGTTCTATGACACCTAGAATGCTGAAATTTTGTGTAAGTGCATCTAGCATCAATTCGCATAGTTGTGCCAAAAATGGGCGGTATTGGAAAAGTGGGCGTGGCATCTCCCATACGAAGTTAAAACCTATTATTGAATATTGTCAGTTCTATGACACCTAGAGTGCTGACATTTTGTGTAAGTGCATCTAGCATCAATGTGCATAGTTGTGCCAAAAATGGGCGGTATTGGAAAAGTGGGCGTGGAACCTCCCATACGAAGTTAAAACCTATTATTGAATATTGTCAGTTCTATGACACCTAGAGTGCTGAAATTTTGTGTAAGTGCATCTAGCATCAATTCGCATAGTTGTGCCAAAAATGGGCGGTATTGGAAAAGTGGGCGTGGCATCTCCCATACGAAGTTAAAACCTATTATTGAATATTGTCAGTTCTATGACACCTAGAGTGCTGTAATTTTGTGTAAGTGCATCTAGCATCAATGTGCATAGTTGTGCCAAAAAGGGGCGGTATTGGAAAAGTGGGCGTGGCACCTCCCATACGAAGTTAAAACCTATTATCGAATATTGTCAGTTCTATGACACCTAGAGTGCTGTAATTTTGTGTAAGTGCATCTAGCATCAATGTGCGTAGTTGCGCCTAAAATGGGCGGTAATGCAAAAGTGGGCGTGGCACCTCTCATATGAAGTTAAAACCAAAATTACACCTACTGTAATTTTGTGTAAGTGCATCTAGCATTAATGTGCGTAGTTGTGACAAAAATGGGCGGTAATGGAAATGTGGGCGTGGCACCTCCCATACGAAGTTAAAACCCATTTTCGAATATATGCCGTTCTATGGCAGATAAAAAACTGAAATTTTGCAGTAATTTTTCCTTCTACAAAAGATAACTAAAAAAGAATTTCTAGGCCCAATAGAATTCTGCTTGCATAAAGCATGGATTTAAAAAAAAAAATTTTTTTGATTTACTAGTTCGTTTGTATTTTTTTTTGTCTGTAATCAATATTTAATTTGAACTGGCTCAAGACCATTTTGCATCTATATTTAATAGAATGCAATATATTATTTACAAATGGCATGGTGACATTTATTACTTGGCTGCAGACTGCCACGATCAGACTGCCACATGCCATGTCTAAAGTTTTTTCAAGTGGCTTCTTAGCGACTTTTCAACATCAAACCCGGCCTCTATAAGGAGATGATTCTCACAAACGAACGAGAAGTACAACTCACTTGCCGAATTTGCGTATAAAAAATCGCACCAAGTAATAAACCACGCATGCCATCTTACAAGCATCTCATTGAGTTGCATATGTAAGTATGTGCATATATATAACTTTAGAACATTTAACGACTCTGTTGGCTAAAGCATATCTGATAATGAGCACTGACGAGTTATATCGTACTCGGGCCGGGTCTATAATATTACTTATTATTATTAGTTTTATATTATCTTTATTTACTTAAATTTTATTTACTACCAAATATTAAATATTTTTAATTTCGACAGCAATCACGTTTATAATTGTTTTTAAGTAAGTACGTCATACATAGGAACATCATCAGGAAACTTATAATGTGTCTTATTTTACAAAAATGGTTTGTTTATCAAATAAATAAAAATGACAATTTAAATTTGATAATTTTCTGTAAAGCTATAAGAATTTTAAAACTAGAATATTTGTATCTCATGCAATAGAAAATACAAACTAAAAAAAAAATATGACAGCAGATGGCCAGTTTCAGAGGCAAAAAGGAATTGGAAGCAGCTACACCTTTGAAATTTCGTACATTTAGTTATGGTACTTACCAAAGTCGTTTATAAAAATTTCATTTACAGTGGGATGGTATTAGATTTTTTGAGGCAAAATGTCTTAGTAGACAGATATACCATTCAAATTTCGTACATACAATTATGCTACTTACAAAAAATGTTTAGAAAAAACCCAGTAAGGAAAGGCTAAAGTCGGGCGGGCCGACTATATAATACCCTACACCACCTCTTGCTTGATTATTAAACCCAGGTATTTCATGTGAGCAATTTTATGTAGTTCATATAAATTATACAGTTACTATAAATCTTATCTTTATTCAAATTAAATGAGTATGGTAAATAAGAAAGTAATCGATCCAATTTTCCAGCAGATATTCCGAGTATGATCATGTTGATCTGGAAAAATGTATCAAGATTCAATGATAAATACAGATTATACAGCGGTAATAGGATGAATCGGACGGACATTTAAAGGGGGCCTATAACAACACTTGAGGCCGGTGCCAAAACATGCGCCTATAAATTTCTTATTCTACAAAATCTGATGAAGATCCGATATATGATGTAGCTTCTAGAGCTGTAATAGAGCAGAATGGGGCCCCATTTGGGTTATACCAAAGTATGGAAATATGGGCATCTCCCAAACAAGCAAGGAAAGACTAAAGACGGACGGAGCTGACTATATGATACACTCCACTTTCTATCTCACTACAATTCAATTCGGTAAAAAATTGAAATCGGGAAGGATTTTTGAATCCTGTAAATGTAAGTGTTTGACAAAAAATGTTAAATCGGCAAGGACTTTTGTATGGGGGTATATTGAAACCTGGAACGATGTGACCCGCTTTCACCATGTCTGCTTGTTGGTGAAATATAATATGTAAACTTTGGCCAAAATCGGTTAAACATTCGGGAGCAACATTTGTATTGGGGCTATATATAAATCTGAACCGATATTACCCATTTTCACCATAGGTGTTTTTAGTTCGATTATAAGATGTTGTGCCAATTTTAAAGAAAATCGGGAACAATATGTCGTTTCTAGAGCGGAAAAAGTCAAATCGGGAGCGACATTTGTATGGGGGCTATATCTAAATCTGAACCGATTTCCTCCAAATTCAATACCAATCGTCCTTGGCCAAAAAAAGTAACTTCTACCAAATTTTATGACAATCAGACCACAATTGCGACCTGTAGAGTGCGAACAAGCTTAGATGGACAGCAGACGGACAGACAGACAGGCATCGTTAAATCGATTCAGTTGGTGATTCTAAGAGATGGGTCTAGCTCAATTATTTCTTGGTGTTACAAACATTTGGAGCGAAACTAACTTATAATACCCTAGTCCACGAAGTGGTGTAGGGCATAAAAAATAAGTTTCTCAACCTAGTGCCACGTTACAGTGGGATGGCAGTTGATTTTTTGAGCCAAAATACTTCAGGAAACATGTAGACGTTTAATGTATTATACAAGTACTTATGCTGTTGACAAAAATATTTTAGAAAAAAAAAATTGTCAACCTACTGCCACACCCACTTAGTAGGTAGTTAATTTATGATAGGCTTTTTAATTCCCTATATGTACTTATAGTGCTTACTGAAGTTGTCTAGCTAAATTTTAAGTTTATCAATCTACTGCCTTACCCACTTACAGGTAGATCTTTAAAATGTATTGCAGTTACCTTGATGATTTCTAATTCTTTCGAAAAAAAGTTGTCACCTGTTTCCAATTTTCCATTTTTGGTAATTTTAAAATGCCGCCAACATGCTGCCATTACTACTGTTTGAAAATGTGTTAGTTCAAAAATTGACTTTTTGCCTTAAAAATTGGTATGTAGCCACATCGTCAGGCCCGTGCGCAGGATTTTCCCCTGGAAGGGGTGGTTTTCATCTACACTCATAACAAAAGTTAACCCTATAATGAGTTGAAATTAACTAAAAATTAAAAAACAAAGTACATTTTTACTAAATATAAGTAGAATTTTGCTGAAATGTTACTGGTTGTTTAGAATAATTCATAAAGTATTTAAGAAATAAGCAAATACAGATAACGAACGAGAATTTTTTCAACAATTTCAAATGTTTTTTATAAGTTCATTAATACTTAAATATATGAAGAAATCGGCATAAATATCAGTAAACATTTTAACTTCATGCAGATGCAGATTTTTTTCTCACTTAAAGCCTTGGAAATATTCTTCCACATAAGTTTGAATTTATTCAATTGTAAGAATTTTTAATAAGATCCGAAGAAATGGTTTTAAGTACATCTACTACCCTTTTTCTAGTAAATGAACTATTTAATATGGCTTTAACAGAAGGAAACTTTACTCATACTTAGTTAATTTTCCAACTTTTTAGGAAATTTTTACTGGGGCGTTTGGAAACCACTCATATTTTATTGTCAGGATCAGGAGAAATATTTTGATACATTCGTCCGACAGACATCGTCGGCAAAATTGCAATTCAGTAGTCCATCTATCACTACACTCAAAGGAATATGTCAGTAAAAGAAAGTAGAAAGTCTACTGAAAGATCAGATTTTCTGCTGTTAAAAAAGAGACATCAGATCTGCTAGATGGCAAACAACTGCTTGCTGTTTTTAGCAATATATATGATATGCATATTGTTCCAAGCTAGTATAAAAGAAAATGCGAGCTAAACTCGCTTATGAACGCTTATCTATTTTTATATTTTAATTAACAACAGTCAATTTTAGCAGACTGCAGACTCTTTAGCTGTGTAAATGGTGATGTAAGATTGCAGAAAACTGCTGTTATGCCAAAACACAGCTGTAATAGCAGAAAAGTGTCTGTTGATAGGCAGCAGACAATCGCTGCTTTTATTAACAGACTTGTTCTCCAAGTGTAGAACTTTTCTCATAAGTGGCTATGAACAAAAACATAACTTTTCAGGAGAGCGAAAAAAACTGATTTTCTCCTTAATTTGAAGAGAATTTATTAATCATTCTTCTACAGTTTAATCCAAAAAGGGTTACTAATTGCTACGATTAAAAAGTTTTCGAAATTTCCTATTATTGGCTGTTTCATAGAAACGAAATTTTAGACACGTGAACATTGTTTTTGAGTTTCTTTTGTGGGAAAAATTAGTATGTTTGCGGTAAACATGTCATCAGTTGTTGTAAATGATCAAAGAGAAATAAATAAGTTCATGTATATCAAACAGTTTTCTTCGTTTGTCGAAATGGATATGTATTATAATTGCAAACTCCCAAAACATTGGAAGTAACAGAAACCATAGGTTCACATTTAGATACAGCTCCATAAAAATGTCCAATCGCAAATGTTACATCTTAGCGCTCTACAAGCATCAAGCTAATTATTTGCTTTCATTAAGAATATTTTAGATTTCATTATCATAGTAGTATCATAGTGATTCTGATCTACACTTTTTGAAAATTACTAAACGATTTTGTTATTAAATGTCCAAACTTTTATTGCAGTACACAATTAAAAGTTAATAAGATATAGTTCTAGTCGAATGTCAAGAAGTGGTATCGGTTAATAAAAATGCAAGTTTTCCGAACAATTTGGTGTCCATTAGCGAAATTAGCACTACACAATCTTGAAATTGGCACAATTCGTTTAGATTGCTTGTTTATTTTTCATAACCTCTGTCCGAAATTCAAGTAAGTGTCCACGATTTTTTATGTAATTTTCGTGTTTTCATGATTTTACTGCAGAATTACCATTTCAGACGAGTTATTTTAAAAAGACCTTCAAAATTCTATATTTTATTGTTTCAGAAAGTCTAGAAGGTTTTAAAAAGTATATGTTCAAAACCTCTCAAAACCCCCCTGCGCACGGCCCTGCACATCGTGGCACATGTCGGAGTATCATATTTATATTCATAAAATCTTATATATTGCGTAAAATTTGGTTAAATATAAATTTACAGTAAACTGGATAACATATATGGACTGTATAAACTGTACCCACTGATATTAAAACAAGGTATAGGCGCAAGGAGTGGTGAGGGTATTACATATTCGAATTAATTAATACATTAATTATAAACACTTCAGTGAATTTTGCGGAGATCAATGACATTACGACCATTTTCTTACCAGAGTTACAAGCCGACCCATAATTATCGGCGGCGGCAGCATTACTCAAAATGGGTGGGCGGCGGCGGCTTTCGGTTGATTTGCCGGCTCGTTCTGTCATTCGATCACCCCTATTTATTTGACAATTATGGGAATATGGAAGGATCAATTTCTATTGGTTTTTAATACCTTTTCTTTTATTTTTTGCAAGTAAATTCAATATTCGTTAATATTAGACAATATTAGCCAATGTTCCCATAATTTAATATTATTATCCCATAAAATTATTTTTTTGGGATTGGGAATCCAGTCCCAAAATTTATAATATGGGTGAATTTAATAAATATTTTTGCAATTATAGATGCTGTGAGGCATCTTGAATATCATAATACTTCCGAAGAATAGAGTTTTATCATTCTTTGGAAGGATACTTTGACACAAGACACAATATAGGAGCTGTTGTTTATTGTTTTTATAGGAACACATGGCCACGCATACTGGAATTGACTTATATAAATGCGACTTTCAAATCAAAATACAATCGTTAAACTTTCTATAGACGTCATCATATAGTGGGATACTAAATACAAAGAAAGATCCATATATTTCACAGTAGAAGTTTGTCCAAGTCGATAGTTATATTTTCTTTTGTAATTTTAAGTGGGTTGTCTATTTTGGTAGTAAGATTTGAATGAGTTAGAACTCCGTCAAATCTCGGCGGCGTGGTTGTAGTCGATTTGAGCCGATGAAATCGGCGGCGGCGGCTTAAAATCGGTCGGCTTGTATCTCTGTTTATAACCAAAATTTTACAATATCTGCATTTTTAACTTTAAAACAATTTTAAATCAGAAATTTTCGAAATTTATGGCAGTTTGCTCTACCGGCATATTAAAGTGCACCTTTAAACCTTTCTTCTTATATACATGGTTCAGCGGAGACGTCCGGTTAAACAAAGTTCTATTCCAAGAAATACAGGAACGACTCGTAAACATACACGAAAAACACAACACACTTATTGCTTTTTGCAAAAACATTGTTAAAATTTTTTAATTTTTGATTAATTTACATATCTGTGTTAGTGTTTTGTAATTTACAAAAAAATTATTAGCTTTTACCCTTTTGTTGTTTTACAACAGATGTTTTTTCATATTACATTTGATTGAAATATCAAAAATGAAACAAGACAAATAAAGGGTGATCTTTTAGCTATTATCTTTTTGGCAACACTGGTTTAAACAGCACGTTTCGTGTTTTGTTTCACTGTCAAACATCTTCAGTTTGGTCTATAATTTAACCATGAATCGTCTTACAAACGAACAACGCTTGCAAATTATTGAATTTTATTATCAAAATGCGTGCTCTGTTAAGAAAGTTCATCGCGCGCTTCTTCCTTTTAATGTCAGTTTAGTCGACCCACTGAAGCGGCTATTCGGGCTATTGTGACTAAATTTCGCACCAAATTTACATTGTTGGACATTAAACCACCAACACGCTTACGTAGAGTGCGAACTGAAGAAAATATTGCAGCTGTATCGGCCAGTGTTAATGATGACCATTAATTATCGATTCGTCGCCGTTCGCAGCAATTGGGCCTCTGTTACTCAAAAACGTGGAAATGCCAAAATTGGACTAAGCGGATGGACCATTTGAGGCGCTGTCAAGGTCAACATTTGCATGAAATAATCTTCAAATATTAAATTATATGGACCGTACTATCGATTCAAATAAAGATTTCATACATTTTTCTGAATTTTATGTGTTTTTTGAAAAACTTTCCTATAGCTTTTAAAAAATCACCCTTTAGTAGTATCTTTGGCAGCATGGTTTGCCATTTTAAAGTGTTGGCGACAATCCTGAAAATACGTTACTTTTTTGGACTTTATGCCTCTCAAATTGGTGTTTGGCTCCATCGTGCTGCGGGCAGAAACTTATAGAAAAAATCTCTTTCATTTGGAACCACTGTGTGATGGTTGTCAGTGTCACTGTCAGTGCTGTCGTCGATGTTGTTGCTGTTGTTGCAGTGTTGTTATCGCATTTCTTCTTCAATAATAAATGATCATCTCCTCTGGCTCGGATTGAGGCGGGGGCTCCGGTGACAGGTTTATGGTAAACACCACACACACCACCACCATCACCACTAACAACAACAACTGCTAGTTATGAACCGCCCGCCATAGCGTATAGCCCGACCACTTTGTTGGGTATTCGAATCATGTTCGCTTCTTTGAGACTCGGAGCAGGAAATGCTGATATGCAGGCAGTGTTGTAAAGTTCGTCATGTTTCTGTTGGTCGTTGAATGCGTTCCTTCATTAGCGTTTATGATTGCTTAGCTGGATAAATGGGTGGATGGCTGAATGGCTGGATGGCTGTGAGCTATGACTGGAGAGAAGAACATAACCTAGGTAACGATGGAACATTAAAATTTTATGACATTCTTAAGGTGTTTATGGCCAGCAACAACAACGACAATTTCAAATAAATTATCTACAATGAGTGGAAATGTATGTTCGTTTTTTTTTGTTGTACATTTTGTCAATCTATTCGTTCGACAAACAATGCTGGCATTTCCTTTTCTACAACGAACAATGAACTTTATGTGAGTGTAAAACTCAAATTACATAATAATTTTGTAATTAATTATTCAAAAGGAAAAACGATCAAGTGGAATTCATTGATAGCCAAAATTCACACCGTGGGAGATTTCCGAAATAAAATGAAAATTGATCGAATGTGTCTAAACGTCAGAACATAATCTCGACACTTTTCAAAGCGAAAGAATAGAATTTATTGAATTATTTCGAAAATAAATCGATTCCCAATCACTTTATTGAAATATGTTTACCCTAAAGGCCAGAGTGTTTTGTCCACAAAAATTCGGTTATGACCAAATAAAATCTCTGTGAGATTCAGGCCAAATTCCAATGGAATCTAAGCAAGTATATATTTCCATTTAAAGTTGAATTTCCTTCGAGAAAATTTCCTTACAGAGCCCATTCAGATTTCCCAGAAATTACTGAAAAATGAGAAAATTGTTGCTGGTGGCTGGCTTCCTCTGCAGTCCTCTCCTCCCCCTCAGCTCATAAAACAAAGCGAAGCAATGTTAACACATTGTTTTTGGCAACTAAAAAATGTCCTTGCTGCTTGTGTTGTCCTTTTGCGCTCGCTGCCAGAGCACAGACCAAACATATTTTCTTATTAAATCTTCTGCAAAAAATAAACTGAAAGAATTTTCGCAAAAAGAAAAACAAGGGAAATGCACAGGACCCAGAAATGTTTGTGGAAGTTTGGCAATTTTAAGTGTGCCAAAATGAAAAGTCGTTAAAAGTGAATGCATTCGAAAAGCAGAGAGAAAAGTGATATCTAGGAACTCTGTTACTCGAATATGCGTCCAGTAGATGAATGAGCGGTAAGCAAAAAACGAAAGCGAAAAATTCTTGAAACTTGAACTTTTAAATTGTGCCAAGTGCATACATACATAGCTTCTTTGGGGGTTGTTAAAGATTTTTTGCTAGACATTGTTACAGTAGATAATGCCACTTGTAATCCTTTTCAAGGCTCTAAGTGTAGCTATAGAGAAGAGGACCAACTTTCCAGGTTTTTCCCTCTTCTACCGACTATCCTGATAGTTATACTACATGTTGCACATTTAGTGGCACATGTTGATGCATTACTATTAAGTCACAGCATGTGATTAAATCAAATAGTTTTTGGGAACTTTTATCGCACTTGTGCGGGCGTGCGTCCATGTGGTTTACATAAGATTTTTGTCAGATTTTGGTATTTTTATAACCTCCACCTCCAGGATGGGGGTATACTAAGTTTGTCAATCCGTTTGTAACACCTTGAAATATCGACCTAAGACCCTATAAAGTATATATATTCATGATCGTCATAAAACTCTAAAACGATCTCCATGTCGTCCTCTGCTGAAATCACGCTAGCATCTAAACGAAAGATGAGAGGACGTCCAAATTTTCCCAGAATATGTCTAATAGTTGTAGATCGTTTGGGATTGAAAATGGGTAAAGCGGTCCAGAGGGAAACGATTTTCCTTACCCTTAATATTTAAGCAAATTTTGTAATATGTCTGCTTATTTTTATTTGATAGCGATTCTTATTTGTAGGGTGTGAAATGGGACAAAACGGGATAACCAATGCTACCTATCAAACGACACAGCTAGAAACACATAATTCCTCTAATTGAGTAGACACCTAAAATAAATGATTTTTTGTCAAATTTGTACTTGTAAGAGGGTAAATGGAGAGATAAAAACAGTACCAACAAAACGACTGCAGCTAGAATAATGAAATTTGGTGTGCTCATCCCTCTAATAGCATGTACACGTAAAAGGGGGGAAATATGGCAAAAGTGATAATAATTTTCAAAAATTTTACTTTTATGGGAAAACGGAATGAAATTGTTACCAATCAGACAGTTGTAGCTAGAATAATAAAAATCGGTGTAGATTTCAATACTCGTACTTTTAGGGCCAAAAAGTGATAAAATTTGGGCCGACCAAATGGCTTCAGATATATAATCATTAAGTTCGGAGTGTAGTTTCCTCTGATTGTGTAAACCCGCAACATAAAGGATTTTTTTTGGAAACTTGCACTTTTAGGGAAAACGGGATAAAAATGGTACCAATCAAACGGCTGCAGCTAGAATCATGAAATTCTATTTATAAACTCATCTGACTCCATAGACGCACAAAACAAAAGTCTTTCTCCAAATTCGTTCTTTTAGGGATAAAATGAAAAAAGGATATAACTATAGCTAGAGTCGTAAAATTAGGTGTTTACATTTCATTGTGAACCCGAAAAATAATGGAATTTCGAAATTCGTATTTTGCCATTCTGAAGAATTGCTTTCATAAATATAGTCAAGCAATAAAAAAACATATCTGTAGACAAGCCCTATAAGTGGACACGGTCTTTAAATTAATTAATTAATTTTATTTCAACATTATAATAGTGAAACATCACAATTCATTTAAAAAATTAGCTTCCGGCAAAAAAATCAAAATTTTCCTAATATTTTATATTATACGTAAAGTCGACAGCCTCTATTCTGCCAGTAACACTTTTTTTAATGTATTTCGAACATTGGGGTGATGTAAGTGCAGCTGTGATCGTGTCAGTATAGCTGAGATTGTCTCGCAACTAATTAGTCCGGCTCAGTCTAGATGGGATCATCTCAGTCGATGATATTGTCTGAGTGCCTCTGAGATCGCTTCACTATCGCCAAGATCGTCTGAAGGCAGCTAATATCTGCTGCAGATGAGATCTCCTTTGAGATCGCCTCAATGACACTGTGATGGTTGCAGTGCCGCTGAGATCTTTCCCGTGTATCTCAGTGCCACTCAGATCATTACAATGCAGCTGATTTCGTCAGATGTATCTGCAAAGATCGTCTTAGTGACGCTGAGATTGCCTCAGTGCCGCTTAGATCGTTTCAGTCTGAAAGCAAATCATCACAGTGAGATCTTCTCGGTACAGCTCAGATTGTTTCAACGATATCATTTCAGTGAAGCTCTGATCGTTTCAGATCAGTGTTTTTTTTTCCGAGTACCTGGGATCTCCTGAGAACCGTTGAGATCGCCTGAAATCGCTTCAGTGCCACTGAGATTGCCTTAGTACCGCTGAGTTAATTGTCTCAGTATCGCTGAGATCTTCTCAATGCATCTGAGATAGTGTCAAAGCAGCTGAGATCGTCTCAGTGTAGCTGAGATCGTCTCAGTGCAGCTGAGATCGTCTCAATGCAACTGAGATCGTCTCAGTGCAACTGAGATCGTCTCAATGCAGCTGAGATCGTTTCAGTGCAGCTGAAATCGTCTCAGTGCAGCTGAGATCGTTTCAGTGCAGCTGAGATCGTCTCAGTGCAGTTGAGATCGTCTCAATGCAGTTGAGATAGTCTCAATGCAGTTGAGATCGTCTCAGTGCAGTTAAGATCGTTTCAGTGCACCTCAGATCGTCTCATTCCCGTCGAGATCGTCTCAGTGCCGTCGAGATCGCCTCAGTAACGCTGATATAGTTTCAGTGGCGCTGAGATCTTCGCCATGTATTTGATATTTTCAATTGTTTTATTTCGGTCTGTAATCAATATTTGATATGAACTGGGATATTATCCTGTCCGTGAAAAAATTAATTGCACTACAAACAAAATAGTGTCCGAGACAAAATGTTTGCTGAAATTCGAATTCTCCTCGAAGGTATATTTGTACCCTCGTTTTGGAAATGAGTTTTTCCGAAAAAATATTTTGAATAGCTAACATTTTAACAAGGTCAAAGTCTACGTATAAGAGATCTATGAATAAGCAAAAGAATTACAAAAAAATCACGATATTTTAATTGTTTGTTTAAATAGCTCGAAACCCCCTTTACAAATTAATTAACTGAATATTTTGTTTTATTTTATAATAGCTGAAATCTTAAAAGAAAAAGAAATAAAAAACAAAACATGAATAAAAAATGAATTATATTTTTTCGAGCATAGAAAGCCAAATATAGGGTGGGTCATTTAACATTTGAAATTTAACTACCGATTACTTTGGCTTTGACTGGTAGCATAAAATTCATCTTTATTTTCACGCCACGCTATAAGCTCGAACAAAATTGGGAAATATTAAAAACTTACTTCCAAACTAATGAGTCTAAAAAATTTACGTGGAAATTTTTCGTGTTTTCAGATGAAGCTCATTTCAATCTAGGTTGCTATGTCAATAAGCAAAATTGCCGCATATGGGATTCAGAGAACCCACACGTGACTATTGAGAAGCCAATGCATCCACAACAAATCACTGTTTGATGTGGATTTTGGGCTGTACTCAACAATTGGGTTGATCGGATGAGGTACTGAAAAGCCAGTCGTGGTAGTCATATGAATGATATTGTGTTCTATTAGTTCAAAGTTCCTTTCCAATAAAACTAGAAATTTTAAAAAATAATCAGTACTTTTTTATAGCCGATACTAATCTAAATTTTAAATGACCCACCTAATATATGTTTCCATGGAAAATTTTGTTATAAATAGAAAATGTCTGAAAAGTACAAAGCAAAATCACTTTTCAAATCACAAAATCACAATTTCATCATAAAAAATGATTCCCATATTAAAAATTTTCATTTAGAATGCACCTCTTGATTTAAAGAAGTCGAATTTCAAATTCGTTAAAGTTTCGAAGGAGTCTACTTTCCTCTATTATAAAATGGGCCTACTGTGCCACATTTTGGCATACTCATTGAAATTTGTGTTTTCATTGTATTACAATAATGTAAATTCCCCAGTAACTGACAACAAGTTCTATCCGCTAACTAAATTTGTCAGAGTGTAGCTCCAAAGATAACCTCCTTTTAATCCTCAATGGATGTGTGCTCTTGTTTGAGGAGTCAGGGGTTGAGGCATCCCCATAACATCTGGCCGCATACCAGACCATCTTTAGTGTATCTATAAAAGTATCAAAGTAAACTTTTGTAATTAGAATAAAGATAACCTAATGTTAACCCTTAATAAATAATTTAGAAAATTACCTTTGATTTCTCCGAACAAAAAGGTTCAGCAAAGTCGAAGCAATAAAAATCAAACGTCATGAATCGCTCTTACAAAGACTTTGAAGCAAACATAGCAGTTGTCTGCTTTTTTTCTTGTTTGCTTTTCTTAATTTCAAAGTGATATCCTTAGGGCAGGATAGCAAGGAGGGGGAGTTTGAGAAGAGGGATGTATGATAATTGAGAAGAATTGCTAATTACAGTTAACTGGTAAGCAACTTTTACTCTACATTTTCCCCAGCATATTCTGAATCCGCCTCGTGACCAGTGTTGTCCTATTAGACAATTGGAAATGATGGCACAACCTTTTTCTTTTTTTCTCGTTCTGTTTTTTTCTTTGATCTGTTTTTGTTCACTCTACTTTGTATCTATTTCAATTCGTGCCTATTCAAACTCATTAAAACCTTTTGCTGACTTAATTAAGAAAATTACTTCACAAGAAGGTAACCAGCACAGCAAAGACAGAAGAAGAAATAGGAAAAGGAGGAGGAGCAGGAGAAAAAACAACTAAGGAAATGACGAAGATGAGATTGAATGCAGAGGTGGAAAGATTCTAGAAAAAGTGCAAAGGAAAGGAAAAACCCCCAAAGGCAGTAGATAACTACGGATGGGAAACTTTTCCGAACTTCCAAATAATGACTGACAAAGTAATACACACCAATGATAGCAACACTCAGCCACAGGCAACGCCATTCCAACAAGAACAACAAAAAAACAAATAAAATTGACAAAGTTGTGAAAGAGCAGCCTTGCTTTTGTTCTTTAACCAATTTAAGCACCTTTGGCGTTTCCTTCCTCCTCTTCTTCTTCTTTTATTTCTTCTGAAGTCGTTTGGTTAGATGTTCGAAAAAGTTACACTAATGAATACCGACCGACCGGCCAACGGCAAATGAAACTTCCCATTATATAATTCATTATCTTCTTTCTGGTGGTGTGACTGTTTGTACTTGTACTTTGACTAAGATTCGCTGGCTGGTGTTGAGAATATAATTTGGAACAACACTTTTGGCACTACCTAAGTAGCTGCTCGAACAGGTCGACGTGTGGCAATGCTGGGGGGAGGCAGGCATCAGAAGAAAATACCAGTCAAAAAGAATTAAAATTTGTCTAACTTATTAACAAAACTCCGGGGGAATCTTACCAGAAAAAATAATAATGAAATACCGGTTACAGTAGATTAGAAGTGGATGAAAACGAGTAAAAAGCGGCAGGACCGAACCCTTTATATCCTTCGACAAGAAGGGATTCACAGCGTGAATCGTTTGAATCGGCAGAACAATGAAGGCCTTTTCGGAAACGCAACACTGCAGTGCATTTGCGGTGCAGCTGTGATTTTTTGACACAGCTGTTTGTTGGTTATTATTTATTATTTTAGGAACGCGAAAACAATTCAAAATGGAAGAAATCAATGAATTAACCTTGTGAATTGGATTATAGTCCAAATGATATATTTGAATAATTTAAATATTATTTAATGTATAAGAAACATAATTATTACATTACATGATTTACATATTTTTTCCCCTTTCCCCGACTGCCATCCACCTCGACCCTATAGAAACTGTTAAAAATAGTAAAATTATTATAAAACATAAATAATTAAAAAATCACTTTACTCATTCATTGTATTACCAATTTTTTTACTGAGTGTTGTTTGTTGAGATGTTTACATTCAGAACATCTTTCACTTACAGTGGTGCTACTTATTGTGTTTACGAATGCGATGCATATCATGGGGAATGCAGTATAGCGTTTCCGAAAAGGCCCTGAGACAAACACCAATAATCATCCATCAATATTAGTCCACCAAAGTTCCATAAAAGTATACAGAAGCAAAGAATTGTATACAAAAGGAAAGTATGAACAGGATATAATTTCATTGTTCTTTCTGCCAAGGATGCTGATGATCCCCATTTGGCCATTTATTTGGTTAGGCTGTCTGGTTGGGGTGATAATCAGAAAATAAACATCTGACTCACGTAGACTATGGGCTTTTACGTCACCCAACGGAACAAACCTGTGCGACTCACAAAGTAGTTTACCGTGCCAACGTCTATACCGGCCAAGTCGTCCAAGCCTTCCAAGAAGGATGAACCCAGCGTCATTAAACGTCTACCAGCCATAGCCGGACAGAGAAGGTATTCAATGCTCTCAATCTCCCCCTAGTCCCCACAGCTCTAACAAAAGACTTTGGACAATACTGAAATCAACGCAGATTATTGAAATCTTTCAGGTGGAAAAATATACCTCGACCTCTTCATATCATACTTGGGCTAGAGATGAATATCGAACTGCTTGCCCATCTGCTGAAGAGATGCTCGACAGTCTTCGGTTGTTTTTGAATTTAGGGTCACTGAGTCTATAGATCTGCTAACACTTGACTATCCGAGAAGAATGTAGCTCGTCCTCTTAACTTGGTCTGACCATATTCGCGAGCCTGCAAGTGTCTGCCCACCAGTAACTTACATGTCGACAGAGATCGTTCCTAATCTGACAAGCCCATCATCACCATAAGGTCAATATCGAACTGCTTCCCTATTCCCTGATTCCAGGGCTTTTCTTGAATTTAGAGTAACTATGTCCAAGGATCTGCTTCAAGTTTGACTAACCGAATAGATTATAGACTATAGTCATATCATATGATGGTTTTTCCATCTGCTTTTCGACATCATCCGTGCCTTATGTATAAGCCGTAGCTTGCATGTCGCTAGGACTGTATCTAAGCAATCAAGATCCAGATGAACTGTAAGCTCATCAGTCTTACAATACCATAGGATGTCACAATACCCTGACACCGAAATAAAGTGAATATCGAACTACTTGATCATCTCCTGAAGAGATGCCCGACAGACATGGGCTGTTTTTTTTTTTTAATTTAAGGTCATCAATCTGAACGCCGCTATTCTATCCCAGCAGAAGTTGACGCCAGTGTTCGTCACAACATTGTGCCGCAACCACTCCGCAACGTCTCCAATAGCCATAACTTCGAATTAATACACGGTGTAGATCCTTGCCGTGCAGCCCATATCCCAGCCTACCATCACGTTTGGAGCCACTTGTGAAGAGATAAGGACTTCTACAAGGAATTTCTCAGTCATCCCTAGCTGGGACGTGTATGCTACAGTTCGTGTACATGGTATATTCCACCACATACGGCAGCACTGGCCTTTGACGAGAAGTCCTCATATGACCTATGTAACTATTGGTGCAAAGGGAGAGATAGTTAAGTTTAATTGCCGCTCCAGCTGTCGTATGTTTGCCTTCTATGTCAATCGCAAAACATGAATCAGAACTCGTAATGCCTCCTCAGCGGTTGTACTTAATGCTCCCTTTGCGGCGGATACAAGTAGCGCATCTTCTCAATGACTTCTACCAAACCAATACTGGGTACTGCAGAATCGGCCGAACCACCTGAACCAAAGAACAACTTTTGGCGAGAGGCCTTAGCGGACTCCAACAGCTATGGCACAGGTATAGAGTAGAGTTTGATCAATTAATCGACTTCGCCCTTCGGCAAAAAAGGCCGATTAGCCGAATATTTAGGATTATGAATAAATAAAATTGTATTCATTATATTTTTTACAATTTTCTAATTAACAATAAATATTCTCTTTTTTTTGAAGCCAGTTCAATTTATGTAGAGGTTACCTCGTACATTGTGACGAAGATACACTTTTTCGATTGAGTATTTAGTTTTATATTCCACAATATTAGCTTTGTTCCTTTACGTAATTATTACACTGTCCGACAGTACATATTACACTTGAACCAAATGATATACATCTGAAACTATATTTTTTGAAAAATTGTATACTTTGGAACTTTGTAGTCCTGTGAAAGGGCGCACGGTGTTATGATTGGAGTTATGGTTTGGTAAACTATAGTATTGCTGTAACTAATAACAATACAATCATCTCATGTTTAGCTACAACTATATTATGATTACCCACATCATCATTATATGATGCCCTTCAATTGCCTTAACATTAGTCTTATTATGCTAATATATATATATATATATATATATATATATATATATATATATATATATATATATCGAGCCCTTAGCGCGGAATGATCGCAAGCGCCAAAACACACATCAACGATACTTTTGGCCCTTGCGATACAAATATTGTACTTGCGGCTACAAATACTGAAAAAACTATGGCGCTTACGATATAAGTTTCTTTCGATTAAACCTCGTATTTTTGTATGGGATACTAATATGACATTATGGGAACATTGGCTAATACAAAGGAATATTGAACTACTTGCTAAAAAATTAAACGAAAATGTATTAAAAACCAATACAAAATTGTCAAATAAATATGAGTGATCGAATTACAGAACGAGTCGGCAAATCAGCCGAAATAATTGTAGTTCGGCTTGTAACTCTGAATGTGCCCATTCACTGTCATATCACTATTTTAAGCTAAATATTTTGTTTCTTTGTAAAATTTGCCACTATTTGTATTAAATAAATGTTAAAGTTTACCCACAATAATAGGGAAATGATACCAAACCCATGTATATAGTATTTGGCTTAATATACGAATATTCAAAGAAGTATATTAAATTATTGTATATAAGGCACAAATCATACAAACAGGGGTCTAATTACGGCATCCGCTATCGAATGCAGAATCGTATCGACATGAATTACGACTCGAATTTATTGTTGGGATGATTGCATTCGATAGTAATTTAGTATCGAATTTATCGATTTTGTTACATTTGAAAATGTCAAATTTGCCATCTTTAAGAATAAACAAAACATGTTGTTATTTATTTGGTGAAAAAGTGAAATTTTGCAAAAATGGATGAGGAATTGTGTTTTTTTATGTCATCGTCGGATTCAGAAGATGATTTCAATGTAAACATCTTAAGAAAACAAATCCGCAATAAAAGCAATCCTTTATCTTTGCCAGAAAATATGTAAGTACACTCATTTTTATAAACCACAACCGCTGTTATAGTTTTTCTTCACATTGAAGGTTTAAACAACGCTTTCGTGTTTCAAAGGAAGCTTTTAAATATATTTTGTCAGAACTGCACTTTACTGGCCATATGTCAACAGCGGTACCACCTACTCTACAGTTAGCAGCTACACTATCACTTGTGGCTAGCGGCAGCTTCCAGCACTGTGTCGGGAACGACTTTTTGGTTGGTTTGAGCCAAAGTGCAGACCGACTTTTAAAAGAAATGGAGAAGAAGTTGTGTCACAAAAAATAACATTTCGATTGGAAGAGTCGGCAAAATGCAAAGAAGCTTTTGTGTCAAAATACAACATTCCGGGAGGTATGTATATGTGATTTAAATGTAATCAATTTTAATAATAAATATTTAATAATATTCTTATTTTTAGTAATTGGTTGTATAGATGGAACGCACATTGGAATGCAAAAACCTTCCAAAAATGAACATATGTTTTTCAATAGATGTGGATATCACAGCCTCAATGCCATGATAGTGAGTATCGAGATATTTAATTTAAGTCGCGATATTAATAACATTTAATTTGAAAATAGATTTGCGATCACGAATATAAAATTCTGGCCATAAACTGTATGTATGGCGGAGCTGCACACGATTCGTTCATATGGAAGCATTCCGAGGAGCGAGCAATGTTAGAGGATAGTTGGAACAAAAACAAACAAAATAATGCTTGGCTTTTAGGTACAATACATCATTTAACTATTGTATTTCATTCAAATGTGTAAACATTTTTCTATGCTACCAGGTGACTCCGGCTACCCCATAGAACCATGGTGCATAACACCTTATAGAAATGTTGAGGATGGGACATCAAACGCTCATTTTAATGACGTTCACTCAAAGGCAAGATGTATTGTAGAACGCACCATAGGCATTCTAAAAGCGCGATGGAAAATTCTTAGCAATGGGAAGAGAAGTCGATATAGTCCAGAAAAAATGGCATTGTTTGCAAATGTGTCAGCTGCTCTGCACAACATTTGCATAGAATTTAAAGTGCCTCAATATACAACGAATGAGACTGATCCAGAGCCAATTACTTATGAAATAGACATTGGAGAAGAAACACGTTGTACAAAAATAGGGGAACAAATTAGAAATAATATTAAAACAACCCTTATTAATAATTAGCTTTAAAATAAATTTTTATTAACTATTAAAAAAGGCACACACAGAAACATTTTAAAATTGCAATGATAACAAAAAAAAAAGAATACAAACTAAAACATGAATTCACTATAAGTTAAAAAATAAAAATAAAATACATAAAACATGACATTTCACTATTTGTTTTTTAACATTTCCAGTTCTAGTGTTTTTATTTCTAGATCCACTTTGTTCACGCTTTTTCTTGCGGCATGCTCTTCTGCTCTCATTTTATGGTCTTTTAAACGAAGTGAATTTTCCTCCTTTTTGAGACGATAAAATTTTTGATTCAAAGCATGTTCTTCCTCCTTAATCTTAAGTTCTTTCTCTTTTAATATATTCTCTAGGATTTCGTCGATATTCATTGATGTACCGAACGTTTTTACCGATGAGAGACCTTCGACTGCGACAGTTAATCCAGCAGCCTCAACTATTTGCTCTTCGGCAGCACTTAACAGTTTTTCCTTGAAAGGTCCCCCACCGGTTTCCTTCTTGGAAGTTTTGTTAAAAGATAACTTTCTCTTCACCTGATGTTTCTGGTCAGTGTAAACCTAACAAAAATAAATCAATTAACATCTTGATACATTCAATCGGAAAATCATACCTTTCGCCACATAGCTGCGGTTTTAACAGGAGGGCCAGAAGCATTCAGCTTAGTCGTTAAACTGTTCCAAAGCCGACTTACCGTCGCTCTCGCTTGTGAACAATTTGAAAGTTTGTTCTTGGCCAAATCAGGATGGTCTGTCATAAAATCGGCCAAAATAATTTTTTGCTGGAAGTTTATTTTGTTTGAGTTTGACCTACAACATTTGAAATCATAATAATTATTCAATTATTTAATATTTTTAAAGAAACTTACATTTTGTTTTTGAATTAATGCACAAATTATGCTCCAATCAGAATTATAACACTTTAAATTGTCGTATACGATACAAAAATAGACGCGGGCAAAAACTCGCATGGTTGCATTCGACACTTCCATGTCAAGTACTCGCTATCGAACGCCGTCATCCAAAAATAAGATTACGATATCGTAACTTCTCGATATCGTATGCGGTAATTAGACCCCAGACTTTGTGTTCTCCAAAAAGACAATAATTTAGAACCACTTTCAGTTCTTGTGTGTAAACTTTTTTCTTCTGGATCGATAAAAATATATAAAACCAATATCTGGGAACTTCGAACCTCTTAGCTTAGTTCGTTCGTAACCTATCGTACTTTCCACCAACAGATGAACACTTCATTCTATGGCCACGGATATAAAAGTACACTTATTAGTGCATCAATATATTGATAGACCTATCTAAAACATTTACAAATATCTCTTACATTATCGGACAGTTTTTGCCTAAATTCATAAACTGTCGCTTACGATAAAATTGCTTTCTTTGAAAATGTGAGCTGCGACTTACGATAAAATCTTATCCCCATTTTTTATATAAACGTTAACAATTTTCACAATTTTTATTTATGTATCAGCCCATAAAAAATATTTTCAGAAAATGTCGCTTACGATAATTCCGCGCTAAGGGCTCGATATGTCTTTTCTACGTGTTGTGGGAGGGATTACTCCTAACCCATCTTACCAGCTTCTTACATAGGCATAATTATTTTCAATTTAATAATTCAACTTTCTTTCTTTCCGTTTTCTTAATTCAGAACACTGTGGTGTAATTTTGGCATTTTGAGCAGTATTCCCTTGGCTTAAGTGAAATATTAACTCTGTCGCAATGTTGGAATACTGAGAGTCTATCCTTCCCTCTCCTCTCCCTGGTCATAATGTGAAAATATCTTAGAAGCATCACTTGCTTGTCTTTTTAGCATATAAATTAAGTCTGCTCAGTGCCATAGCTGAAATTAGCGTTATTAGTTGCGAACATTTTATGTAAATCATCTATTTCCACCAAAGAATGCAAGAAGCGAAAATTGTAGCACAAGAGTACAGTGTAAACGAGAATTTCACTTGGCGACTATTGTATCCCTCAGGATATAATTTCATTTTTCTTTTCTTTCCCACAAAAGGATAATTTTTCAAGGATGACGCTATGTCCGTAACAAATTTTTATGGCGGTTGTCTTGTTTGATGGCCAAGTATTCTGAAGCATAATTCTTTTCAATTTTGTGCGGAATTCTTCTTTTTTTGTGACTGTGGTCATAACTCTTCCGCGCTAGCTTCATTAGTGCTCGGTCATTCCTGTGCTATGAATATGTAATTATTTTGACACGTACAATGAATAAAATTAAAAGTTGAGGAAAATAGAAAGATAATTAACAACGTAATTGTTTTTTTTTTGCTAGTAATAGCAAGTGTTGTTGCCAATGAATTTATACACACTAACTTATACAACTGCATTTACTATTTTAGTCACAGTTGGCACAGTGGTAGTGAGTTCTAGAATTTATTATAATTCTAAGAAATTCAGCTTCAGAACAAATTTGTAATATTTTTAAGATTTTAATTTTTAGATTCCCCATAATTCCTGTAATGTCTGTCTGTCCGTTGTTGGCATACCCAAACAAGCTTTGTGGTGTTTTAACCGACAAAAAGCACAAAACTCCAGGAGAAAAACTTCAACACCGACCAGTTCACAAAAAAGACACCCACTGCGTGTTTGACTAATGCCAATACCAAGAGTTGTATGTAAATATAGCCTTTATCAGCGACATCATAGCGCGGCGACATCATATCGTTGCTGACGGAATATGGTCGACTCGCCAATGTTTGTTTTAGACTAGATAAATATAAATAGATTCAACATGGAACAGAATATGTGGCACGCACAGGCGGCAGCGGCAAGGATGGAAGAGGCACATGTTCATCAGTACATACAGAGCAACATGATGGTGGTGGTGGTGTTGGAGAGCACATACTAAAACATGAGAGTGCAATAAATATTCATGTAGTATGTTGCATACACAGTTCTATCATATCCATCATGCAGCGTAATCGAAACGAAGGTCGTACGATAAGTTGGGTTAAATTTAAATGCAACAGTGCTA
The DNA here is from genome assembly GCA_947397865.1 of Polietes domitor. Classification (NCBI taxonomy): domain Eukaryota; kingdom Metazoa; phylum Arthropoda; class Insecta; order Diptera; family Muscidae; genus Polietes; species Polietes domitor. The sequence goes on along the minus strand of OX377621.1, from coordinate 103,703,922 downwards.
GAGAAATTTATATTATTACGATAGTCCAAAAATATCTGGGAAGTGAAGAATTGGTATGTGAAATTTCGCTAGCATACGCAAAGTTTCATCGGGTTTCAGTACCATTGCACACAGTAGATTAGTTGATTATCAAACGATTTTCAAATTCTTTAAATATTTAAAAGGAACGATGTTTAAGAAAATTGGAGAAATTTGTCCAGTAAAAATATTTTAGTTTTAATTTTTTCATCATTATTCAACTTTGGCAAAGTTTTTTTTTGCACAGTAACAGTACCATTTGCGAATTCTTTATTTTATTTAAAATTATTTAGTAAGGAGTAAATGCCACATTGTTTTTAAACGTACTGGATGGAGTTTGTCAGTAATTTATTTTTGCAAAAAAAATTAGGATAAATTCAAGTTTTGGTTATTTCAGTTAAATTTTTTCAAAACCTTACGAATTCGAGGCTCAATAAATATAGCTAAAATTCATAAAAGCAATTAAAGGCTGAAAATAAAGGCATGATAAGCATTTTAGATAAATCCCAAACTTTGGAACACATTTTCCCCTTTTTCGGCCATTTTTTGAATAATGCAAAATTTTCAATTTTATTATTTGTTCTTCATTTTTATCTGATTTGATAAATTTACATATTTTTATTGGACCTCGTAAAAGTTTGAGAGATATGAACTGGAATGAACAAATCTTTGCAAAAATTTAGGTTTTAGTGAAAACTTCAAAAACTGTTTTTTAAATAAGTATAAATAAAAAAGTATAAATAAATTTAAATATTGTCAAAGTTGAAAAATGGCGAAAAAATAAATATAAAATTTAATATAGAGACCGAAAAGCAAAATAGTATGCCTCCCCAGGTATTTCTACTTCGCAAATGCTCACTCCGGGCTACAAGACTTTGGTTGGTACCATTTGTATCCCCTTTTGTCCCACTTCCAATTAAATGTACAGCAAATCCAATTATGGCGCATATCTACGTAGTCAAAGGAATCCACACACTGAATTTCACGATTCGACCTTATAATTTCGTTGGTACAACTTTTATACCACTTCCCCATTAAAAGTAAACATTTCGGAAAACCCAATTATGTTGCATGTCTACATAGTACGAGGAATATATATACTCCGACGTTTCTAGTTTCAAGAATTTGGTTTGAACCATTTTTACCCCTTTTATCCCATTGAAAGTAGAAATATCGCAAAATTAATTTATGCTTGCGCGTCTACGTAGTCAGAGGAATGTACACACCGATTTTCACGATACTTTGGGTCGCATCATTTTTATCCCTTTTTGCCCCGCTTCCCCATTAAAGTAGAGAACGATCCGTTTAACTCTCGCATATACGTAATCAGACGAACCGCACATCGAATACTACAATTCTAAATGCAATACTTCGGTTGGTACCATTTTTATCCCGCTTACCCCTTAAAAGTAAAAATTTAGAAAAACCTACTTGTGTCGCGCGTCTACGTAGCCAGAGCAATGTACACTCATAATATTTATGTTGCTCGTCAAAATTTCACGATCCCTGCTGTAATTCGCTTTTATTACTTTTCCTCCCACTACCGCACTAAAAGTTTAAATATAGAACGATCCGTTTAAGTGACGCGTCTATCTTTTCAAAGGAATCCACGCACCGAATATCTCGATTTTAGTTGCAATACTTAGGTTGGTACCATTTTTTGTCGCAAATCCGCACTAAAATTAAAATTTCAAAAAAAAAACCTTTTTACTACTCAATGTATAGATTGGCACAATTTTTATCCCTTGTTGTACCACTGCCGCACTAAAATTGAAAATTTTGAAAAATTAATTTTTTGTTGCTTACTTACTTTTCCTGGGACCATAAGCATAACAAAAGGGGATAACTTTTGTTATGCTTTCCTCTAAAAAATACAAATTTCAAAAATCCCTTTATGTCGCGTGTCTGTTTGGTAAGGGGAGGCACACTCCCAATTTATCCCTTTTTGACCTCCTAAAAGTAGAAATTCCGGAAAATAATTTCTTAATACGCGTCTCCATCTTATTGGTGAACTTGCCTCCAAACTTCATTATCAGACAGTTATACATATATCATCTTATGTTATACATATATCATTGGCCTAAAATCGAAAGGGTGTATCGATTTTTTAATATTTTGGTAATCTATTTTGAAATATATCTCCTTGCAAAACAGAAGTAGTGTCATAATTAAATTTGTTGTGTCTTTATTAAAAAAATATTTTTATGTTTAAAGTTTTTAAAATTTTATAAACTAATGAAAAATCTAAAAATGTTTTTTTAAAGTCAGCCATCGATATACAGGTTAGAGAACACATTCTATTGTGGCGAAGAGAGCATTCCGCTGCCTTCAGTACTGCCTACTTGCCATACTATTCTCGTATGTACACATTCATTGAAATAAACATATTCTAATGTGTTGCTCACGCAGCGAAATTGAACGAAAATTTTAAAATTCAAAAATTTTAAATTATGCCACCAGTGAAATATGATGTGTACATTAAGTAGCCGCACGAACAATGATAAAGATAAGAAAAGTAAAAAATATTCCTATGAGATCTAAAAATAAGAAAATCAGTAGGTTTTGTACTAATTTCGAAAATATATCAAAATAATCCTTGAGACATTACCAATACGATCATTTTCAGGAGACAAAAAGTCATACTATTTCAAACGTTATTAATTTTTGATCTCAGGAAATCGATTCAGTAAACTTTGGAAATTAAAATTCAATTATGAAATTCGGTGCATACCTTTATCTGAATTGGGTGCATACATTACGCGAAACAAAGGATTTGTCAAAAATTCTTGTTTTTATACCCTCCACCTCCAGGATGGGGGTATACTAACTTTGTCATTCCGTTTGTAACACCTTGAAATATCGACCTGAGACCCTATAAAGTATATATATTCTTGATCGTCATAAAATTCTAAGACGATCTAGCCATGTCCGTCCGTCTGTCTGTCCGTCTGTTGAAAGCACGCTAGCATCTAAACGAAAGGAGCTAGAACGTTCAAATTTTCCATAATGCGTCTTATAGTCGTAGATCGGTTGGGATTGATTGATTGGCAAAATCGGCCCAAAGCGAAAATTTTTTCCCTCACAAGGACTAAAAATACCCATAATAATCCCTAATATTTAAGCGTATTTAAGCATGTTTTTTGGATATGACTGTTCATATTTGCTTGATATTTGGTAGCAAAAACGTGCACCATAAAGTGATTCTTATTTGTAGGGGGTGAAATGGGGCAAAAAAGGGATAAAAATGGTACATTTTAAACGACAGCAGCTAGAAACACGAAATTCTGTGTGTACATTCCTCTAATTGAGTAGATAAATAATATAAAAGTATTTTTTCCAAATTCGTACTTTTAAGGGGTAAAATGGGAATAGAAGGATAAAAATAGTACCAACCAAACGGCTGTACCTAGAATAATGTATACGTTCCTCTGATTGCATAGATAAGTAAAATACACGGATTTTTCAAAATTCGTACTTTTTGGGGTTCACATGAAAAAAGGGGATAAAAATAGTACCAATCTAATGACCGCAGCTAGAGTCATGATATTCGGAGTATACATTCCTCTGAGTGTGTAGACACGGAAAATAAACTGATTTTTCGAAATTCGTACTTTTTGGGGTTAAAATGAAAAAGGGGATAAAAATAGTACCAATCAAATGACCGCAGCTAGAGTCATGAAATTCGGAGTATACATTCTTCCGACTGCGTAGACACGGAAAATTTTCGAAATTAGTACTTTCAAGGGATACAATGGTACAGAGGGTTAAAAATAGTACCAACTAAACGACTACAGCTAGAATGATGCAATTCTAATTGCGTAGAAACGTCAAGGGGGTAAAAATGGTACCAACCAAATAGGCGCAGCTGGAATCATGGAATTCGGTGTATACATTCCTCTGACTGCATAGACACGCAAAATAAAAAGTTTTTTTTCCAAATTCGTACTTTTTCTTTTACGGCAAAAAATGGTTGAATCATGAAGTTAGGTTATTTTGCACTATGTATGTCTGATAATGGATTTTTTAAATTTGTACTTTTGGAATTAAAATAGAATGGAAATACAACCAACTTGAGCACCCACTATCTACCAATATTTATGGCTTTTTATTTTTTGAATTCACGTATAAGGTAATGCTATCTATCATTACCTTATAAGCGTGGTTTGAAATAATTGAAATATTATATTTATTTATAAAATTAATTTTTCAATATTTGTATTCGTTTTGGTTTGGCTATATTAAAAAAATTATATTTTCCTGTAATATTACTGAACTTCTACGAAAACCGACAACCTCTGTGGAATGCAATCCATGGTGGATTGCATGGATTCGGCCGGGCCGAACTTTATATACCCTTTTTTACCTTTATATACGCCTTTTTTACTTGTTAGGGTTAAAATAGGAAAAAGGGATACAAATTGTACCAACCAAATGGCTCCAGCTAGAATAATGAAATTCGGTGTATACGTTCCTCCGACTGTGCAGACGTGCAAAAAACATATTTTCCTAATCCGTACACTTAGGGAAAAAAGGGATAAAATGGTGCCAACCAAACGGCTGTGACTGTGGACGATTCGGATTGCAAATGGAAAAGGGATAAAGTTCAAAATTCTGATGTTTGATTTCCCGGACAAAATTGAACAAAAATCATTTTCATCCTCCACTCTTCAGGCACTTTTTATTGTCTCACATTTTGGAGAAACTCGTTTTTTGACATATAATAGGCCCGTTCGATTGGGCTCACTAGCTTAATTTTTGTATGGAATTTACTCGCTTAACAAGAATGTAGATTACTACTCTCTTAGCATTGCTGCCAGACTCTTCTTGTTTTTTCATTTAAGAAAAACAAATGGGTAACAATGTTGCCACTTCATCAAGTCTCTTAATCATAAGCTAGTGAGCCCAATCGAACAGGTCTAATTTTAGAAATCATCAATCAGATCGAATCAATTTTTTTCATTTAGAAGATCACTTTCTTCGCGAGGCTCCCTAATTACGGATGCATGTTGAAGTGACAAAGGTGGGATTACATTTTCTCGCAAAATAAATGCAGTCGCTGTCCGCACCGCACGCCTAGTCATTGACTGCCAGAGCAAACTGTTAAACAGAATGTCTGTCTGTCTCTTCGTGAGAGATCTTCAGATGGTGTGATGTTAACAAATATTGCATTTTATGTCACTCTCTCACTCACACACACACACATTCATACCGGATGGCAATGTAAATGTTTTCTTTTTGGATTCTACGAAGAACACCAAATGTTATGCGCTCTTAATGTTGTGAATGAATTGCTGTGGATTTCTGTCTGCCTGCATGCCTGTCCCCAGCCTTTCTGTGTCAGATGGTTGGCGTTTATGACGCATAAATTACGTATTTATTTTCATTTTTTGCTTTCTTAAGTTATGCGAATTTTTAACAACATAACGGTCATCTGGGCGAAAGATTTTCTGAAAAGCAGAAAATGGGAAATTACAGAGTTTTATTCATGACTGACTGACAGCTGATTTTGGAGTGTAGAATCTATAAATATGTACAACATTGTATACTTAGTGTAAAAGGGAGATTTAGTTCCAAATAATTGGAATATATCTGGGGCAAAGCCATAAATAAACAAAAAACTTATTAAACTTTTATATTTGTTCTAAAGCAAAAATATGATTATTCTAACAAAAATTGGAAATAGCGGGAATATTCGCACCTATAATTTGTATAAAAATATGATCAATTTGTAGTATTTTGTCTCACTATTAGTTATACCTTCCACAAGGGTATAATGTCGTTGTGCATTTGTTTGTAAAGCCCAGAAGGAAACGAGATAGACCCATCTAAATACCATAAATATTGGTAGATAGTGGGTGCTACAGTTGGTTGTATTTCCATTCTATTTTAATTCCAAAAGTACAAATTTTGAAAATCCATTATCAGATGTGCTTAGTGCAAAATAACCTATCTTCATGATTCAACCAATTTTTGCGTAAAAGAAAAAGCAAAAATTTGAAAAAAAAACTTTTTATTTTGCGTGTCAGAGGAATGTATACACCGAATTCCATGATTCCAGCTGCGGCCATTTGGTTGGTACCATTTTTATCCCTTTATTGGTACTATTTTTATCCCTCTGTACCCATTGTATCCCTTGAAAGTACGAAATTGGAAAAAAACTTTTATTTTCCATGTCGACGTAGTCAAAGGAATGTATACTCGAATTTCATGACTCTAGCTGCGGTCATTTGGTTGGTACTATTTTTATCCCCTTTTTCCATTTTTACCCCAAAAAAGTGCAAATTTCGAAAAATCCTTTTATTTTCCGTGTCTACACAGTCAGAGGAATGTATACTCCAAATTTCATGACTCTAGCTGCGGTCATTTGATTTGTACTATTTTTATCCCCTTTTTTCATTTTAACCCAAAAAAGTACGAATTTTGAAATATCCGTGTATTTTACGTGTCTATGCAATCAGAGATACACCAAATTTGATTATTCTAGGGGCAGCCGTTTGGTTGGTACCATTTTTATCCTTCTATTCCCATTTTACCCCTTAAAAGTACTAATTTGGAAAAAATACTTTTATATTTTGTATCTACTCTATTAGAGGAATGTACACACCGAATTTCGTGTTTCCAGCTTTTGTCGTTTAATATGTACCATTTTTATCCCTTTTTGCCCCCGTTTCACCCCCTACAAATAAGAATCACTTTATGGTGCACGTTTTTGTTATCGGGGGAATGCGCATACCCAATATCAAACATATTGAAAAAATATGCTTAAGTAATCTAAAATATTAGGGATTATTATGGGTATTTTTAGTCCTTGTGAGGGAAAAAATTTTCCCTTTGGGCCGATATCGTCCCGTTTCAATCCCAACCGATCTACGACTATAAGACGCATTTGTGGAAAATTTGAACGTTCTAGCTCCTTTCGTTTAGATGATAGCGTGCTTTCAACAGACGGACAGACAGACGGACGGACATGGCTAGATCGATATTTATGATATTTTATGACGATCAAGAATATATATACTTTATAGGGTCTCAGGTCGATATTTCAAGGTGTTACAAACGAAATGACAAAGTTAGTTAATTGGGAAAAAATTTAACACAAAAAAATTACACCGGAAAAGCATGATTATTAGGGTATTTTCAGGAGCGTTTAGATCGCAGATGGCTTGATCCAGGAACGAAATATTTTGCAAATCATCATTAAACAATCCAGACTTTTTTTCGTGGGGTGACTGGAACTTGTTTTTCCATTTGTATGGACGGTGATCCAGCCTAATGTACATACATACCGAATTTCAATATTCGAGCTGAAATAATTTAATTGTAACCATTTTTCTTTCGTTTGCCCCACGTCCTACTTGAAATTACAAATTTAGAAAAATCTCGCGCGCGTCTATGTAGTCAGAGTAATGTACGCAACGAGTATTACGATTTGTATAATTTTTTTGGCCTGCTTCCCCCTAAAAGTTTAAATTTCGATTTAATCCATTTACGTTGCTCATCTGCGTGGTCAGAGGAATGTCCACACCGAATTTCACTATTCTAGCTGCAATGCTTTGGTTCGTACCATTTTTATCCCTTTTGTCCAACTTCCAATGAAAACTAAAATTTTCAGAAAACCAATTTATGTTGCACGTCTACGTACACATCAGAGAAATGTAACACACCGAATTTTACAATTCAATCTGCAACAATTTTATTTTAATTTGTGTCCCACTTCCCCTTTAAAAGTACAAAAATCTCGTTTAGTAGCACATCTTTGTAGGCAGAGTAATGTACACAACGAATATTACGATTCTAGCTGCAGTACTTTGATTGGTACCATTTTTATCACTTTTTGTTCCGCTTTCCTCGTAAAAAATTGAAAAATATTTGTATGTTACCCATCTACGTTGTCAGAGGAATGCACACAACGAATATTACGATTCTAAGTGCTATTTGTAAGTACCATTTTTATCCCTTTTCGTTCCGCTTTCCTTTTAATAGTAAAAATTTCGAAAAATACTTTTATGATACTCATCTACCTAATCAGAGAAATGTGCACACTAAATTTTACGATTCGAGCTGCAACAATTATGTTGGTACTATTTTTCTCCCTTTTCGTCCCACTTCAACCTTAAAAATATAAATTTAGAAAATTATTGCTTTGTCGCAAATAATATCACGATTCTAGCTGCAATATTTTGGTTTTGTGACGTTATGTCACGTTACGTTAGAGCGGAGCACTTTGGTTGGTACCATTTTATACATTTTTGTCCCGTTTCCCCATTAATAGTAACAATTTATGTTGCGCTTCTAGGTTGATGGAATGTACACACCCTTTTTGTCCTGCTTCCCCTTTAATAGTAAATAAGTAAAAAAGATGTTAATTTCGTCCAGGTCGAACTTTATATACCCTTCACAATGTATTGCATTCCACAGAGGCTGTCGATTTTCGTTCAAGTGCAGTAATATTGCAGGAAAATATAATTAAAAACCAAACCAAAAACAAATATTAAAAAACAATTTTATAAATAAATATAATATTTGTATTATTTCAAACCATGTTTATAAGGCAAATCCACTAATACGTTTACACTATATATATCGAAATAATACTTCAAGTCAATTCAAAAAATAAATATTCTTATATTTATATTTTCAAAAAGCTTAAATACCATAAATATTAGAAGAAAGTTGGTGTTACAGCTGGTTGTATTTCAATTCCAAAATTTTGAAAATCCACTATCTCACGTACATAGTGCAAAATAACTTACTTTATGATTCAAACAATTTTTGCCGTAAAATTAAAAAGTATGAATTTGGAAAAATCTTTTTATTATTATCTTTTTTTTCTGCAGTCAGAGGAATGTATACATCGAATTCCATGATTCTAGCTGCGGCCATTTGGTTGGTACAATTTTTATCCCCTTTTTCCTATTTTACCCCCATAAGAGAACGACTTTCTAAAATATCTTTATTTTACGTGTCTACACAATTAGAGGGATGTACACACCGAATTTAATCATTCTAGCTGTATTTGTTTAGGTGGTACCATTTTTATCCCTCTTTACCAATTGTATCCATTGAAAGCACAATTTGGGAAAAAAATGTATTTTCGAGTTAACGCAGCCAGAGGAATGTATACTCCGAATTTCATGATTCTAGCTGTGATCATTTGTTGGGTACTATTTTTAACCCCTTTTTCCATTTTAACTCCAAAAAGTACGAATTTAAAAAAATCCGTTTATTTTACGTGTCTACGCAATCAGACGAATTTCATTATTCTTTATGCAGCCGTTTGGTTGGTATTATTTTTACTCCTCTATTCCCATTTTACCCCTTAAAAGTACGAATTTGGAAAAAGTACTTTTATATTATGTATCTACTCAATTAGAGGAATGTACACACCGAATTTCGTGTTTCTAGCTGTTGTCGTTTGATAGGTACCATTTTTATCCCTTTTTGCCCCATTTCATTCCCTACGAATAAGAATCACTTTATGGTGCACGTTTTTGTTATAGAGGGAATGTGCATACCCAATATGAAGTAAGTACAAGCAGACATATTGAAAAACCAGTAAGGAAAGACTAAAGTCGGGCGGGGCCGATTCTATGATACACTCCACTTTCAATCCGAATACAATTCAATTCGGTGAAAAAGTGAAAACGGGAAGGTTTTTTGTATCCTGTAAATGTATGTGTTTGACAAAAAATTTTATATCGGAGAGGACATTTGTATGAGGATATATTGAAACCTGGAACGAAATAGGGGAAATATAAAATGTATAGTTTGGCCAAAATCGGTTAAACTTATGGGAGCAACATTTGAAATTGGGCTATATTTAAATATGAACCGATCTTACCCACTTTCACCATAGTTTTGTTTAGTTAGACTATAAGATGTTGTGCGATATTTAAAGAAAATCGATTAGAATATGTGGCATTTAAAGCGGAAAAAGTCAAATCGGGAGCGACATTTATATGGGGGCTATATCTAAATCTGAACCGATCTTACCCAATTTTTACATAGGTGTTTCTAGTGAGATTATAAGATGTTGTGCCAAATTTAAAGAAAATCGAGTACAATATGTGGTTTCTACAGAGGAAAATGTCAAATGGGGAACGACATTTGTATGGGGGTTATATCTAAATCTGAACCGATTTGACCTATTTTCACCATAGATGTTCTTAGTTTAAATATAAGATGTTTTGCCAAATCTGAAGACAATCTGATACAATATGTGGTTTCTAGAGCGGAAAAAGTCAAATCGGGAGCGAAATTTGTATGGGAGCTATATATAAATCTGAACCGATCTGACCGATATTCACCATGGGTGTTTCTAGTGGAAATATAAGATGTTTTACCAAATCTGAAGACAATCTGATACATTATGTGGTCTCTAGAGCGGAAAAAGTCAAATCGGGAGAGAAATTTATATGGGAGCTATATATCTATCTCGTTTACTTTTGGGTGTTACAAACAAATGCACAATGACATAATACTCTCGTGGAGTGTATAAAAATATCGATTTGCAAAAAAAATGTTAGTTGCGTCTTTTTTATATTTTGGTAACGATATATATGTTATAGGGTCCCAGATCGATATTTCAAGGTGTTACAAACGGAATGACAAACTTAGTATACCGCCATCCTGGAGGTGGAGGGTATAAAAATCGAAAATGGCATGTACGTTGCATGTTTACATGGTTAGCTGCAAGACTTTAGTACTTTAATTGTAAAAAGTTGTAAAAATCCATTTATGTTGCAAGCCTACGTGGTTAGGGGAATGTACACACCGACCATCATTAGTCTAGCTGCAATACTTTGGCTGGTACCATTTTTAACCCCCTCTTTCCCGCTTCCCCTAGAATTCCACGTATTCCACTATTCTTGCTACAATACTGCGGTGTGTACCATTTTTATCCCTTTTGGTCCCGCTTTTACCTTAATAGTAAAAATTTAGAAAAATGCATTTATGCAGAGGGTCTACATCGTCAAAGGAAAATACACACGACTATAGCGGCAATACTTAAATTGGTACTTAAATTGGTACGTCAAAGGAAAATACACACGACTATAGCGGCAATACTTAAATTGGTACTATTTTTATCCCTATTCGCCTAAAAGTACAAAATCGAAAAATCCCTTTATGTCGCATGCCGTTATTCAGGGCGAATATTTCCTATTTATCCCATTTTACCCCTTAAAGGTAAAAATTTTGAAAAATCGTTTCTTAGACAAGACAAATTCTTGTCTTTTTACAGAGCGATTTGTTCCTATCCCCAATTTGTAGGTGCAAATAGTTTACTCGACACCCTAATACACACATACTCGTGTGCATTTTAGAGAACCAGTTTTAAATGAGTATTCAAATCTCACAAGACGACATGTGTCTCGTGTTAGAAAAAATGATTGGAATTCCTCTCATTTTATTGGAATTTGAGATGAGGTGTGTCTGCCACACTTTGCATGCACCAGGGACTGCATGGCCCGCAGAAGCATTTGTTAATTGCATCATCGAAGCTATAAAGAACACAATGTGGACGACAATCTTATGACGAATTAAAAAAAACCTGTTCCAAACGATTATTGCCTTTTTCTAATCCCCTCTCTAGCTCTTGCTGTTAAATGATGCATAACATTTCAATAGCAAGATGTCTTTAGGAACTTTTACATATTATATTGCGTGGGTTTCATTCGGTCGTTGGCGGCCAGCTTGAATGCGTCATGCGTCTAGTCTGCGCCTCCACCTGCTCCCCCTCCACCCAAACAATAGTTTGATGAAGGTTTAGTCAACCCGAAACGCGTTTCAATATTCAATAAAGAAATCACGAAAGAACACAGAAAGGTCTAATGGCAGGAATTGAGGTCAATCACTGGTTATTTCGTTATTGGGAAGAAGACAAACAGAAGAATTTAGAAAAAAATCTTATTCTCTTGCCCTCTCATACAACGAATATGCATTAAATGTAGAAATGTTTACCATGAAATTGATGATTCTTCGCATCACATCCATCAAACTCGGGCTAGGCATGGCAAATGCAAGAAAAAATACAATTCACATTCAGGGGTGGGTAACAAGCGTGCCCGATGATGCTGACACCGTGTTGAATTTTGATATCAGCCGAAAAGCTGAACATTTGAATCTAAAACCTTGTCAAGAATGAAAAATATTTTTTATAACTCTAAAATCAACAAAAATTGAATGGATTTTTTTAATTTCCAGTTTTTTTTCGACAACCCAAAATAATCAAGGAAAACTAATACACCACAGCGTATTAAATGTGGCTGACAGTAATTGCCTAATTTAGTGTTCCATTACAGCCATCACCACCTGAAGCACCACCACTCACTCAACTCACTCTTCCAAAAGTCATAAATTAATGGTTTCATTTTTTTCTCATTCTTTGAAAACGGCCTACAATGACGTCAGATCTCGGAGATTTTGATTACACCACACACATACATACATGTACACATCAAAAGTATTAAGTGGCGCTACATGATTTATAGTTTATTGTGTTATAAATATTTCTTCTTCTTCTTTTTGTGTGTGTTTCGTTTGAGCATCTTAAAGTAGCCTAATTTTGGTTGAACAATGAATGTCCATTTGTCTTAACCAAAATTACGCACTTAAGGCATTTAATGCAAAGGCAGTGCTTGGTTACAGTGGTCCCTAAATAGTGCATATCAATGATGTTGTATTAGAATAAAAATTGACCGAAATTTAACTGTCGTTATTGGTTAAGCCATAATTCCTTCTGTAGCGCACAGTGGTGCAATTCCGGAGAATGCTGTCAAAACTAGCTTTAGATTTTGGTTTAAATATCTGACAATTAATACCTACCATTCGAACGAAGAAAACATCTTTGGATAAATATGGAAGTATGATCCTTCACGCAGATGGTAAAAAAATCATATTTGAAATTAAGTTTTTGCTTAAAATTTAATCTGTAGCAGTTGGCGAGGGAACCGAGTTTTGGCCGAGGGAACCGAAATCTTATTCCATTAAACACTTTTTTGGTCCAGTCGAATCCATGAGCGAGGAAATTTGTCCACTTATGAATGGTAAATAGTCCACGACAGTATGATGAGGCGTAGGTGGGTTTAATTTTTATACCCTCCACATCCAGGATGGGGGTATACTAACTTTGTCAGTCCGTTTGTAAAGTATATATATTCTTGATCGTCATAAAATTATAAGACGATCTAGCCAAGCCCGTCCTACCGTCCGTCCGTCTGTTGAAAGCAGACTAGGACGTCCAAATTTTTCATAAATGCGTCTTATAGTCGTAGATCGGAAAATTTTTTTCCCTCACAAGAACTAAAAATACCCATAATAACACCTAATATTTTAGAGTATTCAAGCATATTTTTTCAATTTGTCTGCTTGTACTCACTTGATATTGGGTATGCACATTCCCCCTATAACAAAAACATGTACCATAAAGTGATTTTTATTCGTAGGGGGTGAAATGGGGCAAAAGGGATAAAAATGGTACTTCTTAAACGACAACAGCTAGAAACACGAAATTCGGTGTATACATTCCTATAATTGGGTAGATACATAATATAAAAATATTTTTTCAAAATTTGTACTTTTAAGGGGTAAAATGGGAATATAGGGATAAAAAAGGTACCAGCCAAAAGGCTGCACCTAGAAGAATGATATTCGGTGTATACATTCCTCTGATTGCGCAGACACGTAAAATAAACGGATTTTTTCGAAATACGTACTTTTTGGAGATAAATTGAAAAAAGGGGATAATAATAGTACCAACCAAATGACCGCAGCTAAAGTCTTGAAATTCGGACTATACATTCCTCTGACTGCGTAGACACAACAGATAAATGTTTTTATTTTCCAAATTCGCACTTTTAAGGGATACAATGAGTACAGAGGGATAAAAATAGTACCAACTAAACGACTACAGCTAGAATAATGAAATTCTGTATGTACATCCCTCTAATTGCGTAGTTTTTAGAAAGTCGTCGATAAAAATGGTACCAACCAAATGACCGCGGCTAGAATCATGGAATTCGGTGTATAAGTTCCTCTGACTGCACAGACACGCAAAATATTTTTTTTTCCAAATTCGTAATTTTTTACTTTTACGGCAAAAGTTGGTTGAATCATGAAGTTAGGTTATTTTGCACTATGTACGTGAGATAACGGATATTCAAAATTTTTACTTTTGGAATTAAAATGGAATGGAAATACAGGCAACTGTAACACCCACTATCAACCAATACTTATGGTATTTAAGCTTTTTGAAGATATAAATATATAGGAATTTTTATTATTTGAATTGACTTGAAGTATTATTTCGATATGTAAATGTATTGGTAGCCTTGCGTTATAAGCGTGGTAATAAAAATATTATATTTTTTTATAAAATTTTTTACTTGTTTGTTATCAGTTGTATCCATGTTTTTGGATAGTATTTATTGAATTTTCTTTTGGTGGTTAAAATAAATCTAAAGAAGTAATTTGGAAACCTCCTATTAGATAGCACTAATATACAGTCAAATGAATGTGCTTGGCGATGTGCACTACTTTAGATGAACTCCTTTCGTATGCATAATTTTATCATATCATTTTAGTTTCGAACAAAAAATGACAACCGCCTTTTATATCCTCGATCTTATGTTTCTAGATGCAGCCGGTCATTTTATATTTTTTTTTTGCCTATCTTTCCCAAAAAGTACACATTTTGAAAAATCATTATAGCTAACATGTGTTCGCGCTTATCCCCTAAAATAACTTCATTTGGTATCACGTTTATCCCTTGTCGTCCCGCATCCTCCTCATAAGTAGTAATTTTTAAATGTCCATTTATGTTCCGCGTTTACGTCATTAAAGGGCGGTACACCATTTTTATCCCTTTTTCCCCGCGCACTCCTTTAAAGTACAAATTTCGAAAAATCCAAGTATACTGCGCTTCGAATTTACATATCAAATTCCTCGATTCCAGCTGCAATACCTTAGTTGGTACCATTTTTATCTCTTTTTGTGCCACTCACCCATTAAAAGTACAAACATGTATTTATATTGCGCTTCTATTTGGTGAGAGGAATGTACATACCAAATTTCACGATTCTAGGTGTAATACTTCAGTTGGTACCGTTTTTATCAATTTCTGACCCGCTAGCCCCTTAAAACTATAAAATTCGAAAAATCCATTTATGTTGCAAGTCTACTTATTCTGAAAAATGTAAATACCGATTTTCACGAATATAGCTGCATTACTTAAACTCTTTAAAAGTACAATTTTCGAAAAAAAAATCCAATTTTACTGCTCTATCTATCTATGTGGTCAGACGAATTAAATATCAAATTGCATGACCCGTCTACGTGATCGGAGAAATGTACTCACCGAATTTTACTATTTTAGCAACAAAACTTTGCTTGGTACCATTTTTAACCCTTTCTGTCCCGCTCATCCCTTATAAGTACTAATTTCGAAAAATCAATTTAAATTTCACTGCGTTTCTACATAGCTGTAATACCATTTTTATCCCCTTTTGTCCTGCGCACCCCTTAAAAGTAAAAAATTCAAAAATCTATCAATCTAAATGCGCTTTTACGTTGTCAGAGGAATTTACATGTCAAATTTCACGATTCTAGCTGCAATACTTTAGTTGGTACCATTTTTATCCCTTTTTGTCCCGCTCGCCCCTTAAAAGTACAAATATCGAAAAATCAAATTTTATTTCGTTTCTATATGGTCAGAGGAATTCACATTCTGAAATTCACGATTCTAGCTGTAATACTTCAGTCGGTACCATTTGTATCCCTTTAATACTCTGGCCCCTTAAAATCCATTTATGTTGCAATTCTACGTCGTCAGAGAAATGTAAATACCGATTTTCACGAATATAGCTGCATTACTTAAATTGGTACCATTTTTATCCTTTTTTGTCTCATTCCTCCCTTAAAAGAACAAATTTCGAAAAATCCCTATTTGTAGTTCGTCGGCAGAGTCTGTGCATATTGGGAACTACTCTGAAAATGGCATGACCCTATCTTCAGCCGTTTGGTCTAGGCGCTGATCAATGATAAGACGGTCAGTCAGTAACGCAACTCTTATATACTGTTTTCAAAATTGGTTAACAATAAAAAATATACTGAATTTTGAGATGTCAATAATTGTAACAGTGACATAACACTGATGTAACCCTTTACTCACTATTATGGATTTTTGTATAGGCTGTAACACCAGCCAAACATTTTCAATACAGTTCCCACTGTCGATACGTCGACACGACCAACATAAGCTCTTCAGCTACATACATAAATCATTAGGACCCAAGCCAAAACTGACATCGACATGGACGTCGCCGTTGCCATCGTAATCATCATCTCGACATGATAACAAAAAAGATTCAATTACACGCTTGAAAAAGACATTCAAAATGTAATTGAAGAAAACGTAACTCAAACAGAAGAAAACGAGGAAGACGAAAAAAGAAACTAGTTCAGGCCGGCTCGGGCCTGGTCAAATGAAAACGAACTGAGAGTGTCCGTAACTAAAAAATGCGTTGGAAACTCAACGAGTTTCTAACTCATTCACGATTATGGCGATGACAATGAGGCGGCACAGTGGTGAAAAGAACGGAAAAAGAAAGTACAGAAGAAAATTCAAAATATGAAGATCCACAAAACAACTTATGTGTTTGATACAAATAGTTGACATTTTAAATTCTTTCGATAAGTTTAGAGAAAAAATAAGACCGAATAGAACAAACAAAGACAAATGAGCGCACATACTTACATATGCAACTCAATTAGATGATTATACGATGACACTGTGTGCTTTGTCATTTGGTGTGGTTTTTGAGTGATATTCGGAAAGTGAGTTGTGCTTCTCATTCGTTTGGGTGAATCATTGACTTAAAGAGTCCGGGTATTTTGTTGACAAGTCGCTGCAAAGCCATCGCAAGAAGAAAATCATGGGCGGGAAATCATGACAATGGGAGTGTGCAGACAAGTCACCATTGTACATTAATTTCATATTATCGATGCAAAATGGTCTTCAGCCAGGGCAATATCCCAGTTCAAAAGGAAAAATATTTTGAAAAATTTTCATTTTTTGCAAAGCTTATTCCAGAGATTTGAAATTAAAGCTAGACCGATCAGACTTGATAAAACAATTTAAATTGCTTCCAATAGTTTCGGAGCTATCCAAAATAATTTTGGCGAAAATTATATTTATCGGCCAATATTAATATTTTTATGAAATCAATTTGAACAATTACTTCACAACAACGAACAATCTAGACAAGCTCTGTTGTTGTCTGGCACCACTGTGCGACAACCAAGAGACAATTTATGGCCATAAACGAAGAGCAAACCCAAATAACTAAGACGAGCATCAATTAAGATACGAAATCTCATATCTGGTAGTTTCTGGAAGCGTTAATATGAGTACGCATACATACACACAATTATACGAGTATAGAGTATATATGTATTGATAAGTATGTATTTACGACTTATTAGAGCGTATACCCAGTTGGTAACTTCTTTATGGCATCTCAAACGACGGTTTGCAAGGCCACAGCAAAAACTTTGAGCGTACAAATGTCGCAAAACTCATAAAAGACCAAATGAGCGACATTTTACAGACAATGTCGACTCACCGACTTTGACAACGATATTAATGCAGCATTATCTAAAGCCTTCACTCTAATGGCGTTTCCACCTATTGGAAAATTTTTACCTTGACAAACTTTTATCCATGCCAAAAATCCACGCAAACTTCTGGGAAGTCGTTTTTAATCGTATCAGTTTACCTTGTCCTTAAAAAAACGACCATAATAACAAATAAATATATCTCCTTGTACGAAATCGACTTGAGATCCTATATAAAGGCTCCGCCATCTAACGTTTTTTTTTCAACTAGTGCTTATTTCGTGAATGGTAACACTTAGCTCATGTCTGAATTGACAGATGATTAGTTTTATCCTTCCGCTGAACGAATCCAATGCGTTTTCGCTTCGCTAAGTGAGCCTGCGATCGACTTACAGAAGATGCCGATTTTGCCCAAAGAATCATCTTTTCAGATTAAGCTCATTTTGATCTTGGCGGGTATGTAAACAAGCATAATTGTCGCATTTGGGGCACAGAAAACCCGCACGCATACATTGAAAAGACGATACACCCAAAACGTGTCACTGTTTGATGTGCGGATTTTGGTCCAGAGGCATAATTGGGCCATTTTTCTTCGAAAATGAGCATGGCGTGGCCGTTACAGTCAATGGCGATCGTCATCGGGCCATGTTGAATGAATTTTTGTTCACAAAAATTGAAGAGGGGGATATTGACAACATTTGGTTTCAACAGGACGGCGCTACGTGTCACACAACCGAAGCTACACTCGATGTTTTGCGCCCTGTTTTTGAAGATCGCATTATTAGCCGCAGAGCTGATGTCGTTTGGCCACCTCGGAGCTGCGATTTGACACCGTTGGACTATTATTTGTGGGGTGCCCTCAAAGATAAGTGTTACGCCAACAAGCCAGAGACAATTGACGCTTTAAAGGACAACATTCGTGAAGCCATTGGTGAAATACAGCTGCACACAATCGATAATGTGCTTAAAAATCGGACCGATCGTGTATGGCCAGCCGAGGCAGCCATTTGAATGAAATTATCTTCCATTATTAACCGGAATTTGAGAAAATATTCAGTAGTTTTTTATAGCATTTTCAAAAAAAAAGTTATTTGGCGGACCTTTATATTCTTGATCGTAATAAAATTCTAAGACGATCTAGACTAGAGATGGGCGCGACTCACGTGAATCACCCGTGAACATGAGCAAAATTTAGCTCAAAAACCACTAGTGCCACGCCCACTCCGCCCACAAAACGAAAATTCAAATTCCAAATTTCCGCATCATATTTATCATTCTCGTGGTCAGTAATATATATGTACCATTTTCAGCCTTCCAGCTCTCAAAAACACACAAAAACCCCTTCGCCCACAGAGGAAATTTTTAAAATTTCTCTAGTTACTATAGTTCCTTCTAGTCCTGACAGACTTACACTAAGGTTTTATAATATTAATAGAGATTGACTTGAAGTATTATTTCGATATATGTTTATAGCGTAAACGTATTGGTAGCCTTGCCTTATAAGCGTGGTTTGAAATTATAAAAATATTATATTTATTTATAAAATATTGTTTTCAATATTTGTATTTGTTTTGGTTTGGCTATATTAAAAAATATGTATTCCAGTAATAATGTGAGTGAAGGTAAATTCAGAATTTAAGTAGCAGAGACACAAACCACTGTTAAAACTGTCGGCTGTTAATGGTTTAACAGAGCTATGTTAAGCCGTTAACAGGGAAATGAGTGAAGATAAATTCGGAATTTAAGTTGCAAAAACAAAAACCGTGTATACACCAAAATTCTGGTGTATGATTTGTGCGTCAGTTGTGGACAAATGGGAATACTTTAGTCGATGGTACTACCAACAAATTAAAGGTAATTCCGTCTAGTTTCACCTTTTATAGGCCAAAGTTCTGAAAACATCTTCAAAATATCAATTTTTAGGCAAAAACCTCAAAAATTTCTGGAGAGGATGATTAGTGCGTCCATTGTGGCCAAATGGAGATACTTTGGTTAGTTAACATAGCTCTGTTAAACCAATAACAGCCGACAGTTTTAACAGTGGTTTGTGTCTCTGCTACTTAAATTCTGCATTTATCTTCACTCACATCCAGTAATATTACTGCACTTATACGAAAATCGACAGCCTCTGTGGAATGCAATCCATCGTGGGGGGTATATAAAGTTCGGCCCGGCCGAACTTAACGTCATTTTAACTTGTTTTTCATTTGTTTTTGAGCCCAATTTTTTTAGTCCGACGACAATTCAATGTACGACAATTTTCCCAACTGGGTGTATTGAGTTATGGATGAGCGTGGGGGCCTGGCCAAAATGGTATGAATTTTTAAAGAGTAAAACTCATTCAAGCATTTATTAAGATTCGCACGTTCATGTGTGTGCGAGTGTGTGTGTGTGTGTGTAGACAACAATTAACAGTAACTAACTTGTCGAAAAGTGTATTATAATTAACACCTGCCTGCTAATTAACCAAATGGGCAATTAGTTTTTAATCAACATCTAATGACAGCTTTATTATTTAAAGCCCAAATAAATTATTTAGGCGTTAAAGTGCGTGCGGGCGAGCAGGCGCGTTATAAATATTTAAGATCAATTATTGCTGCGGCCACAAAGGACTGGCTCGCAAACAAAATAGAGATTTTGAAATTTATATACCAACTACAATTGTAATTCCTTTCATTGTTGGTAGAATGAATTTTTATAAGGAAAATAATGGTTATTATGATCTTCACGGATAAAGTTTTCGCCGCAAATGAAAAATATGGATTTTTGGTCCATTTTTCTCCAATAATTCTTAAAACTGGTTGCACTGGGATGCTGGAACTATTATTTCGTCACTTTCTCTTACAGTGTTTTTAAGTTTTTCTTTGAATTCTCCAGAGATCTTAATGTTATACTTGGAATCTTCCGTAATATCTGTTTTCATGGTTTGCTGTGGATGGTGCGATTATTTTGGAACAAGTCGGATCTTATGGGTAATTTGTGGATCTTTGAAGGCCATTTTCTCCCGACAGACCAATTAATCGAAGTAACCAGCCAGTTTAAATAACTTAGAAGCAAATACAACCACTTTCAAATTGCTTTCTAATTATAATCTTTATCATGAAACTACATACCGGCTGTATAAACTTCGGCTGAAGAACACTTCCAGCCCCCAAGGCCTTTGAGCCTTTGGCCAACAAAAGGATTATCACAAAGAGCGGCTGTATGGTTTTCTTACCTGCAAAGGAAAAGAACAAAAGAAAAGTTATTAATATTTTTATTCGTCGTCGTATTCATAGAACGCAGGTCACGCAAATCGTTATTCAATAAATGGAAAATATTGTTGTATACATCCTGGAATTGGGCAATGTTCAAAAGGACTTAAGGCCATTTCATAATTAATATCGCACAAAGGATGAACTCCTTCAAAGGCTACCGCACACTGTTCCCTGTGAAATGAGATTATGTATTTGCTGGAAATCTTTCACAATGAAAGTTTTTTTATCCAACAATTTTAAAAGTGAGAAGAATTGCTGCTATATTTGGTTGTTGAAAACAATCTTTTAACATTTTCTTCCCACTTCTTTGTTTGGCATTGGACAGTTTCACATTTTTCAAATTCTTCTTGCAAAGTGAATGATGATAGTAATTCCAAGCGGGCGAAGCAGGATGGGTAAGTAGCGAGCAAGAGAGAGAGAGAGAGAGGATGGAAGAAATAAGCAGGCACCTCTATAAAAGGAAAGGAAAATGCATGATTGTGTCTGCGTGCGTTTGAGTGATTTGTTTTCTTTTTCAACATTTTTCCACCACAAAAGGATGAACAAAACGGATGCAAGTGGATTGAGGCAGCCACAAAACAAACCATAAAAATTTTATAAAGTCACAGCATACACTCGAGAAAAGAATTAACCAAAATAGTAGAGAAGGCGATGTTGAAAAGAATAATCTGAGCAAATGATTGAAGTACAATCGATATGAGATTTTCGTCAGCAATTTCTCTACGAACTTTTGCAACACGACATTTGTCGCCTAATCTTTATGCGAACCGAAACATATGTTTTGCATTTTCAAATCGCTATATCTTGTAACTGAAATGTCATGATATTTAATAAAAGTGTTTTGCGACGCATTGCAAAGTCTGAGTGGTATGGGACGTATATATACGTATATTTTCCAATTTCTATCCCTTATGAATTTTTATAAGCAATCTAACAATATAATTTGAACTATAATAATGAGATCGGAAGGTTAAAAATACGAAACCAACCTCGCCAAATGATTATATGATTTTTTCCTGTAACTCACATATTTCTTAAACTAGGTATTGAAAGTTCTCCATGCAATCGTTTCAAAATCTGTGATGGTCGAGGTTGTAAGGTCAATCTGTAGCCCCCATACACACTAATACTTCTACTCTGGCCGTGTGAAATTTCGATGTGATATCTTTTTCCGTTCCGTTTTTGCAGAATTAACTCAAAACAAGTAAGGAAAGGCTAAAGTCGGGCGGGGCCGACTATACGATACACTCCACTTTCTATCTGAATACAATACAAGTCGGAGAAAACAGGAAGAATTATTATATGTTTCCTAATCATAGGCTAATATGACCTGGTTCAATTTGTCAAATCGAAAAGAATATTTGTATCGGGGTTATATCCAAACATGGATTAAAGTGACCAGCTTTCAAAATAAGTTCTTCCAGTTCAAATATAACGTGTTATGCTCTCTTCAAAGAAATTCGGTGAAAATTCGTGGTTTCTGGGGCGGAAAACGTCTATCTGGGAGCGAAATTTATATTGGATCTATATGTAAATCTGAACCGATCTGACCCATTTTCACCATGGGTGTTTCTAGTTGAATTATAAGATATTTTGAAAGATTTGAGAAAGATCTGTTAAAATATGTGGTTTATAGAGTGGAAAAAGTAAAATTTGTGTGGCATCTATATATAAATCTGAACCGATCTGACCCATTTGCACCATTGCTGTTTATAAAACAAATACAAGATATTTCGCCTAATTTGAAGAGGATCTGTTAAAATATGTGTTTCTTAGGCAGCAAAAGTCAAATCGGGAGCGAAATTTTAATGGGAGCTATATATAAATCTGAACCGATCTGACCTATTTTCACCATAGGTGTTCCTAGTTTAAATATAAGATGTTTTGCCAAATCTGAGGACAATCTGATACAATATGTGGTTTCTAAAGCGGAAAAAGTCAAATCGGTAGCGAAATTTGTATGGGAGCTATATATAATTCTGACCCGTCTGACTCATTTTTACCACAGGTATTTCTAGTTTAACTATGTGGTATTTAGAGTGAAAAGAGTCAAATCGGGAGTGAAATTCGTAAGGAGGCTATATCTAAATCTGAACCGATTTTTTTCAAATTAAATAGCTTTCGTTCTTATCGCGAAAAACTTCGTTGGTTCTGTGTACAATTGCGACCTGTATCGTGATTACAAGAATAGACAGACGGACATTGTTAAATCGATTCAAAAAGTGATTCTAAGTCGATCGGCATAATTAACAATGGTTCTATCTTTCTTCCTTTTGGGTGTTACAAACAAATGCACAAAGACATAATACTCTCGTGGAGTGTATAAAAATGATTTGGAACCACTGTGCATTGAAACGATTTTATCTCATAACCCATATCAAAACGTGGACCTAAATTGTATGGGGTACATACCCACCTGTTCCGCTTTTAGTTTAGGCGTTCCTTAGCTGAAATATAACATGGAAAATTATATCTAGATCCAGTTTAAGATCAGTCATATAGTAAATCAAAAGATTAAGTCTGATCTCAAATTTGACAGAAGCAATCTGCTGCCAAATTTCAACTTCGATCATAAGTTGAAAGAGGAGTCTTGCTCGATTATTATACCCATTATTCCACGCTGTGGTTTTGGGTATGTACATTAAAACGCTAAAATGAATATGAATATTGTATCACAGATGTATTAATTAATGATATTATTAGTGAATTGTTAAAACCTCCACGCCTAAAAATCACCTAGTTTGATGAAATAATGTATGATAATAATTTGATGAAATATGTATTTGTATGAAAAAATGAAATTGCAATAAATAAATTCCGTAATAAATGAAGCTATGTGTAGTTTTTTTGGAAAATCCTTAAACCATGCCAAAAGAGTATAAACAAATGATTTTTTCTTTATATACATTTATGAGAAATATTTGTAGGAAAACCCAAAAATTAATCATACTAAAATGATTGCGATATTAAAAATCGACAATTTTTATGCTCTCCTGAACAATTGGGAACAAATACACACACATATATATATATATATATATATATATATATATATATATATCTTTTGTTCGGTGACTTTTAGTGAAATTTGACGTAGAATATTTCTTCCACTCACAATACCCCCAAATTTATTTTTGTGAGAAATTAGGGAAAAGTACGAAATTAACCCTAAAATGAATTTTAAGTTTTGACTCATATCTTTCATTTAAGTTGAGTTTGGTTTAGTTACAGATTCATAGTAGAATTTTATGGCAAATATTTTTGTAGAACATTTTAACACCCTGTTTTAACCTTTGTTAAAAAAGGTACAAGTGCTAGAGGGTTAAAATTTACCCATGGTGTTTTATCTAATATTGCTGAACACAAATGGAAGGATAACAAGGTTTCCTAATAAATATTTTTATTAACTTTGAAAACGACTATACACGTATATTATTTTTGATATAAAAAATATTTTCCAAAATTTATGGTTTTCGAGGCTAAGTCCAAAAAAGTCAACACAAAATATTTTTTTCTTTGAAATTTGTTTTGAAATATTTATATTGAAGTTGGCGATAATGTGACAAAATAATTTTTAATTTTGAGTAAAAAATTAACTTTTTATTAACGTTATTGCAGCTTGTTGTCCCGGCTTAAAGAAAAACAGCATTATTATTGCTAATATGGTTGTCGATGAAAATGACGAAGACAATGTGACGACGCCCACCCAACCGAGTGAAAAAGATGTTCATCTTGTGATTCGGAAGTAGGGAAAATTGGAATCTTAAGGGCGGGTTTAACAGTGGACTGACCTTCTGGTTTCTACTACGGCACTCTAACCATCTCAGCTATCCTCTGTCGTGAGTGTTGAATAACTAAAGCAAATCATGTTGTTCGTTAGAACTGACAATAGAAAACTTAACAAAATATTTATTTAGTATGAATTAATATGAAACGCAAATTAATATTAAAATAAATTAGCATTATATAAATTAACACTACTCAATTTTACTGATATTATGTAGTATTAATAATTACCAAAATTGAAATATTTGAAGTACATTAACATTAAAAAAGCAATAAATTTGTATTTTTTAGCAAAAAGTTTTAAATTGTTAAGATTATACAAAATTGAACAGTGTTTATTTATAAATGTAATAAAAAAAGAAAAAACTTTATTCCCGACCGAGATGAGATTAAACTGTGTTTCCTACGGAAGTAGTTCCAATTTTTTTTTTGTGGGCACAACGACAACGAGTTTTGGTAAGTTCCAAACATCTGATTTTGCATAATGTTTCTGAAACTTGTACGAAAATGTCCCCGACAACTTATTGTCACCGACATTTCCACCACGATTTACTATGGCCTTTGTTGTTTCGATAAAAATTGCTAATACTTTCTCCATTATATCTGTCGGATAAGTCTACTAAAATTTCCTAATTTTGCTAATTTTGAGTTCTGCTGAAGACTTCAGCATAACCTTTGGTCTTGAACCAAAATAAATGACAACAAATACATCATAACAAACCAACAATACATACAAACAACAACAATACACACGAGGTACAGTGAAGACGGGACATACCGTACAAAAAAAACCTTTGCATTGTTGCGAGCGATGCGAGTGTGTTTTTAGTGTGTCGACTTAGTTCGGTGGAATATTTTGTTTATCAGCGCTTCTCATTTGTCGTATGTGACCGCTGGTACTAATATGATCTCTGATTTAAGTCAAAGACATACATTCGTTGCGAAAGTTCTGACGAGATGGGGTAGCGCCCATCGAAACCGCGCACTCAACTTTTAGCTGCAATAATAAAGGTCTCACTTTGTCTTTTTGCTAATTTTGGGTTCTGCTGAAGACTTCAGCACAACCTTTGGTCTTGAACCAAAATAAATGACAAAAAATTTCCTAATTTATTTTATTTTCTGTTTCTAATCAAAATTCAAATTTTCAAGTTTTTTTTCGAGCGTAGTCACACCATGTATATATGAAAATAAAAGGTCATCATCAAGTTGTACCGATATGGACGGCACTATTTCAATGAAATTGTTTCGCATGTTTCATGTGCTACGATAAGATGAGCAATTTCAAAGAGGCAGTAAGAGAAGCAACGTTAGTTCAACATAAAATCAAAATGATGACAAACGTTTCCCACACATCTCCGGCGAATAGAGTTATCGGCGGACAATGGATTATCAAATCTCCTACACAAAGAAATGAATATTTTGTTTTTGCCTGGAAAAATGTATATATTTGATAAAAACAACTGGAAAGTAATATTATTTTTCTTATTGGTTTAATCTACAGAATCGTTTTGAGCAGTTTCTCAGACATCCCTAAAATCTTGGTTATAGCCTTTTCAGATTGCATGCGAAATCGATCTGAAATACTATCGATTTATAAATGTCATTTGGCATTTGTAAATTGGCCTTGAGCTGAAACTTAAGTTTTCAGTTTGCCACTTTTATCTGTAAAGTTTCGAAAAGGCCTGTTTACGTGGCAATAAAGGGTTTAAGACAGCATGTCTTCCTTCTGTTCTTGCTGGCAAAAACTAGTTTTAGTAATTTTTTATATTTCATACAAACAGGCCCGTGCGCAGGATTTTCCCCTGGGGGGGGGGGGGGGTTTCATCTACACTCATAAAAAAGTTAACCCTATAATGAGTTAAAATTAACTAAAATTTAGGAAACCAAGTACATTTTTAATAAATATAAGTAGAATTTTGATGAAATTTTCCTAAATCTAAGTAAATTTTTCCTAAAACCAAGTAATTTTTTACTAAATTTAAGCAAAATTTTCCTAAAACTAAGTAAATGTTGACTCAAATCAAGTAAATATTTACTCAAACTGAGGACAATTTTGTTGATTTATTCCTCAAAACGAGTAAATTTTTACTTAAACTGAGGAAAATTTTATTTTATACAAGGAAAAAGGGTGAAAATAAAATAAATTAAATTTAACTAAAAAATCAGAGTATGAAAAACTGATACAAAAAATGACAACATGAAATATTTCTTAAAAGTTTCATGATATCTCTGCCATAAGGAGTTGAGCTATTACTCCATGAATGTTGCGAAGGCAAGATAGACGCCTTCACAGTGGTTGTTTAGAATAATTCATAAAGTATTTAAGAAATAAGTCTCTTCTCTGCAAACGAACGAGAATTGTTTCTTAATTTAATATTCAAGAATTTTTAACAATTTCAAATGTTTTTTATAAGTTCATTAATACTTAAATATATGAAGAACTCGGCATAAATTTTAGTAAACATTTTAACTTAATTTTAGGAAAAAACACACTTTTAAGTTAAAATTTCCTAAATGGAATTTTTTCCATACAACAAATTTCAGATTTTTTTCTCACTTAAAACCTTGGAAATATTCCTCCACATAAGTACGAAATTACTCAATTGTAAGAATTTTTTAGTAGATCCAAAGAAATGTTTTTGAGTAAATCTACTACCCTTTTTCTGGTAAATGAACTATTTACTATGGCTTTGAAAGAAGGAAACTTTACTCATACTTAGTTAATTTTCCAGCTTTTTAGGAAATTTTTGCTGGAGCGTTTGGAAACCACTCATATGCTATTGCCAGGATCTTCGAGAAATATTTTGATACATTCGTCCGACAGACATTGTCGACAAAATTGCATTTCAGTAATCCATCATCAGTACACTCAAAGGAATATGTCAGTAAAAGAAAGCAGAAAGTCTACTGAAAGAGCAGATTTTCTGCTGTTAAAAAAGACACAGCAGATTTGTATCTGATGAGATGGTAAACAGTTGTATGTAAGTTGTAATAACAGAAAAGTGTCTGTTGATAGGCAGCAGACTATCGCTGTTTTTATTAACAGACTTGTTCTCTAAGTGTAGAACTTTTTTTAAATAGTTGCTTGAAATTACATACATACATATCGAGGGCTTATATTCATAAGTGGCTGTGAACAAAAACATAAATTTTCAGGAGAGCGAAAAACTTATTTTCTATTATAAATTATTAATCATTCTTCTACAGTTTAATCTAAAAAGGATTACTAATTGCTACTATTAAAAAGATTTCGAATTTCCTACTATTCGCGGTTTCATGGTTCATAGCCACTTTTTTATGTTTAAAATTGAGCACAATGAATGTTGAAATAAGAATAAGATTTATTGTAAACTCCATAACTTTTTTTCATGAAATCTTGACAATGTTGTATAGAAAACGCATTTTCTGTGATGTATATAGCGAATGTAAAGATTCCAGCTTCATTCAGATTGGTCGCTTGTAACATATATGTAGCCAGTCGCGAAAATGCAATTGATGAAAAATCCAAAATTCAATCCAATCGTTGCAATTCCTTATATTTTAACATTCTTCATTCATAATTCTGAAACTTTTCATATACAAATATTCCCCATGAAGTCAGCAATCACATGCCAAAGAAATATTTTGGTATTCTCAATATAATAAAAAGTTACGCCGGTTTTTTTCTAAATATACTTTTCACAATTTTTAACTTTACAGCCACCATTTTTCCTATTTTAGCCCGATAACTGGGGAATCAAAATGCTATTAACGCGAAATGATGGAATTTGATAGTACGATATGCCCTAAATCTAGAAAAATGTTTTAAACAAAATCGTTGTAGCGAATTTTACCTTTCGGTTTTATGCTGCTCCATTGTTGAACTATTTTATTTCTGTTATTTTTATGTTCATAGCCACTTATGCAGTCACAAACTAACGTACGAGGGGATAGCCAAATCAGAAAATTAAAAAAATGGCTTTAGAAAAAAATCTTTTCCAAATTTATATGACAGATGACATCCAAATCTGAGAATAGTTTGGCATCAAAAACTCATTTTCGAGAAAATGGTTCATAGCAACTTTTGAACATAAGCCCTCGATATATATTTTGAAGAAATATTACACAAAAAACGGTCAAATTCCTCGGCGGTAAACCCTTCAGTCCCGCATTTTTTCTGTGATAAATGCTGAAAATTCCATATGCTTTTTGACAAAGTATGGGTCTAAATAGGATGTCTAAAGAGTTTTGGGGTTTTTAATTTATATAGGACATGAGTAACAGGATGTTTACTCAAAATCTTTATACGCATATTCCGATTAAAAAAAAAAAATTGGAAATGATTCTTCATTATTATAATCTTAAATATGTATAAATTCAAATAACAAATACAGTTTTTTGTATTCGATGAAATGCAAGAAGAAACAACTAGAAATTTTAATTCCAAAAACACAAATAACTGGTATTTTAGAGTTTCGTTTTCCTACGTAGATCCAAGTTGCTGAATTTGTTGTTTCTCTTTTGAATAATACTTGTTACATATATGCAAAAAAATACTAACTCTGAAATATATTTGACATAAGTGATAAATATAACAAACATTTTAGTAAGTTAAAACTCATTTCCTATTGTTTCGCCACTTTAAAGTATATTTAAAAATAAAGACCTACACGCAGAGAAAAAATGCATTTCGTAGAAACGAAATTTTAAACACGTTAACATCGTTTTTGAGTTTCATTTGTGGGAAAATTAGTTTGTTTGCGGTAAACATGTCATCAGTTATTGTAAATGAACAAAGAGAAATAAGTTTATGTATATCAAACAGTTTTTTTCGTTTGTCGAAATGAATTTGAATATTGGAAGTAACAGAAACCGTTGTTGTTGCATCTGTGATGAAAATAGGGCACATCGGTTCAGATTTAGATACAGCTCCATAAAAATGTCCAATCGCAAATGTTACATCTTAGCGCTCTTCAAGCATCAAGCAAATTATTTGCTTTTATTAAGAATATTTTAAATTTCATTATGATTTCATAGTGAGTCTTATCTATACTTTTTTTAAATTACTAAACGATTTTGTTATTAAATTTCTAAACTTTTATTGCAGTACACAATTAAAAGTTCATAAGATATAGCTCTAGTCGACTGTCAAGAAGTGGTATCGGTTAAAAAAATGAAAATCTTCGGAACAATTTGGTGTCCATTAGCGAAATTACCACTACACAATCTTTAAATTGGCACAATTCGTTTAGTTTGTTTGTATTTTTCATAACCTTTGTCCGAAATTCAAGAAAGTGTCCACGATTTTTTATGTAATTTACATGATTTTACTGCAAAATTACCATTTCAGACGAGTTATTTTAAAAAGACTTTAAAAAATCTATATTTTGTTGCTTCAGAAAGTCTAGAAGATTTTAAAAAGTATATGCTCGAAACCTCTCTGGGGGGGGGGTTTGAACCCCCAAACCCCCCCCCCCCCCCCTCCTGCGCACGGCCCTGCATACAAAGCATCCATTAGATACATCTAAGTGATCCAGCAACTACGTCAAACTCAACATACCTCACAATCCTGAGGTGCAGTTGGAAACACTGACCAGCCAAACACAAAGTGTCCATTTGCACTGCGAGTGTCGTGATGAAAAGAAAGCCCAAGAAATAGATTTAATTTCACAGACACTACGCACAGCAGTGGACATCAAATAGAGGAAACACCAAGAAAAATATACAAAAAATACTCTACAATACATACATTCATCCATTCGGTCCACATTCAATCCAACCAGCGGCAGTGACCACAATGCCGCAGACAGGCGACATGAGACAGTCCAAACTTTGGTATTTCTCTTGAAACCACCAAAAACATAAAACAAAACAACAGCGGATCAACAGAAAATAGCCACGACAAAAATGCCCCATTGAAAAGGAGCGCTCGGGCGGACGGACACCGACATCAAAGATGCGCCACTAGACGAACGAAGGATGCTGGAGTAGCAAAAACTCAAAGTCAATTGTTGGCATTCACATGTCAAACCCTCTAATAAAAACCGCAACGCGAAGCCAATGCCACATCGAACCACATGATTAATGTTTAAATAGTGTTGGGAATGGTGGAAGGATGGCTGGCAGCGACAGCGGGAAACCCTAGAGAAGCTGTGGCAGAGAAGGTAAAGGTTATTGAATAAAATAATTGGGGATATTGAATTGGGAGAGGGGCTGTGAGACAAATATCTTCTTAAATAAAATTTAAATTTAGCATGTTAAGTTCGGCCGGGCCGAACTTTATATACCCTCCGCCATGGATTGCATTCCACAGAGGCTGTCGATTTTCGTAGAAGTGCAGTAATATTACTGGAATATATATATTTTTTAATATAGCCAAACCAAAACAAATACAAATATTGCAAAAATAATTTTAGAAATAAATATAAAATTTTTATTCTATCAAACCACGCTTATACATATACAAAAAATATTTCAAGTCAATTCAAAAAAATAAATATTCTTATATTTATATCTTCAAAAAAGCTTAAATACCATAAATATAGGTAGATAGTGGGTGCTACAATTGGTTGTATTTCCATTGTATTTTAATTCCAAAAGTACAAATTTTGAAAATCCATTATCTCACGTAAATAGTTCAAAATAATCTAACTTCATGATTCAACCAATTTTTGTCGTAAAAGTAGAAAGTACGAATTTGGAAAAATATTTTTATTTTGCGAGTCTATGCAGTCAGAGGAATGTACACACTGAATTTCTTGATTCTAGCTGCGGACATTTGGTTGGTACCATTTTTATCCCATTTTTCCTATTTTACCCCCTTAAGAGTACGACTTTCTAAAATCTCTTTATTTTACGTGTCTACGCAATTAGAGGGTACACACTGAATTTCATCATTCTAGCTGTAGCCGTTTATTTTTATCCCTCTGTACCCATTGTATCCCTTGAAAGTACGGATTTGAAAAAAAAAAAACATTTTATTTTTTGTGTCTACGCAGTCAGAGGAATGTATACTCCGAATTTAATGACTCTACCTGCAGTCATTTGGTTGGTACTATTATTATCCCCTTTTTCAAATTTATCTCCAAAAAGTACGTATTTCGAAAAAATCCGTTTATTTTACGTGTTTACGCAATCAGAGGAATGTATACGCCGAATTTCGTTATTCTAGGTGCAGCCTAGAAAAATACTTTTATATTGTGTATCCGCTCAACTAGAGGGATGTACATACCGATTTTAGTGTTTCTTGCTGTTTTCGTTTGATATGTACCATTTTTATCCCTTTTCGTCCCATCACCCCCTACGAATAAGAACCGCTAATGGTGCACATTTTGTTATAGACTGAATTGAAATAATATGCTTCAATACTCTAAAATATTAGGGGTTATTATGGGTATTTTTAGTCCTTGTGGGGGAAACATTTTTCCCTTTGGACCGATTTCGCTCAGTTTCAATCCCAACCGATCTACGACTATAAGACGCATTTATGGAAAATATAGACGTCTTAGCTCATTTCGTTTAGATGCTGGAGTGCTTTCAACAGACGGTCGGACATGGTTAATGACGATCAAGAATATATATACTTTACAAAAAATACTATACAAACGGAATGACGAAATGAAGAATATGTTAGAGAATTGAGGAACTCACAACATGGCAAAGCAAGCCCTCTAGAAATTCTACTGATGAGTTATCCCCACACTGAATACGAAATTCGTATATGGCCATATTGTGTATATTTGAGTGTCGTTCACCCCCCTTTCCATTATCAAAACAGAAAATTTCCGTCGTAAGGAGAAAGAATTGATTGAAATAATATCGAACTTATATATATAAAAGAGTTGCGTTACTGACTGAATGACTGACTTATCATTGACCAGCCCCCAGACCAAACGGCTGAAGCCTGGGTTTTGAAATTTTCAGGGTAGTTCCCAAGTATGACGTAGACGTCGACTAAGAAAGGGTTTTACGAAATTCGTACTTTTAGGGGATAAAATGGCCCAAAAAGAGATAAACATCGAATCTTCGTCCTGACTAAACGGCAGTATCTATAAACATGAAATTCGGTGAGTTCCTTGCAATGACCATGCAGACGCGCTACACATAGGGAAATTTGTACTTTTAAGGGGCGAGCGGGACAAAAAGGGATAAAAATGGTGCCAACTAAAGTATTACAGCTAGAAACGTGAAATTTGGTATGTAAATTCCTGTGACCATATGGAAACGAAGTAAAATTAGTTTTTTCGAAATTTGTACTTTTAATGGGCGAGCGGGACAAAAAGGGATAAAAATGGTACCAACTAAAGTATTACAGCTAGAATCGTGAAATTTGGTATGTAAATTCCTCTGACCATATAGAAACGCAGTAAAATTGGATTTTTCGAAATTTGTACTTTTAGGGGGTGCGCGGGAAAAAGGGATAAAAGTTGTACCAATTTAAGTATTGCAGCTATAGTCGTGAAATTTGGTATGTAAATTCCTCTGACAACGTAGAAGTGCAAATCTAAATAAATTTTTCGAAATTTGTACTTATTATGGGTGTGCGAGACAAAAAGGGATACAAATTGTACCAACTAAATTATTGTAGTTAGAATCGTGCAATTCGGCGTGTAGATTTCTCCGACCATGTAGGCGCGCAACATAAATGGATTTTTCGAAATGTGTACATTTAAGGGATGAGAGGGGCAAAAAGGGATAAAAATGGTACCAACTAAAGTATTACAGCTAGAATTGTGAAATTTGGTATGTAAATTCCTCTGACCATGTAGAAGCGCAGTATAATTGAATTGTTCGAAATTTGTACCTTTTAGGGGGTAGGCGGGACAAAAAGGGTTCCAATTTAAGAATTGCAGCTATAGTCAGGAAATTTGGAGTATAACCTGTGTGTAAAGCGCAATCTAAATGGATTTTTTGAAATCTTATAGGGGGTGAGCAACAAGGGATAAAAGTAGTACCAACTAAAGTATTGGAGCTATAGTCGTGAAATGTGGTGTGTAAGTTCCACTGACAACGAGAAGCGCAAATCTAAACGAATTTTTCTAATTTTGTACGTATAAAAAATTAGCGGGATGAAAATAGTACCAACTAAAATATTTCAGCTATAGTCGTGAAATTTTGTGTTTAAATATCTCTGACAACGTAGACTTGCAACATAAATGGATTTCTCGAAATTTGTACTTTTAAGTTGCGAGCGGGACAAAAAGGGATACAAATGGTACCAACTTTAGTATTACAGCTAGAATCGTGAGATTTAGTGTGTAAATTTTCTGACCATATAGAAGCGCAGTAGTTTGATTTTTCGAAATTTGTACTTTTAAGGGGAGCGCGGAACGAAAAGGGATAAAAATGCTGTACAATACTTTAATTACGTAAACGCGGAACATAAATGGATATTTCAAAATTTGTACTTAAAATGGGGATACGGGACAACAAGGAATAAATGTGTTTCCAAGTACATATTTTTAGGGGAGGCAAAAACACATTTTACCTATAGTGATTTTTTCAAAATGTGTACTTTTTGGGAAAGAAGTGCAAAAAGTTATAAACTGGCTGGCTGAATCTAGAAACATGAGATCGAGGATATAAATGGTTGTAATATTTTGTTCAAAACTTGGTAGAAAATTATACATACGAAGTAGTTCAGCTAAAATAGTGCATATCGACAAGCACATTCCTTTGACTGTGTGTGAGTGCTAGCTAATAGGAGGTTTCCAAATACTATTTTAGATTTATCAAACAAAAATCAAGACTGATAAAATTAACAAATAACTGGCTTTTTCGCGTGCGGGTACTGCTAGTCAGAAATAAAGCACGATATTCATTTATTTAAGGAAGGACTCTATGCAAAATTCAGTTGGGAAAATGTGGCCTTTTTCCCAATTAAACTATTTTCCACAGTGCAATTTTAGAGGCTAGTAAACCGTCCTTTATGTCGTTTTTAAATTTCTTAATGGGACCCAATTAAAAGTAAGAATTCGAGTTTAAAAATTTCTCAAACTCGTTCTACCCTAATGAACATGAAGAAATTATGAGCTGGTCCGCAAGTATTATGTCCAGTTCGCTGCCTTTAATCAACCAGCTATTGAATAGCTTCATTAGTATTTAATATCTACTCAACAACTAACTTCCTGTACGAGGCCTTCAGCGCGCCCCTACAACGAATCTACAACACCCATTCGCACTGGGTAGAGCCCCATCATTACGTTTGACGCGCAAGGAAAGACTTGTAACAAATGTTGACATGAGATTCAAACACGTTGCAAACAATAGACAACAGACAGACAGACAGTCAGACAGTCAGTCGAACAAAGAAGACGACGACTGCATCGGAGGAGGGAGGACGGACGGACGGCCAGTTAAATCTACAATAACCAAGCAACCGTCAAACAATCGACTCCAGAATAATGCACAACACATACGCAGTACTTATGCGTTTTGCGTTCTTTCGATGCTTTCCCTAAGACTTGGCATTCCCAGTAAGGGGGTGAGTGGTGGGGAGGGAAAGTGTTGGTAAACATCAAGACAGACAGAGAGACATCTACAAATACAAATACGCATAAAATGACAATGGAAATGACAGCCAAGGAAGCAAGCAAGTGAAATAAAACTTAATATTTATCTGCTGTCAAATAGTTACTCTCGTGTTTGCTGTTCGGTTGCCGTTGTGCTCTATCGCGTTATGGTGGCAACAACCATTGATGCTTTGCTGCGCTTGCTGTTGCAACATTCTTCCAACTCCTGCCAGTTCTTAAATCGCTATAACCGTCAATTTCCAACGCATTTCAGAAAGTGCCGAGCAAGTGCTGGTGTGCAACACACCCAGCCACTAGCAAGGACAGTAGCCTCTGGAGACATTACAACGCATAAGCATTGGCGGATTTTAGGATTATGGTTTGGTTTAGATTCGTAAAATAATGAGAGATGTGAACTGGAATGCAAAAATTTCGTTTTTATAAAACCTTCAAAAACTCGGTCAATTTCTGGCGGACAAAGCGGTATTGTATCCTTACTAAATATGTTACTTAAATAAGTTCACTTGTGGTATGGTTACCAAAGAAAATAATGTGCAAAAACATTGCCTAAGTTGAAAAATGGTTAGAAAGTGCTTAAAAAGTGTGTATGCTAGATAAAAGATTTCTTAGGTTAGGTTATGTTTAAAGGGTTGCCCACAAGTAGCGAGTTTCGCTCGGAGGCCTATGGAGGGCCATTAGGGTACCCATTTAATTAATATAAAGAAAATAGAGAGAGAGAAGATAGTCTGGTAGAGTATTATGGTTGGTATACGATTGAGAATAATATTAAGGAAGAGAAACGGGGCATAGGAAGATGTTAGAACGTATAATTATAAAGTACCGATCGCTTCCTTCTGAAAGCATTTTGTCTTGTTGATGAAGTTGAGCAGATTCCGTAGAGGTATATTTGCTAAATCCGTAAGATCGCCGAGGAGCATACTTTCTAGAAAGAATAGTCTGATTTCTTGTAGTCCAGCTCAATTACACAGCAAGTGCTCCACTGATCTTCATTCTCATCTAAGCAATTCCTGCAGTAGTCTTCACGTGAGATACCGATGCGTTCAGACATCTTGCCAATCGCGCAGTGCCCTGTAAGTACTCCTGTAAGTGTGCTTAGCGATCTTTTATAAAAAGCTCCGTGGTCCTTTTCTGGCTGATGTTTGGTCACAAGGTCCTTGTTATTCAGCAATTGTGTATGGACTCCCACCTAGACCTTGTTGCGTAGTCCACCATGTCATCTACGTAGTTAAGTAGTTCGACAAATGGGATGTGTACGTCACAGGTTTCTGGTGTGTTCACCCCTTCCGAGCTTTTTCTGGCACACTCGTCCGCTTTTTCGTTACCGAGTATACTGTTATGACCTGGTACCCAAGTTAGCGTGATGTCATGAGTTTGATTTGGGTGAGTGAGTTTATACAGTTTCTAACACATCGTGATTTGATGTGACTGTTGAATTCAGGGTTTTGATTGCCGCAGATTTCTTTAGTTTTCTTGATTAAGCTTTTCAAATCCGGAGAGAATCGGTAAATCGGTTGATAACCAACTATATTACAGGCTTATAAGTGTGCAAAGGTACGAAAAACCGTTTTTTACCCGTTACTCAAGATTTTGGGAGTGTTTAGCAAATTTCAAATGTAGATTCCTGCTCTACTCGACAATACCTACCAGAAAAATACTATTACTTCCCTGAGTATTCGGACTGTCGCACAGTGTAATAGTATGCCTACGTTAAAAATAAAATAATTTTGTTGGGATTTAAACCATGAACAAATGGTGCGTGATGCTCGTCATTTGTTTGTTAAAAGCATGACAAAGATGTCTGATCGAGTATTTTCTTTTCGTTTCTTTTATTGCAAACAAGCAGAATTTTCGGTCTCTGCATGACTCTATTGCGGCCAATATATTGGGGGATAGTGGGTGCATTTTTAGCTGCAGCCGTTTGGTTGGTTGTATTTTCATTATATTTTAATTCCCCAAAGAAAAAAAGAATCTCACGTACACATTACAAGATAAACCAACTTCATTATTCTATCCATTTTTGCCGTAAAATTAAAAATGTAAACATCTTTTTATTTTAGGAGTCTGCGCAGTCAGAGGAATCTATACACCGAATTCCATAATTTTAGCTGATGCTATGTGGTTGGTACCACTTTAATCCCCTTTTCCATTGAATCCAAAAGTAAGACTTTCAAAAATCTCGTTATTTTACGTGTCTATGCAATTAGAGGGATGTATCTTTCTGCCATAGCCGTTTAGTTGATACCACTTTTATCCCTATGTTCCCACTGTATCCATTGAAAGTACGAATTTTGAAAAAACTTTTTATTTTTCGTGTCAACGCAGTCAGCGGAATGTATACTCCGAATTTCATAAGTCTATCTGCGGCCATTTTTTCCCCCTTTTTCTATTTTGTCCCCAAAAAGTACAAATTTCGAAAAATTCGTGCATTTTACTTGTCTATGCAATCAGAGGAATGTATACACCGAATTTCGTCATTCTAGGTGCAGCCGTTAGGTTGGTACAATTTGTATCCCTCTATTCCCAGTTTATCCCTTAAAAATACGAATTTGGAAAAAATACTTTTATATTATGTATCAACTCAATTAGTTACAATTAATTACACATCAAATTTCGTGTTTCTAGCTGTTGCCGTTTGATATGTACCATTTTTATCCCTTTTTCGCCCCATTTCACCCCCTACGAATAAAAATCACTTTATGGTGCACGTTTTTGTTATAGGCGGAATGCGCATACCCAATATCAAGTAAGTACAAGCAGACATATTGAAAAAATGTGCTTAAATACTCTAAAATATTAGGGAATATTATGAGTATTTTTAGTTCTTGTGAGGGAAAATTTTTTCCCTTTGGGCCGATTTCGCCCAGTTTCAATCCCAACCGATCTACGACTATAGGACACACATATGTAAACTTTGGACGTCCTATCTCCTTTCGTTTTGATGCTAGCGTGTTTTCAACGGACGGACGGATGGACGGACATGGCTAGATCGTCTCAGAATTTTATTACGATCAAGAATATATATACTTTATAGGATCTCAGGTCGATATTTCAAGGTGTAACAAACGGAATGACAAAGTTACTATACCCCCATCCTGGAGGTGGTGGATATAACAATAGTGACAGTGAGCTGTCCTAATAACTCGGCAGTGTACTGTATGTCAGTAAAAGCGCGTGAATATGTCCATGTTTAATGTAAACGTCGTTCATGTTTGACAATGATCCACACACACACTTTCGCAAGAGCAAATATTGGCAAGCGGGAGGGGGAAATGTTGATTACGATGTCGATAGTGATGTTGATGCTGATGGTGATAGAGCTGGGGCATACGACACAATGGATTGAGGCTGGCGATGGTGTCGCCAATGGTGGCATATGACCATTTAAAGTGTTGCTTGCCACAATTGACATATAAATATATTTTCTTTATACTTTTGCGCTGTTTTTGCAGTTGTTCGTTGTACTGCTGTTGATGCAATGGTGTGTGGAGAGATGGAAAGATGTCACTCACTCACGGTGAGTTGCATCTTCTGTTACAACATGACAGCCTTCTTGTTTTTCGCTCGTTGTTGTTGTGCGCTTGTGGCAGAATCATTAAGTGAAAACGCAAATATTGAAACAGAATTTATACAGTTGCAGTTGCAATTGCATTTAGCCGACAAAAGTCACACACACACATCGTTTCTGATGCGAGTGTGTCATCAACGGCCTGTGGTGTGGTAGGTTAGTGTGCCACAAAGCCAGCCGCCGCCACCACCGGCGCATTTGTATAAAATTTCTGGGATGATGGCACGGATGAATTGTGGCTTGTGCGGGAAATGCGTTGGTGTGTGTCACATTTGCTTTAAAATTTATGCAAAACAAAAAATGATGAAATTTTCTCTTTTTGCAAAAGGAATATTTTTTAGATGGTTTTCATGGGATGGATGGATTTTCTATTAAAGAAAACATTCTACAAGCGAAAGTAGGTTGTTCCTAACTGCTGAATGCAATACATTTTCTTTCAATTTTCCACTAAAATAAGCAAATTTAATTATATTCCATTGAAAATCCAATGAATATATTGAATTTCTAGCAATGAACACAAATTCTGCAAATATTTGCATTTTTGTGTTTGCAACAACCATGACTTCCAACAACAACAACAAAAATAGCGCCACTACGCTTAGATAATTACAAATTACACTGAAATAATGATGAAGGCCTAGGGCAATAAATTAAAACTTAATGTTTGAATTTCCATTCAATTATTTCGAATGCCATCGGGCAAATTGGACACTAACTAATTGCCTATTTTATGATATCGAAATAATTTCATTTTGAAATGGATGACGTTTCCAGCCAATAAATAAATAATAAATTGTGGTGGTTGTGGAAAGTACGAACACCCTGCCCATGTTTTTCAATGAACATCAATGTGTTGACCAATGTGGCTCAAATTGAAAATGAAATGAATTTTCATGTGTTATTCATAGCCAGTGGGGCAAAATTTATATAAACTGTATAAATTACGGAGGAAACTTTCCATGGGGCTGTATGAAAAGGTTGCAACCAGTGGGGACTTAAAATATTAGTTGGCATTATTTCAATGCTATGTGACAAGTTACTAGAATCACAAAGTCAGCGGTCTTGTTCAGGTGAATTAAACAACAAAGGGTAAGCTTGGGTGAACTGTAAAATATAAATTGAGTAATTTGTTTCGAATTAATGTCGACTTCATTAGAATTATAGCTTGGAAATTATATCAAATGGACTCCACTACTTCGTTGACTAAGGTCGATTCTAGAGGTGCAATATTGTAAGACTGTGTTTAGTAATTCTGGATGAACCTCGCCAAGGGTTTGATTGAAGTTGTTCTCCAATTGAGCTGTTTTTTTTCTTTTTCACTGAACCAACACTCAGGGGATGTCCCCTATAAATGCAGTGCATTGCGTTGGTGGAAGGAAGATCAGGTATTGGAAGGAGGAAAGAGGGAGTAGTGTCTGTTGACATCTGTTTTGAATCTCTGAATGTCGTAATTGGAGGGAAAGATATTTGCCGGAAGTCGATTCCACATACGGATAGTACGGGCAAAGAACGAATTTATTCAGTAAAGTGAAGTGCGGCCAGTTGTCCAATCTACAACAAATGGGTGAGCGTTCCTGGAGAGTCGCGTATCTCTACCGAACGTTCTCACGGGCGGTATAAGATCACGAATTTCCGAAGAACAAACACCATGAAAGTATCGATAGAACAATGAAACACAACCAACATTACGACGGTGTTCAAGGGAGACAATAGAATTGGATATCCTACCATCACCTATCAACACCATCGCCCTCCTCTGGACACGGTCAAGTAGCTCCAGTGATGAAGCTGGAGCACACGACCATATATGGGAGTTGTATTCCATCTTTGGTCTGATGTAGGTAGTGTAGATATTGAGAAGATCAGAGGGTGTGAAATATTTCTTACATCTTTTTAAAAAGCCTACTCATTTGAATGCATCTTTCGACACATCAAATACATGTTTTGTCCAACGAACATCACGTTGTATTATCATGCCAAGAACATCGAGAGCATCTGATTGCTCAATATCTACACCGTTCATTAAAATCGACGACACCGTTGGATCAGTGAATCGCTTGTGAGACAACAAGGAGCACTGGGTCTTACGTGCATTAAAATCTACTCTATTCTCTCGACCCCATTCAGAAATGGCCAGCAAATCCTTGCTAAGTGACTCATCCATCAATTGCCTTTTATCCTCAATTTCTTGACGACTTGGTCTATGATCGAATGAGTATGAATGACAGAGGTTGCTGTCATCCGTGAATGAATAGATTGGATTTGTAGTCCGATCCAAGAGGTCATCGATGAAAATAAGAAAAAGGGAAGGGGAAAGGACAGAGCCCTGTGGTACTCCTGCGGTTAACCTATGCTCAACGGATGAGAACCCATCTACAACAATACGTATAGTGCGATCTCTGAGGAAGCTCGATATAAATCGAGAGGTCACTACCAACACCAAAAGCGATAAGCTTTGATATGAGTGCGCCGTACCAAACTCTATCAAAGGCCTTGGAGATATCTAGAGCAACGACCTTACTCTCA
Organism: Polietes domitor; assembly: GCA_947397865.1. NCBI lineage: Eukaryota > Metazoa > Arthropoda > Insecta > Diptera > Muscidae > Polietes > Polietes domitor. Next base: position 103,662,646 of record OX377621.1, on the reverse strand, counting down.
CCAAGCTTGTGAATAGATCGATTCCATTTTTCGGATAGCAGTGTCATCAGGTCTCCCGTAGATCGATTCCTACGGAAGCCATACTGTCGATCATTAAGTAAGTCATTAGTTTCTAAATACCTCACAAGATGGTGGTTAACCATACTCTCCATAACCTTCGAAAGCGCTGAGCAAATCGCGATCGGTCGATAGTTAGCAGGATTGTTAGCCTCACCTTTTTTAGGGATGGGCTGAATGTTCGCAATCTTCCAACGCGCTGGGAAAACCCCTGCACGGTATGCATTGTTGAAAAGATTACGAAGGGGACGGGCAAGCGTCGAAGAGCACTTACATAGGACCAGTGCTGAAATGTCTGGGCCTGGAGATTTATTTACGTCGAGCTTTACGAGAACCCTTTTAACTCCACGTGTTCGAAAAAATATCTGAGGCATGGAACTTAATACATTTTCGATCACGGGGAGTGGTTGATTGCTTTTCCGCAAGGATGAATTCCTTGCAAACATTTCAGCCAATAGGTTAGCTTTGGCTACCGGGTTAGTGAATATCTGGTCATCTTTAACAAGAGTTGGGATTGATGAGGAGTTATCTTTTACTCTTCTTACAAATGACCAAAAGCTCTTACTTCCCCTGGGAGAAGAAAGAACCTTGGCACGAAGACGTTGTTCGTACAGAAACTTTTCACGTCTACGTACTCTGGCACACATGGTTCTTGTCTGCTTGCGTAGCAGATCAGTGGTGGCATTTTTATTTAAACGCCATTTCGTGAACGCTTCCTCTTTGGATCTGACATCAGTCTTGCATGTCTGGTTAAACTAACTTTTACTCTTATTTGTGTTGTATACGCGGTCAAGAGCGACGTATATTACGAATTTAATTAATGTAGCTAAATCAGTTTGGTTGGTACTATTTTTATCCCCTTTTGGGCCCGTTTACCTCCTAGAAGAACAAATTTCTAAAAAATTCCTTAATGATGAGCGTCTACACAGTCAGATGAATATACACAATGCATTTTATTATTCTAACTGTGACATGGCTCCCATTCGGTCGGTACCAATTATATCCCTTTTTCACATTTTCACCCTAAAAAGGCGAAGATCGAATGATATGTTCATTTTCACGTCTACGCAGTCAGAGCAAAGCATATAATTGATTTCATTATTCTAACTGCATCCGTTTGGTTGGTACCATTTGTATCCCCTTTCGGTACGTTTTCCACAAAAATTACAAATTTCGAAAAATGCTTTAGTTATGAGTGTCTACACAGTCAAAGTAAGGTATACACCGAATTTCATGATTCCAGCTGCGGTCATTTGTTCGACTCAAATTGTAACCCCTATCGCCCCGTTCTCATTCTAAAAGTACAAATTTCGAAAAAGTATCTTAATAAACAAATTTCCCAAAAACAATCCTAAAATGATGAAAGTCTACACAGTCGGAGGACCTGAATGCTAGCTGCAACCATTTGGTCGGTACCAATTTTATCCCTTTTCACCCTAAAAATGCGATTATGTACTGATCTCTTATTTTTCGCGTCTACGCCGTCAGAGCGACGTATATACCGATTTTCATTGTTCTAGCAGCATCCATTTGTCGGTACCATTTTTATCCCTTTCAAAAAAATCCCTTAATGATGAACGTCTACACATTTTGAGGAATGTACACACCGAATTTTATGATTCCAGCTGCCAATTAGCTGCCATTTGGTTGGTACCAATTTTATCCCTTTTTCACCGAAAAACATATGAATATCGACGATCATTTATTTCTCACGTCTACGCAGTCACAGCGATGTATATAGCGAATTTCATTATTCTAGTTGCAACAGTTTCGTTGGTACTATTTGTATCCCTCTTTCCCAATGTTCGCCCTAAAAATGCGCCCCGTTTTCCTTTTAAAGGTACTAACTTCGATGAACTCCTAAACGATGAGCGTATACACACCATAAAGTACACATGGATTTTTTTGATTTCATCTTTAGCCTTTTGGTGGGTACCAATTTTATCCCTCTTTTCCCATTTTCGCCCCAAATATGAGATTATTGAAAAAAGCCTTTTGTTCAGTCTGCTAAGTATATACCAAATTGAATTGTTTTAGCTGCATCCTGTTGGTAAGTACAAATTTCGAAAAATTGTCGTACTGATGAGCGTCTACACAGTCAGAGGTATATATAAATGGGTTTCATGATTTCACCTCAAGCCATTTGGTTGGTATTTGGATTTTAACCCCTCTCCCATTTTCGAGTGTCGAAAGATGTCTTATTTTTCAGTCTGTGCGAAGTATATACCGAAATGAATTATTTTAGCTGCATCCGTTTTTATACCCACTCGCCCTGTTTTTCCCTAAAAGTACAAATTTCGAAAATTTTCGTACTGACGTGCGTCTAGAGAGTCAGAGATATGTATACGTGGGATTTCATGATTTCAACTTCTGCCATTAGGTGGGTACCATTTTTATCCCTCTTTTCCCATTTTAGGGAATTCCATATTTCTAGCTGTTGTCATTTGATTGGCACCATTTTTCGTCTCTTCTTCTCCTATTTCGAATCTGGGATTCGTTTTCAACATTGCTTCTAATTGCTCGCATGTTGGCAGCACTGCTCTGTCATTGCCAGATTTCAAACAAATAATCGGCAGTTTGTTGCAAAATTATCGCACGATTGGAGCTCGAACGTCTCCGAAAATACTATTCTTCATTCCCATCTAGAGGTTTTTCCCTGAAATCTTAGGAGATGACGAGCAAAGACAGACATTCGTCTTCGGTTGAAATATAGAGCTTTTTCGGAAACTCATCCCTGCAGTGCATCCGATTTATTTGGAGTATCATCCAATTGACAAATTAAATTTATTACGAATTTGTCCATTGAAATTGTTTTCGCGTTTGCAAATGAAACAAGTCTGAATAAATTTAATTTGTGAATTGAATGATACTCCAAATGAATCCGATGCTCTGCAGAGATGCGTTTCCCAAAATAGCTCATAACTGCTCGAACAGCCAAAATTATTGGTATTGATCATTCAATGTTTGTAGCTTATAAAGGGTGTCCCAAGAAGAAAGCAATTTTTAAATCTGGCAACATTCGAAGTGTCATTGTTTGACATTTGAACAATTGTTATTGTTTGTTAGTAGAAGGTACGAGGTTAGTAAAAATGGAGCGCTACACGAATGAACAACGCATTCTCATTGCGAAATTGTTTTACCAAAATGGTGAAAGTTTTGCGGCTACAGTTCGCAAATTGCGATCAATTTGGGGTCACAATAATGCTCCAAAAGAGTCAACTGTAAAGAGATTAATGGATAAATTTGCCGAAACTGGGTCTGTTAGTGATGTAAAGACAACAACGCGCCATCGACCAGGTCGATCGACCGAAAATGTCGCAGCTGTACGTGATGATGTCGCTCAAACTCCATCCACCTCAATTCGACACCGAGCTCAGCAAATTGGTGTCTCCAAATCCACTTTGCAGCGAATTTTGACGAAAGATTTGGATCTTCATGCATACAAAGTTCAATTGACTCAGGAACTGAAGCCAACTGACCATGGACAGCGAAGGGAGTTCGTTAATTGGGTATTGGAGAGACAACATGAAAATGCTGATTTTGCCGATAAAATCATCTTCAGTGACGAGGCCCATTTTCATCTTGATGGCTTCGTCAATAGGCAGAATTGTCGCATTTGGGGTGCGGAAAATCCTCGAGTGATTCACGAGAAGCAAATGCATCCTCAACGTGTCACTGTGTGGTGTGGTTTTTGGGCTGGAGAAATCATTGGACCTTTTTTTATGAAAATGAGGCAGGTCAAGCGCAAACAGTCAATGGTGTTCGGTATCGTGAAATGATAACCAGTTTTTTCTTGCCTAGAATTGAAGAAATGAATGTGGAGGGCATGTGGTTCCAACAAGACGGCGCCACATGTCATACAGCCAGAGAAACAATTCAATTGCTGCATCAGTCATTTCCCGGTCGTGTTATTTCGCGTTTTGGAGATCAGAATTGGCCGCCTAGATCGTGCGATTTAACACCATTAGATTTTTTCTTTGGGGTTTTTTGAAGTCGATGGTTTACGCGAATAAGCCGACGACGACTCAAGCCTTAAAAGACGAAATTGGACGCTGCATTAATGAAATACCGCAGCATTCATGCAAAACGGTCATTGAAAATTTCATTAAAAGATCGCGTGCATGCCAGCAAAGCCGCGGCGGCCATCTGCACGATATATTGTTCCATACATAACCTCATTCTGTCTACTTTACGATATAATAAAGTTTCACGATTTTTTCTTAAATATCTGTGTTTTATTTAAAATTAAAAAATTGCGCTCTTCTTGGGACACCCTTTAGCTCTTCTTGGGACACGCTTTAGCAGTTGAGCAGTTTTTCTCTATAACAAGGAACCATGTTTCAGGTTCCTTTCATTTGTTTCGACTATTCTATTCTTGTATACATATCTTGGTTCCTTATACCTTGTCCGACTGACTGAGTGGTGTTGAATACATTGGAGATTACATGAGAGCTGTTGTAATCGTCCATGAAATTTTATGAATAGTGCAAATGGATGCTGTGTTCTTACAAAGACTTTTGCGTATTTTCATTTCTCAATGGGGTCCTTTTTTCGTGTTGTTCACATTCATTGTGCTCTCCCCTCAATTTTTATTATGTAAAATACGCTTTAAGCTCCATTAATTCTTTTTTTACGTTGTCAGAAGTTCAGCAATTTGTCTCCGGCAAGGTGGAGGTGGTTCTTTGCATCAGATTTTTCCACTTTTAAATAAAACGAGATTTGTTAGGGTCACTGAAAGTTAGGGGAAGTGAATACAAAAATACACACAATTGTTGTTCTGCAAACTCTATCAAAGCACAGGAGAGGAGAGACACAAATGGAAGCAATGAACGTTTAAGGAGTACTTTCTGCGTTGCGAATGAATGAATCACGAACATCCACGAACTACTTTTTATGGTTCACCTCCGTCGGGTTTATTCAAATTTTACTAATTGCTATTACTTTAGCACAAACCACGGCAAATTGTTTGTCTCATCCATGGAAATCATGATTGTCATTAGCTTTTCAATTACATGTAATTTCGTGGCATGATTAATTCATAATGGGCGCAACCATAACATACGCACATCAGGAAAGGATTCCGTTTAAACAGCCTCCTTCTAAACGCCACGCAAAGGATTTTCATTAAGCCTTGACACACTGCGGCACAACAGCAACAGGAACCATTTGAGTGAAACATGAAAGCAAAAACGTTAAAGCCATTAATGTTGATGATAATAAAGAAACAATGCCTTCGTAGACATAAAACAGCCGCCTTTGCCTTCAAAAGGATAGTCGCTGTTGTCTGCTCCGGTTGTGATGAACATTGTTGATTATTTGTCGGAAAGAAGGTCAAAAAGGCTTAATTCTGGTAATTCCCATTAAAAAAATTTTGACAGGAAACAAACAGACAGGCGAGATACCAGCAAAGCTCCAACTATGCCAGAGGATAATTAAGGAATATAGAAGGCGTTGTGCTAACCCATAATAGCGTCGATGGTAGCGGCATGGAGCAAAGTATGTAAATTTTCGAAATAATTGCCAAGAATGCTGCAAATGTTACAGTGAACGGTCGAGGTGAATTAAAAGTAGAAAGCAGCATTGTTGGACTACCAGAAGATCGGAGAACCGCAACCGAAAAATCTCCCCAAAATCGGATCAAAATCTCGTCGATCCTGTGGAAGATTAAAGAATCCAATAACAATATAACAATGCTGGCACTTGTAGTGAAGGAATGGGATGGTGTAAAGTCTACACAGGCTTAAGTCGTTCTGCAATTCGTACTCATCAATAGGAGCTTATCGGAACTTTCGAATATTAGTACAATTCACCGGGTCTACACAGAGTATGGACACGTTCACAAGGAACCTGGTCTGGCGCTAATATATGCTAATTGTATTCCAATGAGACTTCGGGAGAGAATGTGGTTACCTGTCTTGGAAATTGTCAGAAATGTTTAAGAATACAGAACACGGAGCATCCAATGGTTGACGGGTCGGAAATTAATTATCAGCTATTCCAATTAGACTTGTCGTATCATTGGTACTATTTTTATCCCTTTCTGCCCCATTTCACCCTTTTTTACGAAAAAATTTCAAGTGTATAAAAAGTAGAAATTTTCAAAAAAAAATGCTTAAATAATCTACATGTTAGGGGATATTTTGAGTCCTTGTTAGGAGAATAATTTTCTCTCTGGGCCGATTTCGACCACTTTTAATCGCAAGTGATCTGCATCCATAAGACATATTTACGGAAAATTTGAACATTCATATCATTTTGGACAGACAAAAGTGTTACGCGTTGAAGGAGTGACTTAAGTTTGGATAAAATCCGTTTCATGACTTTTTATGCGTTACAGACTGACTGACTTATCATTGACCAGCCCCCAGACCAAACGGCTGAAGCCAGGGTCATGAAATTTTCAGGGTAGTTCCCAAATATGACGTAGCCGTCGACTAAGAAAGGGTTTTACGAAATTCGTACTTTTAGGGTGTAAAATGGCCCAAAAAGGGATACACATCGAACCTTCGTCCTGACTAAACGGCAGTACCTATAAACATGAAATTCGGTGAGTTCCTTGCAATGACCATGCAGACGAGCTACAAATAAGGATTTTTCGAAATTTGTTCTTTTAAGGGGCGAGCGGGACATAAAGGGATAAAAATGTTACCAACTAAAGTATTACAGCTAGTAACGTGAAATTCGGTATGTAAATTCCGCTGACCATATAGTAACGAGTAAAATTGGATTTTTCGAAATTTGTACTTTTAAGGGGCGAGCGGGACAAAAAGGGATAAAAATGGGACCATCTAACGTATTACAGCTAGAATCGTGAAATTTGGTATGTAAATTCCTCTGAGAAAGTAGAAGTGGAAATCTAAATAAATTTTTCGAAATTTGTACTTATTATGGGTGTGCGGGACAAAAAGGAATTGTACCAACTAAATTATTGTATTGTGAAATTCGACGTGTACATTTCTCCGACCATGAAGGCGAGCAACAAAAATGAATTTTTTCGACATTTTTACATTTAAGGGATGAGAGGGGCAAAAAGGGTGAAAAATGGTACCAACTAAAATATTACAGCTAGAATCGTGAAATTTGTATTCCTCTGACCATGTAGAAGCGCAGTATAATTGGATTGTTCGAAATTTGTACTTTTTAGGAGGTAGGCGGGACAAAAAGGTTTCCAATTTAAGAATTGCAGCTATAGTCGGGAAATTTGGAGTGTAAACTGTGTGTAAAGCGCAATCTAAATGGATTTCATCGAAATTTTCTTATAGGGGGTGAATAACAAGGTATAAAAGTAGTACCGACTAAAGTATTGGAGCTATAGTCGTGAAATATGGTGTGTAAGTTCCTCTGACAACGAGAAGAGCAAATCTAAACGAATTTTTCGAAATTTGTACTTATAAACAATGAGCGGGATAAAAATAGTACCAACTAAAATATTTCAGCTAAAGTCGTGTTTGTGTTTAAATTTCTCTGACAACGTAGACTTGCAACATAAATGGATTTCTCGAAATTTGTAATTTTAAGGGGCGAGCGGGACAAAAAGGAATAAAAATGGTACCATCTTTAGTATTACAGCTAGAATCGTGAAATTTAGTGTGTAAATTTCTCTGACGATATAGAAGCGCAGTAGTTTGATTTTTCGAAAATTGTACTTTTAAGGGGTGCGCGGGACGAAAAAGGATAAAAATGCTGTACAATCCTTTAATTACGTAAACGCGGAACATAAATGGATATTCCAAAATTTGTACTTAAAATGGGGATACGGGACAACAAGGAATAAATGTGTTTCCAAGTACATATTTTTAGGGGAGGCAAAAACACATGTTACCTATAGTGATTGTTCAAAATGTGTACTTTGTGGGAAAGAAGTACAAAAAGTTATAATCAGTAAGCACCATAAGTTCATGTACGGAATTTAATGGTCTATCTTAAACTAACTACCAGCTAAGTGGGCGTGGCAGTAGGTTGACAATTTTTTTCTAAACAATTTTTGTAAACAGCATAAGTAATTGTACAACACATTACATTGGTATCTGTTTCCTGAGGTATTTAGGCTCAAAAAACCAACTACCATCCCACTGTAAATGGGCGTGGCACTAGGTTGAGAAACTTTTTTTCTAAACATTTTTTGTAAGCAGTATAGTTGTATGTACGAGAGTTGTATGGTCTATCTGTTTCCTAAGATGTTTTGCCTCAAAAAATCTACTACCATCCCACTGTAAGTGGGCGTGACAACTCAAAATTTTTATAGAAGACTTTGGTAACTACCATAACTACATGTACGAAATTTCAAGGATGTAGCAGCCTCCAATTCTGTTTTGCCTCTAAAACTGGTCATCTGTCCCACAGTACAATGTAGACATTGACGACATAAAATGTCATGGTTCCGATGAGAGACGTTTGCTTCGTACCAACGAGTCAATCGATTTTTATTAGAGCTGTGACGTTGAGGAGAAGGTTACAAGTTTCGAACAACTCACCGGCATATGCTATGATAAGCTTATGTTTAGCTTTGTACGAACCGTTTAAAGCCACAATTGCTGGAGCTGCGCAACCTTCTTAGATCTTCTATGTCAGGTTTTTCCGTTATAGCGGGTCGACGTTGACCAATTTTGGTGGGCATGTTGTTGACGATGTCTGTCGAATCTGTTGTTTATTATTCAGTCAGTGGTGCGTAGTCACCTCAGAGGATTGAGCAGCATTAACCAAATTGAGTGATCCTTAGGGCATAAATTGGTTGCCAAACTTGGACCAAAACGACAACGCTTATGGAGTTTATGTGAATTGGCGATCGTGCGATTTGAACCCCTAGACGTTTTCTTGTGGGCTTTACTGAAGACGCAGATTTTTATCAAAAATTATTGATCCTTATTGCGTACGTTGCTCTCCAATTTTTGCCAAAAACTGATCCGAGAGGTTGAGTCAATTTACCACCAAAAGCATTCGATTTGACCCTGCTAGACTTTTTCACATGGAGTTTTCTGAAGCTTAAGCAAACGATTCAACAATCTCAAATATTTCTTATCACAAAAGACATCATCAGTTCCAAGCAAACGGATGATTTCCTTCTGCCTGCCACTCCACACCACAACCTAACCTCCTCCTCCCATTGAATTTCTCAATAGTGTCTAATCAAAAATGCAATACACTGTCATAAATAAAAGGTCCCTGGGTTTGTTTTCTCCTCCATTCATGCGTGCAACCAAAGCGGGATGTTGCGAAATCTAAACTGAAAATATTTGTATTGGCAGTTGATATTTTCACACGTCACACATCATCAAAGTGCAAACACTTCCGCTTGATTAGGTTCCGTTCAACATGATTTCTCCATTATGAACTGGGCAGCAGCCCAGTACCCAGTAAACCCCAGCCGGGCACGCACACAGATGGCAACATTCCGGCATTCCCAACAGTTTTTTTATTGATATAAACAAATAAAATGACCAATATCCTTTTTTTCAAAATAAGAAGAAAACCGAAACCCAGCAAAAGAAATCAAAAACAAATCATATAAGAACAATATAAAAAAATAAGGAGAAGCAGTTGGAGCAGAAGAAGGAAAACGGAAGGACAATGTTTTCACACAGGAACAAACCAAAGCGTACGCCTTGCCATCCATCCAACCGTATGTACTGGAATAGCTATAAATTGAGGGTGGCTGGGTTGGATGTGTTGGGGTGTGTGTGTTGGCAGCAAGTATCCTTTATCCGTTTGTGGGGTTCGCATTTCCGTTTTGTTTACTTTTAAAAATGAAATTATTGTTATTTGTTGAGTATTTTCAGCAGCTTGCTTTAATATCTTTATTTGACTCGCTCTCGCTACGTACAGACATATGGTCTGTCCGTTTCACCGCCTGCCTGTCTGTGTTTCTGGGAGGGGGGTCATTTCTTTTTTCGATTTCTCCTTGAAATTAGTTTTGTTTGCTTTCGCAGTTAAGTGAGCTCCTGTGAGTGGCTCGTCCTCAGAAGTGGGCGAACGACCGAGTGTGTATTAAAAGTCGAGTGGTCTGCCGATGTGAAGGGTATTTATATCCGTTCTTTTGGGGGTAAATAAAGTGAGTTTCCTCCTCCTGCTTTTCGCCGATAGTATTTATGTTTGTATTTCCGTTTCTTGTTGAATTCTTGTGCGGATCTGTGTGTCTGTGTTCAAATGTTTTTGTTTCAATTGTTTCTTTTTGTGTTCTTGCTCTTGTCCTTCGTTTGTTTTGTGGAAATGTATGATGTGCTAAGTGTTCATTAATTTTGTTCACACATTATCAAAATACATATAATAATTGCAAGTGTTTGCTTTCGGGGGGTTTTTCGCAGCCATTCAATATTAGAGGGAGCGAAAAAGTAATCAAAAGAAGAACTATTCTCAGAGAAAACGAAAAAAGGAAATAAAGAAATGGTCATTTCTGCCAGCCAAGAGAGAGACATCAAGTTTTATTCGTCCATTAATTTGTTTGGTCCTTAACCATGCGGTTGTAAATGTTTGCAAATATGTTGGGTCTTGCAGCCCAGGAGGGACATCGCACAATGGTGCGTACTTAAGATAAGTGGATCTTGGTATTTGCCTATCCTCTGACTGTGAGGAAATTATCCTTCAGAATAATGTAGTTATTTGGCAAGTGACAAATACAACAAATATGGAAATTGCTAATCTGCTATATGAGTCTTTCGATGTCAAACCGGACAGGAAATTTGACACATGACTCCGATTTTTCTGAAAATCTCAGGAATGATTGGTTAAACCAATTGCAAATTACAAAGATTTGCATTTAACACTTGCCAGCAAAATTTTTAAATTTTTGTGGAATTTAAAATGCTTATAACTCAACAAAAAAATAAGAAAATTTCTCAGATACACTATGTGTCAATCTATATATAAAGGGTGATTTTTTAAAAGCTATAGGAAAGTTTTTCAAAAAAACACATATAATTCAGAAAAATTCATGAAATCTTATTTGAATCGATAGTACGGTCCATATAATTTAAAGTTTGAAGATTATTTCATGCAAATGTTGACCTTGACTGCGTCTCAAATGGTCCATCCACTTAGTCCAATTTTGGCATTTCCACATTTTTGAGTAACAGAGGCCCAATTGCTGCGAACGGCGACGAATCGATAATTGATGGTCATCATTAACACTGGCCGATACAGCTGCGATATTTTCTTCAGTTCGCACTCTACTTAAACATGTCGGTGGTTTAATGTCCAACAATGTAAATTTGGTGCGAAATTTAGTCACAATAGCCCGAATAGCCGCTTCAGTGGGTCGATTAAACTGACCATAAAATGGAAGCGCGCGATGAACTTTCTTAACAGAGCACGCATTTTGATAATAAAATTGAATAATTTGCAAGCGTTGTTCGTTTGTAAGACGATTCATGGTTAAATTCTAAACCAAACTGAAGTTGTTTGACAGTGACACAAAACACGAAACGTGCGTCAGCTGTTTAAACCAGTGTTGCCAAAAAGATAATAGCTAAAAAATCACCCTTTATGTATATTTTCGGGCTGTCACGTCCAATATTATATTTATCCCTGAGATTAATCAACCGGTGTGTTTTTATGGGGTTCATTTTTGGCCATAACCTAATGAGAAAGTTGTTTCTCGTCATGTGTCAGCAAAAATATGGAATTAGCTGGAGAAAATTTTCATCAATATCAAGACAAGACAACTTTCTTTCACTTTAACATACATGACTTTGAAATGCTGGAAAGTAGGAGGTCAATTTTGAATAGGTCGCCCATTCACCCAATGGGCGATATTTTATATTTGGCTTTTGGAAATAACTATTCATATGAAAGCGTGACTGACTGATCACTGTCCAAACCAAACGGCTAGAGCTAGAATCATGAAGTTTGGAGTGTACATTACTCTTACTGTGTAGAGATGAGATAAGAAAGAATTTTTCGAAATTCGTACTTTTAAGGGGTAAAATATGGTAAAAGGGCATAGAACCTTGAAATTTGGTACGCAAATTCCTCTTATAACTTGAACATATCGAGCCCTTAGCGCGGAATTATCGTAAGCGACATTTTCTGAAAATATTTTTATTGTTGAATTTAAAATTTTATGGGCTGATACATAAATAAAAATTGTCAAAATTGTTTACGTTTATATAAAAAATGGGGCTAAGATTTTATCGTAAGTCGCTGTTCACATTTTCAAAGAAAGCTATTTTATCGTAAGCGACAGTTTTTGAATTTAGGCAAAAACTGTCAGATAATGTAAGAGATATTTATAAATGTTTTAGATAGGTCTATCAATATATTGATGCAATAATAAGTGTATTTTTATACCCTCGGCCATAGAACGAACTGTTCGTCTGTTGGTTGAAAGTACGATAGGTTACGAACGAACTATGCTAAGAGCTTCGAAGTTCCCAGATATTTAATTTATATATTTTTTTATCGAACCAGAAGAAACAAATTTACCCACAAGAACTGAAAGTAGCTCTAAATTATTGCCTTTTTGGAGAACACAAAGCCTTTTTGTGCCTTCTATACAATAATTTAATATACTTCTTGGACTATTCGTATATTAAGCCAAATAATATATATATGGGTTTGATATCATTTCCTTATTACTATGGGTAATTGTTAACATTTCTTTAATTGAAATAGTAGCAAAAATTGATCAAGAAACATAATGTTTAGCTTAAAATAGTGATGAAAATGGGCACATTGCCCACAATTCTATAGAGTTAAAGAGTAAACAAGTAAAAACGGCGTTAAGTTCGGCCGGGTCTAACTTTATATACCCTCCACCATGGATTGCATTCCACAGGGGCTTTCGATTTTCGTAGAAGTGCAGTAATATTACAGGAAAATATAATATTTTTAAAATGGCCAAACCAAAACAAATAAAAATTTAGAAAAAATTAAAAAAATCCTTGTGAGGGAAGAAATTTTCCCTTTAGGCCGATTTCGCCCATATTAGATCCCAACCGATCTACGACTATAAGACGCATCTATGGAAAACTTGGACGTCCTAGCTCCTTTCGTTTAGATGCTAGGGTGCTTTCAACAGACGGGCGGACATGGCTAGATCGTCTTAGAATTTTATGACGACCAAGAATATATATACTTTATAGGGTTCTAGGTCGATATTTCAAGGTGTTACAAATGGAATGACAAAGTTAGTATATCCAATTCCTGGAGGTGGAGGGTATAAAAACTTCAGTTTTACTTCCCGATCATACAATGATGACAGTTGATTCTATACACACTACAATTGAATCGTTTTGTAAAGGAAGAATAATTTGGGCCCCTTCTGAGTGGCCTACCATAATTACAAATTCCCGCACGATAGCGAAGTGTTATGAAAGTATTTTACTAATTCATTTAGATTTTAAGGACTGGAATTCATTTTCTACAGCATCTATATCGCCAAACATTAAAATAAAATTTAATTGTTTGAGATCGGCACATTTTGAAAAACTGGGATTTTGCGCACAATTTGAATATGGATATTTTGCAGATAGTAGGGTGGATGAAATGTATATTAATTTAATTATTCGTACAAAGAAAATTCCAGTATCGAAATTACCTAAAAGCATTTAACTATTAATTATAGGAATTCAAATGTGTCTAAAATAGTTTTTTATTAACGATTTGAATTACTTTACTGTTCCTTTTCCCTTTATAAAAGTAGTGTTATCTATTTTATTATGTTATTTTAATAAATTTTTTATAATAAAAAGTGCGTTTTTACTAAAATTTCGATGTTTAATGGAAACAAATTATATCGTACGCGCCATAGTTTTTCCTGTATTTGTAGCCGCAAGTACAATATTTGTATCGCAAGCGCCAAAAGTACCGTATGATGTAAACAAATGATAAATTTTTAATAATAATTCGTTGGGTATGGCGGAATTAAACCATTTTACATTAAAACATATTTCATTTTATGCAAATATTTCAAAATAATCAATAAAAAGCTTCTCCTGTAAAGTGTGTGTTTTGGCGCTTGCGATCATTCCGCGCCAAGGGCTCGATATGTGTATACTCATATGTGATTTTCATATGACTTCGTGTTAACGCAAGCACTCCATACAGAAGCATCACTGATGAGTTGTCTCTACACAGGACAATGAAATACGTATATGGTCAAATGTGTTAATGGTTGAGTATGGTTCCTTCTTAAGAAGAAATTACTTGATCGAATTAGCTGAAATTCGAATGTATTACATTCAAAACTCATAGAAAAAATCACATTTTCAATATCGACGTGTTTCGTTAATCGACGAGTATAAAGAAAAAAGCTAGGGTATTTGCGAAATTGGACTCAAAGGTTGTGCCCACACAAAGTGGTGGTTTTGGGATGTCCGATTTAGAAGAAAATTCATTTTTGAAAACCCCGGTTGTCTTTTATTGGGTTTTCCACAAAACCGGATTTCCGTTAATGGCTTTTACGTCAATAAGGCCATCTCAACTATTCGGATTTAAAAAAATAGTTTTCCGAAAACCCGGTTTTCGGTTATAAGGTTTCTGCAAAACCGGTTAACCGGATAAAATCGTTTTCTTTTAGTAAAACGTCGCGTTTTCGTAACATTTTGCTTTTGGTTTTTCATTTATAGAACGATTTTCTTACGTATTTCGATTTGTAGAGAAGCTAAAATCATGAAAACGTACGATTCGAATTTCTGTGACATGATCAATTTTTCAGTTTAATAAGTGGATTTTTAAAAATTGTTCGTACAAAAAAAACCAAAAAGCCATTAGTTTCCCATCAACATCTTCATTCGATGTCTAAGGCTGACATAACACAGAACCAAAAGCCTTCAACTTATAAAAAAAAAACTCCACAGAAGAAGTAAATATGGGTAAACTAAGCGGGTACTTTGCACGCGAAAAAGCCAGGCATTTCTTATTAGTTTTATCCGTCTCTGTTTTAGGATAGTATTTATTTGATTTTCTTTTCTAAAATAGTAAATTGGAAACATAGCACTCATATACAGTCAAAGGAATGTGCTTGTCGATGTGCACTGTTTTAGCTGAACTCCCTTCGTATATATATTTTTTATCATTTTCTACCCAGATTTTAATAAAAAATTACAACCGCAGAGCCTTTTATTCAAACAAAAAAATCCATTTTGGTGGCGCTTCTACCTGGTCAGAGGAATTTACATACTAAATTTCATGATTCTAGCTGTAATCCTAAAGTTGGTACCACTTTATCCCTTTTTGTCCCGCTCTCCCCTTAAAAGTACAAATTTCGCAAAAACGTTGTCAGAGGAATTGACACACCAAAAGTACAAATTTCGAAAAATCCAATTTTACTTCGTTTCTATATGGTCAGAGGAATTTATATACCGAATTTCACGTTTCTAGCTGTAATACTTTAGCTGGTAACATTTTTATCCCTTTTTGTCCCGCTCGTTCCTTAAAAGTACAAATTTCGAAAAATCCAATTTTACTTCGTTTCTATACGGTCAGAGGAATTTACATACCAAATTTCACGTTTCTAGCTGTAATACTTTAGTTGGTACAATTTTTATCCCTTTTTGTCCCACTCGCCCTTTAAAAGTACAAATTTCGAAAAATCCAATTTTACTGCGCTTCTATATGTTCAGAGGAATTTACATACCAAATTACACGATCCTAGCTGTAATACTTTAATTGGTACCATTTTTATCCCTTTTTGTCCCGCTCGCCCCTTAAAATTACAAATTTCGAAAAATCCCTATTTGTAGCTCTTCTGCATGGTCAGTGCAAGGAACTTACCGAATTTCATGTTTCTAACTACTGCCGTTTAGTCAGGACGAAGGTTCGATGTTTATCCCTTTTTGGGTAATTTTATCCCCTAAAAGTACGAATTTCGTAAAACCCTTTCTTAGTCGACGTCTACGTCATATTTGCGAACTACCCTGAAAATTTCATGACCCGCTTCAGCCGTTTGGTCTGGGGGCTGGTCAATGATAAGTCAGTCAGTCAGTCAGTCCGTAACGCAACTCTTTTATATATATAGATTATCGATTTTATGCAAAGGCTTTGTCAAAAATACTATAATTCTCACACGCAGACTACTCATCTTCTGATAAGAACTTGCAGAGGAGTCTGATTACAATAATACGATAAGAAATCATCAACCGGTATTTGAAATTATTTTCAAATTAAATAGACGTTTCCCCTATTTTCCCTTCAAAAGTACTTATACAAGTTATACATAATATAAATTATAAAAATTATACAAAATTAATTAGAATAACACTGATCTCATTTGTTGTAATATTTTAGTGTAAAATTACAAGCAATGTAAAATTGTATATGATATGATATTATAAATTCAGCAAGTCATTTCTTAAAGTGTGACAAGTAGTCTGTAGAATATGGTTTATGTGAAAGTAATTCTAAATTAATTGGGAAGTTCAGTTAAGTTCTTTTTAGTTTTCCATGAGGTGTGAGGTGCTGAAATCGTTTCCATATGCAAATGTTTATCAAATATATAATGAATACTGACTATTTCAATGTCAGTTGTATGTCTTAGCGATATTTCAAAACGATATCGATCATTGTTTTATCATCTTTGGGGTAGTGTCTTCTTTTGATCGACCTAAATGGTGCTGATCATATGTGCTTGTAGGTCCAGGTTTATATTTCACAAATAATGTATAATACAGGGTTTTCCAACAAGAGTTGTCACTTTTGAAGCTTTTATTCTTTGACAGTTGACAAGTAGAAACTACGCCATTACTAAAAATGGAACGATACACGCTTCAACAACGCAATTATTAAAATTCATGAATGAAAATGATCCGGAATTCCATCGAAAAATCATCTTGACTGATGAGGCCCATTTCCACCTCAGTGGCTACGTCAACAAGCAAAATTGTCGCATCTGGGGCTCGGAAAACCCAAGAGTTATTGTTGAGAAGCCTCTCCATCCTCATCGAGTGACTGTTTGGTGCGGTTTATGGTCCGGCGGGTTCATTGGACCTTACTTTTTCGAAAATAACGTTGGATCAACAGTTACGGTGAATGGATTGCGTTATCGAGAGATGATTAAAGATTTTTTATATTTTTACAACGTTTACTTTCAACAAGACCGCGCTACGGGCCACACAAGCAACGAAACCATTGCTCTTTTAGGGGAAAAGTTTCCGGACCGTGTTATCTCTCGAAGAGCTGATCACAATTGGCCACTGAGATCTTGTGATTTAACACCTTGCGACTTCTTCCTTTGGGCCACGTGAAAGATAAGGTCTACGCCAACTGCCCAGCGTCGATTCAAGACCTAAAAGATAGAATTGGTGAGGCTATTGAGGCCACTTTGCGATTTGGTTATGGAAAATTTCATGAAAAGGATATGGTCCTGTAAGCGTGGTCGTAGTGGCCATTTGGCTGATGTTGTTTTTCATTATTAACGGCATATCTTCCTCTTTATTATGAAATAAACATCCGATCATTTATCTCAGAAAATGACATTTTTCTTTGAATACCAAAATAACAACTCTTGTTGGAAAACCTTGTATAATACATTCGACGGAGGAGATGTTCCATAATAATTATAAAGCTTTGCAGGGATTTAAATGTGCGAAATTAGTTTTGATTCATTTAAAAGAAAATCAGATTTTCGAATTTTATGTGGCTACTGATCACCTTCGGTCATGCTATAACTGTCCAACTTTAGTTTAATCATTCATAACGAAAATAAATTTTATTTGATAAAGAATACTTACATTCAGTCCACGCAGCTATATCTTGCAGTTCGGTTACTTCTTCTACCATCCTCGAACATATGCAGATCCTTTTCTTATTTATTCGCCACTTCAAATTAAGTAATTTTGAAAATCAATACTAATTAAGGCAAACTGTGCAACTGCACCATATTTTAGTTAAATGCAGTGTAAATATTGAATGGGATTGAATTGAATTGAATCTGCTTCTTTCAATTAAACACTTCACAACTGGGCTTATTTTGCTCCCATGGCACGGCACACAAGCAAAGCTATCAGTTGTGAAGTCACTTTCAGATATCTCTATTATACTACAAACATACATGAAGACATATATGTATATCATGAATATATTATTGGATTTGCACACACAGCCACTCATATCCAATTATTTAGTTCTCCAATTAAGTTAATAAGTGTGCCAGCCTCCACCAGGGAGATGTGGCACTCTTCCAAAAACAGCCAGACTGCAACACGACAGACTACAACTACTCCTCATGTAGGCATGACATGCATACATACACATACAACTAATTACACTGGGATACAGGAAAGATGATCTCTTAAAGAGGATTATATTAAAACAAGTAAGGAAAGGATTAATTAATTTCCGGTTGATCCTACTCTACTCTACTCTAGATAGCCAAAGTATCATTAAAATTTAGAATTAATAAAAAATATAATTTTCCCCTTTTGGTTGTCCACAATATTCTTAATCATTTTCGTAGTTCCAGCCAACATTGCTCACCCTCAATTCTGTTGGCCAGTGTTATTCACGTGAATGAAGGTGTTTAACCACTTGTAAGCCTTATTAACGTACAAGTGTTTATCTTGTCCTCAATAGCTCCTGCTAAACCGCAACATCCCATCCCCGACCCCAACCCCAATCCAACTCCCATTCACACACATACGCACACACACCATACGCACACATTGATTAAAGTAAACACTTTACTAATTGCGAAATTACCACAAGAACCCATAGGCTTTCGAGACGAGTTTGCGTTGCGAGCAAATGTTGGCAACGAACTGTTAGTGTTGCCGTCGCCACCATAACCGCCATCATAGCTACCACTGCTGCCGCCGATGTTGCCACTCACTCAAACTAATTCATTAACTTGTATGTATTATATTTAATGTGTGTGTGCGGTCATATTAGAGGAACACACACACACACATCCCCTCCAAAACATTCGTATAAGCAGGACGAAGAACGTAAGGATCTCTGTGTGTGCGTATGGGCAAATACCCGTAGCACAGCCAAAATGCCAGTATAAAGTTTTAGATTATTTGCTTTACCTCAAACTTTATTAATTTCACTGTTAAATATAAACACAACACATACAGAAATGAAGGCAAACACGGGTAAGTGATTATAACCCAACGAAACATTTAACTGAAGGTTTTGAAAAAAAGTTTGTTATCTACCGCGAGTGATGGGAGGTTACAATAAATGATACAAAATCTAAGGATAACTTCATCATTGTATTTTTTAAGCACAATTTTTGAAGATCCTACCTTTATGAAAAGGGCTCATAAATCGCGCTCAGTGATTTTAAAAACATACCAGATTTTCCTTGAACTATTGCTTAATCCCTCACAGTTAATGTGTGTAATTTTACCTGAAAGAAATGAAAGAAAGAAAGAAAAACTTTAGTGAATCGAAATATTGGAAATGTATAAAATGAGAAATATCAGTTCAGTGTTTAAATTCTGTGTCAGTATATAACTTCGGTTTATATCTCGATTACAGCCATAGGTCTTAGCTTTCATTTGCCGCCTTTTTGAAAGCAATCGATGTTCGGAAGCCAAAGAAATTCAATATTTCCCAAAACAACTCTTAATTAATATTATGTATACGCTCTAGCTCACATATTCTTAGAGATTCATATATCTCAGTTCTATACGGATTTTGTTGGTTTTTTTCTCTTAAATTCCTGACCTTATATTTGTCGCTGACAACTTGTGATGGGTTTTGTGCCGGAGTGGTTTTCTGGCCCATCCAGAATTGTGGCCATATTAAATGAAGCACATGCTCGCTCCAGAGTGAAAAGGTGAATTTGTTAAATGAAATGATGTTTGTTGTTTTGCTCGCTTACCGCACACAGTTAGCCATCTCTCATTTATGTTCTGTATGAACTGATTTAATCAAGCAAACAGACACACATACATACAAAGACATGTATGAATGAAAAAGTGTATATATGTACATTGTGTACATATTTTCATGATAAACATATTCAGACATGTGTTACACATGACCAGAAAAAAATAGAGCCCACCCCCCCCCCCCCCCAAAAACCCAGTGGTGTATTCGTGTGTTTGTTATGTATATAGACATATGTCATTGCACACACACAAACATACATACATATAGACGTATACATAGCAATCAACGTGAATGACGCCCGGCTGTTTGGAGAAAAACCACACGTGGATTTTTGTGTTGGGGTAGTTGTAGACACAAAGACATGCACAAATAGGGATGCAAAGGGTTATCACATGGGAAACAGTATGTTTTCAATGGTCAAGTCTGCCGCCTTCCCAGGCGAAAAGGCCTATTTTGTGTCGTTTGGAATATCATTACGGAAGGATAATTATATTTATAAAAAAATTTCCCAAAAATCCACACAAAAAGAAATATTGATTGAAAGCAAAACTTTTTCATTGAGGACAGTTCAAAAGAAATTGGAAGATTGAAGCCAGCTGTTGACACTTCCTGTTCCCAAATTTGAAATTTGAAAAAAAAGAATATGTCAATTTCTGCTTCCAAGCAATACCATATCCATAGCTCTGAAGCGACAACCCTTTACACTCTTACACATTCCTTTGCTTACGAGTATTTATGTGGAAGAATCACATGGCAGAGCCACAGTTCCACAACATGAGGAAGTACATCCAAAACACATGTGCCCGGAACATGTGATTCGGTTGTAATAGATTTGTTTAGAATATTTTAAAACATACACACACGCACACATTCCTGCGCATACATGTATGTGTGTGTGTATACTTTATGTCTATACTTAAGAATGAATGTGTAATTGTTTTCAGTTGTTTTGTTGTTTTTGTTAATTTCGTACAATATTTATGCAAACATGGGTATTATTAAAACAAAAATTGTTTTCATATGTAATGCATAAAGTTTGTTATGCATGATGTTGGTACGATTCCCGACAGTATGTATGTGTGCGAGTGTATGGGTGTGCATGCGTGTGTGTGTGTTTGTGAACAATTCCCTGGCATCTGCTGATGGCAACACATTCATGCCTTCTGTTGCACCACAAAACAAGTTTCGTAAAATTTAATTGGAACAACTAATTTTTAATAATTTTTGGGGTAATACAGAGCGTATGAGAGTAATAGTAATTACTGTGCGAGTACACGCTGGGAGTAGAGATATCATTGAGGTGGGACTTTATCTCTGCCCACATGCGAATGTGTAATTTTAGTCCTTTTGGGGAGAGTATGTTTTTCTGAATAGTTATTTTTGGAAATTTTCAAACAACGTGCAAGTCCATTCAAAAACAGATATTATACAAGTTGGATTATTAAGGCTCACAATAGAAATTGTTAAACTCATAGGTGATTTTTTTTAAACCTTGGATTTTTAATTGGATTTACAGCATTTTATAATTAAATCAACAAATACACTTTGTGCAGTTTGGCACAATAATATGAACTAAGAATCAATGGCCGATTATATATTATTGCCCACTTTGTATTTAATTTTATAACTTCTAAAACCTACATAATTTAACATATATAAAGTTATGCAAATCGGTTTATTTTAATCTTCAGAAGTTTGACAAAAATAAACATTAAACCTATTTACACACATGTGGCTGATATAATGTCAAAAGTCAATATAAATAACTATACGAATGTGCACAAGCACATTAACACATACACTAGGGCGGAGGGATTTTGCAAAATTTCTCTATGACCTCGCTAAGGCTTCAACGTAGCGGTTCTGCATGTCTTTTAAATGAGAAAATAATAATAAATAAATAATATCTTCAGTTCCTACATGTACTGCATTTACCGATTTTCATAAATATGAAATTTTAGACGTTAGAATGGATCGAAAATAATCTAACTTCATGATTCAAACAATTTTTGTCATAAAAGGAAAAGTACAATTTTTGAAAAATCTTTTTATTTTGCGTGTCTATTCAGTCAGAGCAATGTATACCCCGAATTCCATGATTCAGCTACGGCCATTTGGTTGGTACCATTTTTATCCCCTTTTTTCTAATTTACACCCTTAAGAGTACAACTTTCTAAAATCTCTTAATGTTACGTGTCTACGCAATTAAAATACAACGAATTTCATTATTCTAGGTGCATCCGTTTGGTTGGTACCAATTTTATCCTTCTATTCCTATTTTACCTCCTAAAGGTACGAATGAACAGGTTCCAACCAGTATGGTGGCCCTGTTGGTCTCCCCTAGACGGAGTCTAGAGGAGACAATTTATGAAAATAACACAAATTTGGATTTTTAATATTTTATTTGAGCAAGTGTTGCTGCTTCGTACGGAGTACACAAAACTACTACTCATTTGACAACAATAACAGGAACGATACCGCCATCTATCGGATTTATCTATTTTATAGCATTGTCATAAATTCATCAGTTGAGATCGACCATATGATCGATCTGCAACAACGAATTTGTAAAAAATACTTTCACATTATATATCTACTCAATTAGAGGAATGTACACATCGAATTTCGTGTTTCTATAGCTGTTGTCGTTTGATATGTACCATTTGTATCACTACGAATAAATAGGGAGATACGAATAATAGGGAGATATAGGGAGAATGCGCATACCCAGTATCAAGTAAGTACAAGCAGATATATTGAAAAAATACGCTTAAATACTCTAAAATATTAGGGGTTATTATGGGTAGTCCTTGTGAGGGAAATTTATTTTACACAACACGAAAAGTTTTTTTTATTTATAAAAAATAAACGCATAAATAGGAACAAAATTAAAACCAAAATATTTTTATGTGATTTAAAAATTTTCTATAAAACTTGAAGCAATTTGTAGGAATTATACCAACATTTATATTTTTATCTAATACCACAATAAAGATATTTTTACACCCTCCACATCCAGGATGGGGGTATACTAACTTTGTCATTCCGTTTGTAACACCTTGAAATATCGACCTGAGAGCCGTAAAGTATATATATTCTTGATCGTCAAAAAATTCTAAGACGATCTAGACATGTCCTTTCGTCCGTCTGTCTGTTGAAAGAACGCTGGCATCCAACGAAAGGAGTTAGGACGTCCAAATTTTCCATAAATGTGACTAATAGTAGTAATAGTAGCGAAATCGGCCCAAAGGGAAATATTTTTCCCTCACAAGCACTTAAAATTATTAAAAAAAGAATTGGTGCTAGAATCGTGAAATTGGTATTTAAATTTCTCTGACAACGTAGACTTGCAATATAAATTGATTTTTCAAATTTTGTACTTATAAGGGGTGAGCGGGACAAAAAGGGATGAAAATGGTACTAATTTAAGTATTGCAGCTATAGTCGCGAAATTTGGTATGTAAATTCCTCTCACCACATAGAAGCGGAATATAAATGCATTTTGTACTTTTAAGGGTTGCGCGGGACAAAAAGGGATACAAATGGTACAAACTAAAGTATTGCAGCTAGAATCTTGAAATTTGATGTGTAAGTTCTTCTGACCATGTCGAAGCGCAGTAAAATTGGATTTTTCAAAATTTGTACTTATAAAAGGTGAGCGGGACAAAAAGTGATAAAAATGGTACCAACTAAATTATTATAGCAAGAATTGTGAAATTTGGTATGTAAATTCCTCTGACCATGTATTAAATTGGATTTTTCCAAATTTGTAGTTTTAAGGGTTACGAGGGACAAAAAGGAATAATAATGGTACTAATTTAAGTAATGCAGCTATAGTCGTGAAATTTAGTGTGTAAATTCCTCTGTCAAGGTAGAAGCGCAAATCCTAATGGATTTTTTCGAAATTTATACCTTAAGGTGTGAGCGGGACAAAAAGGGATAAAAATAGTACCAACTAAAATATTGCTGCTATAGTCGTGAAATTTGGTGCGTAAATTCCTCTGACAACGTAGACTTGCAACATAAATGGATTTTTCGAAATTTGTACTTTTAAGAGGAGAGCGGGACCAAAAGGGATAAAAATGGTACCAACTTTAGGATTACAGCTAGAATCATGAAATTTAGTATGTAAATTTCTCTGACCATGTAGAAGCGCCATCAAAATGTATTTTTTTTTTCGAATAAAAGGCTCTGCGGTGTAATTTTTTGTTAAAAACTGGGTAGAAAATGATAAAAATATATATATACGAAGGGAGTTCAGCTAAAACAGTGCACATCGATAAGCACATGCCTGTGACTGCATATGAGTGCTATGTTTCCAATTTAGTGTTTTAGAAAAGAAAATTAAATAAATACAATCCTAAAACAGAGACGGATAAAACTAATAAGAAATACCGCGTGCGAAGCAAAGGGTACTGCTAGTATATTATATTTTACCTATAAACATTCATGGTGAAAGTGGGTCACAGGTTTCAATATAACCCCATACAAATGTCCTTTCAGAGTTAACAGTTTTTGTCCAACACACACAATTACAGGATATAAAATTAAATTGTATTTGGGTAGAAAGTGGAGGCTATCAGTCGGCCACGCCCGACTTCAGCCTTTCTTACTTGTTTTGCAATATTTTGGTGCTATTTTTTATTGCTTTTTATATACTGCTAATTTCTTAATTTTTTATAATTTCTTATGGATTTAGAAATTCCAAAAATCATAATTTCTCAGAATTACAGGATCTTGAAATAATTGAATAATTAAAATCTCAACGTCCTGCTAACAAAAAGCATGAATTTTGTGTTATGACTGTCTTGTCGTAATTACATTCCATACACTTATTGTACACTTCAATGCATATAAATATTCATATATTTATTTATACCGACATCTACACATATCGTTCCCTTAATTTCAAAAGGCTGTAACTGATTTTTCCGAAATTGCGCTTTTAACATAGTCCGGTATATTAAAGCGTTTTCTATTGAAATATATAAAAAATACGATTTCGAAAAATATTCAGTTACGCACTTCTAAAATTAAGGCAACGATATGTATAGATGTGTGTGTAAATATATGAATATTTGTACGTACAGAAGTGTGCAACTGTGGTTGAACTTTGACAAAGAAATATTAAAATAGCAAAACGTTCATTATCATGCCTGTCGATTATGCGGCAGGAGTGAGGGCAAACATCCTTTATAGAAATGTATATTCAATTGATTAAGTACTAAGCAGTAAACAAACACATTAAGTTAATTCTTATCTAAACAAGAGTATAGCATACAAATTGAAAATACTACACTACATGTAAGTGTATTTATATAGAAATAAGAATGAATTATTAATTAATTAAATTAAAACATAATGTAATTAACAGAGTATACTTACATCAGAGATGAGGTTAAAGATAGAAAAATGTATTGTAATGTATCATACTATTAATTGTATAAATATGAAGGACTCTCTTTTTTGTTTGAGTTAAATCTTGCTTTACTTTTGTATTTTATGGTCTCTTTTATAATGGCCTCCTTGTTGGTTCATATGCCGGATATCTTGGTGGATTCATAAAGCCTTTAATGCTCATTTTATCGAAGAAGAAACAACAACGAAACTTCGACAACTAACCATGTATCAACTTGGATAACTCTTTCCTTTCTGAAAACTTTCAAATCTGAAAAACTTTTGCTGTTCTTGAACATGTTTTCTTTTTATCCTTTCACCAGATATTTGAAGAAACTTGGAAACTTTCCATCTTTGTCACATTATTAAGAAATTTTGCTGGCATAGATGTAGAGGGTGGTTAAATTGCAAGGGCCAATGTTGAATGTGAACCACACCTAAACGTCAAGTATTTTCCGCATTTCATTTGACACTTCTCAATTTCAGACTAACTCGATTTGAACCATGGAAAGATACACAATCGAGCAACGCGTTAAAGTTATTCAGGCTTATTATGAAAATGGGCGTTCAAATCAAAACGCATATAGTGCACTTCGAAGAAAATCATCTTCAGTGCCTCATTTTCACCTCAGTGGATTCGTCAATAAGCAGAATTGCCGCATTTGGGCGTATATTTTCTAAAATGATGCCGGTCAGGCCGTTACTGTGAATGGTCTTCGCTAAC
Organism: Polietes domitor; assembly: GCA_947397865.1. Classification (NCBI taxonomy): domain Eukaryota; kingdom Metazoa; phylum Arthropoda; class Insecta; order Diptera; family Muscidae; genus Polietes; species Polietes domitor. Next base: position 103,636,698 of record OX377621.1, on the reverse strand, counting down.
GAAACAATGGCTCTTTTGCGCGACAAATTCAATGGCCGTGTTATCTCACGTGGTGGCGATATCAATTGGCAGCCAACATCATGTGATTTGACACCGTTGGACTTCTTCCTTTGGGGTTATTTGAATGAAATGGCGTGTGCGTCGATAAGTCAGCAACAATTCAAGAGCTAAAGGATGAGATAATTCGACACATTAACGGCATAGAACCTCAATTATGCCTCAGCGTCATCGAAAATTTGGACCATCGGATGGAGGTGTGTCGCTTGTTTAAAATAGCATGCAAATTTACTGTATATTCAATCTTTTGGTACAATTATAGTAAACTTAGCATTTGACTTTGTTGTATATTTTCGTAAATGACAGTTGTCATAGATGAGATTTGCATTAAAAAAAGTTGGAAAAAGTGCCATATAAAAAATTTCGGAGAGCTGTTTAACGAAAAATGTCAAATTACAGCTTGAAGTATCAGCTAAAATTAAAAAAATCAGCTGCTCCTACCTGCTTCTTTCAAAAAAAAAAAACGATAAAAACTACTATAATTTTGTACAAAAAAAATATTAAAAGACTATCCTTAAATTACTTATTCATGTTTTTTCTATGGGAGGTGGGCGTAAAAGTGGGCGGATCAGGTATATATTTTCAGGAGCCCATTTTACAATTCTAGTATTTATTTTTTATGAAAATGGAGTTGATGCATTAAAAATCAAGGGAGTTATGCCATTATCAATACAAGTTGTATGGGAAGTGGGCGGATATATTTCAAATTTCACACAAATGATTCCGAGTGTTTAAAACTTATATGTGCCAAAAACAATGCCGTAGGTCAAAATTTAATTTTCATTTTGTATGGTAGGTGGGCGATTCATATTGATTTTTCCATTTTTTGTTGATTCAAACAAAAAATGCCTATGTGCCAAGTTTCATTGTCCTTCGACAGCTTCTTCTATTTTTAGCCGCTCGTTCTATGAACCTCAACCAATGTGCGGCGACCATTTGACCGATATTTTGTTCCATACATAATTGAACCATACCAATATTATATATACCAATCATAATAAAAAGAAATGACGATAATTTCCTAAATAATTTGTGTTTTATTCAAAATCAACATCGGCCCTTAAAATTTAACCACCCTTTATATAGCGATGTAAGTGCATAAGGTTGTATAGAAGAAAAAACTGGAGATAGATGCCGACATTAAATCAAAATCAATTAATAGGGCGAGTCTTCAAAAATATTTTTTATATCGTGATAGTCCTTGACTGCATATACTATGTAAGTAATATTTTAATTGTATATTAAAAGGGAGTAATATTCCAAAAAATACGCTTAAATGCCCTAAATTTTAAAGATTATTGGCGGTACTTTCATTTGTTGTTAAGGGAGAAGGTTTTTCCTTTCGACCGATTGTTTGGTTCTATTTTCATCCTAAACCTATGAGTTTCGAAAATCCATTATCATTCGCGTTGACGGTGGAATACAACATCTAATTTAAAGATTCAGACCTTTGCGTAGTACCAGTTTTATCCCTCTTACTCCATTTTGTCTCTTAATGTACAGAATATGGAGAAAATCTTTTATTTTACGCATCTACGCGGTCAGAGGAATGTATAAATCTAATTTCATGATTCGAGCTGCAGCTATTTGATTGGTACCATTTTTGTCCCGTTTTCAGTAAAAGTACAAATTTCAAAGAAAAAAATCCTTTTGTGCTGCGCGTCAACCAAATCAGAAAAATGTATACCCCGAATTCAATGATTCTAGCTGCACCCAATCCGGTACCAATTTTATCCCTTTTTACTCATTTTGACCCTAAAAGTACGAATACGAAATATGGTTTTATTTTTCGATTTACACCGATTGCCATTATTATAGATGCAGCTGTTTTATTGGTACCATTTTTATCCCTTTCTCCTCGCTTTCCCACTAATAGTACGCATTTCGGAAATTGCTTTTATTTTGCACGTAAGTACAGTAAGTACATTATTTCAACTGCAGTCATTTGATATACCAATTTTATCCCTTTTTCCACATTTCCCCCATAAAAAATCCATTTATTGTACGTGGGACTAGAGGGATGCACACACCAAATTTCACGTTGCTAGCTATTGTACTGTACCATTTTTATCCCTTTTGGTCCTATTTCACGCCCTAAAAGTATGACGTTATAAAATAATTTAACTTACCAAATTTCAAGTAAACCTACTATAAATATTTGAAATCTTCAAACTATTCGAATTCGTAGTGTAATTTCCAGTCCTTAGTAGGAAAATGGAATTAATTTAATTTCAATATGGCCTAATGTACTAAAACATGCAGGACTTCATGTTTGTATGGGTTGGTTTATGTAGAAAATCTGCTCTGAAGTTGTTTTTCTCTGAATACCGGTAGACAGGTGGGATCGGTTACATTGTCATATCTGTTGCGACAGAACACGTTCAATGCAAAAAGTTCTCATAGTGGTGTTCGTACACGATGTGCTCTCTACCACAAGCACTGATCCATGTACACACGGACCTACGGGCAAAATACTTCTTTTTTTGTTAAAATCACCACCACTCACAAAAGCTCACACACACACTCACGAACTGTGCTGCCCAAGGGAAAATACTTGGTTGCATACGAATCTCAGGGCATGAGTGCGAGTGTGAAAAGTGTCAGAGTGATGGTGTGAGAGCACAAGACTGTGGCTAACTTGTCGTACAATGTAATATTCTCATGTAAGCAATGCTTACACTATGACAATGGAATGTGTTGGGGGTGTTGAGTAAATGCGGTATAAATATCTCTTGACAACTTGGGTTCATAGGACACACATCTGCCTGCATGCACTCGGATGCTGGTGAGAGTGTGTGCCTGCCTTTATAGTGCAAGTGGTAGCTGTGAATATTTATTGAATTTGAAATCTATCTCTCTTTACTCTGTGTGCCACTCTCATGTGCCAACACTACTCTGCTCATCAATTTGAAAGCTAATATTGTGCGTGTGTCAAGTGGGATAGGGGTGCTTGTCAAAACAAAAATATGAGTGTGTCTGAAAGTGTGGATTACATATTCATAGAGAAGTATGAGTTGGGCATCCAAAATAGCGAAGAAGACTGACTTGGTGTGAGTGCGCTAGGAAACTAGCTTAGAACAGTTTCACAGCAGTTATGTCGATAAGAATAATGGAAATGTTTTTAATGGATAATTTGTTTCATAAATATTACTTTTCGTCAGGGATAATTTTAGTATTTTTATTATATTTTAGATTAGAAATATCACGAAATGAACTTATTGCGAAAATATTATGTATCGACCAGGCGATTATTTCTTTTAATTTTTGCCAATACATTTAAACTACCTACAAAAACCCGGTTCAAGTCGGCATGAGCTACAAAGAAACTATCTATGAAATGTTCTATTTAGGAAATCACCTCATCACGTTTGCAAACGATGCTCACCCCTGCCAAATGTATTAATTTTTTATAAACGATCTACCACTTTTGTACTCAAAAAGTTCTTCATCGAGTGAATATAATCAATATTTTTATATCCTCACTCTATAGTGCAGGAGGATTATAAATCATTTGGGACAGGAAAAAAGTGTAATGTATTGAAGGAGTCAGTGTTGCCGTTGGTGATACTAAAGTACAAAATGACACTTTTTTGATACTAAATCTGATACCTTTTGTAACACTGTGTCACTTATGCTACCTTTTGTATTTTAAGAAGAAAACTGCGAAAATATGCAGTGCTAATTGTCCCCATATAAAAAATATATAAATAATGATATATTAATTTTTTACTAAAGACTGTGTGGTCAAATCCTATTAAATTTTTTGATCCCTCATTATCAAGTCAAATGTTGATTCAGATAACTATAAATTAATTTTAGATTTTTTTATAAAATAAAGAACCTAATGATTTTGTGAGCGAATTCCAATCATTAGAAACCTTAGCCAAGAGAACGTTTACGACCACCATCTCCAAATTATGGATGTTGAGGACTTTAGGTGTTAAATAGGACAAATGAAAATTACTTAGATGATCATTTACCCCTTTCATATTATTAGTATTATTTCAAAGTTTGCTTTAATGAAAAATAAACTGAACAATAGGCTCAAAGCTCAGACCTGTGATGAGAGGCTGTCAGTTTTTAATTTTATGGATACTGGACTAGAAAAATCGTATCGTACAACTTGAAATCGTATCGTACAACCAAAATTTAAGCATTTTTTATGAAAAATATCCTTTTTAGTTAACTAACTTTTTGTCAACTAAAGGAAGCGATATTTTTCATTATAAAGTTTTCACAGAAGTAGAATAAGACTCTATGCTGTACAATAAATATTCATGTGTAAATAACCCTAATATTTTACTGATTATTCTATTGAATTTCTTAAAAATTATTTATTTTTTTGGTTAGTTTACATTATTAAGCAATTTTTTAAATAAAAAATTGTTTGATAATATTTTTTAAATATAGCTTTTTTGGTCACTATTTTTAAATATGATACTTTTTGTGCCACTATTTGAACTTAAGGCTCCAAGTATGTTTGAACTAAATCAGTTTCACGACTTTTTAAGTTGTTTAAACCATGTTGTGCATTAATTCTTTGATAATCTTTATCTCATCATTCATAAAAATATTTTTTTATTTGAAACTTGCATTTTTAATTGATTTCAATTTCTTTCCGTGTGTTTTAATGTATCTAATAATAATAACACTGTCCAATAAATTAAGGCTTTTTGAATGGAACAGAATAGCGACCATATAATTCTGAAATGACATGTTGGTTAGATCATTTTTGTAAAACAAACGTATAGTCTTTTTAACAGTGGTTCAAAGTTTTTATTTTTTGGCAGTATACTAAGTGCAAATATTTAGTAAGTTAATATCTGAGATAATGGAATTTTAGATGATAATTTTGGAGGAAGATCTTAACCCTCTAGCTCCTCTCTTTATGGACTAATTTGACACTTAAATTAAATTAAAAGTGTGTCTATTCAACGAATTCAATCATTTGTGTTCTCCCCTGATCATTGAACTGAAATCCCTGACAATCTATTCGACCCTCATACGTTGCACAGTCCACTGCTTTGTAGCTGATAATTAGCATAAATATTTAAAAAAGTGTGGCTCATTCTGACTACATTATCCATGGTATTTATTCACATATAAATTGTGATAATTACGCACATGAACACCAAGTCGTAATGTGCGCTCGAGTGCCAACTTGTGGTAGCCAATTAAATCACATATTTATATAATTAAAAGCCATTGAGTCAACAAAATGAAGATTTATTTCATTTGCTATACAAAAGGGAAACTATACAAATGGTATTGATGTGAAACGGAGGTACATGAATACTACATATGAATGAATTTATACAGAGATACATATAACTAATTTATAAAATTGAAGTGCTTAAATCACGTACTACCGGGTAGGAGGGCACAAACAAAAATGGCAACGAATCGAAGAAGTGATCAACTGAAATTCCACTCGGATATTCGTAATCAGTTATACATACTTTCATACTTAAAGTTTTTATAATCATGAAATGATGGCAATTTATCAATTTATCAATTTATTAATTTATTAATTTATTAATTTATTAATTTATTAATTTATTAATTTATTAATTTATTAATTTATTAATTTATTAATTTATTAATTTATTAATTTATTAATTTATTAATTTATTAATTTATTAATTTATTAATTTATTAATTTATTAATTTATTAATTTATTAATTTATTAATTTATTAATTTATTAATTTATTAATTTATTAATTTATTAATTTATTAATTTATTAATTTATTAATTTATTAATTTATTAATTTATTAATTTATTAATTTATTAATTTATTAATTTATTAATTTATTAATTTATTAATTTATTAATTTATTAATTTATTAATTTATTAATTTATTAATTTATTAATTTATTAATTTATTAATTTATTAATTTATTAATTTATTAATTTATTAATTTATTAATTTATTAATTTATTAATTTATTAATTTATTAATTTATTAATTTATTAATTTATTAATTTATTAATTTATTAATTTATTAATTTATTAATTTATTAATTTATTAATTTATTAATTTATTAATTTATTAATTTATTAATTTATTAATTTATTAATTTATTAATTTATTAATTTATTAATTTATTAATTTATTAATTTATTAATTTATTAATTTATTAATTTATTAATTTATTAATTTATTAATTTATTAATTTATTAATTTATTAATTTATTAATTTATTAATTTATTAATTTATTAATTTATTAATTTATTAATTTATTAATTTATTAATTTATTAATTTATTAATTTATTAATTTATTAATTTATTAATTTATTAATTTATTAATTTATTAATTTATTAATTTATTAATTTATTAATTTATTAATTTATTAATTTATTAATTTATTAATTTATTAATTTATTAATTTATTAATTTATTAATTTATTAATTTATTAATTTATTAATTTATTAATTTATTAATTTATTAATTTATTAATTTATTAATTTATTAATTTATTAATTTATTAATTTATTAATTTATTAATTTATTAATTTATTAATTTATTAATTTATTAATTTATTAATTTATTAATTTATTAATTTATTAATTTATTAATTTGTTAATTTATTAATTTATTAATTTATTAATTTATTAATTTATTAATTTATTAATTTATTAATTTATTAATTTATTAATTTATTAATTTATTAATTTATTAATTTATTAATTTATTAATTTATTAATTTATTAATTTATTAATTTATTAATTTATTAATTTATTAATTTATCGATTTACAAATTAACATGAAAATACCATTTAAATATTAAAATGCCGGCACTAAAGACTGAAACTGAGGCTATCACATACTCTTCATCTTTGTCCTCTTTATTTTGAAGGCACTGAATTTACAATAACGAGGTCGATTTCCCGTCTGCTTTCTTAAATAACATTTGATAACACATAATCGCCACCTTTTGCAAATAAATGCTAGAAGGGATTCGAGATAAATCCAGAATTTATGAAAATCCTTCACAGACACCAATAATAACATTTATTCGTACATACAAACATACATTACAAATCATAATCTCTCCGGAAATAAACTGCTTCCGAGAGATAACGGTGCCCAGAAAAAAAAAAACAAAAATGAAAGAGGAAATAAGAAACGAAAAACATGTACTCTGTAGTTCATGATTGCCCCATGTGGCAGCAAATTGTGATTTTTGTCGCTGCAACATACACACGAGTGTTTTTCCACATCCTTTGGTTACGCATGTGTGTGTGTTTCATGTGTTCAATGTGGCAAAATAGGAAAAAGGAAACTATATTTACGTCTGTAATTTCTCATAATTTACTGGGTTTTTGGGTTTGTAAATAGCTTCCAGCACTGCGTCATTTCGTTTCGTTTTTATTTTTTACTTTTTTGTGCTGAGGAAATTGTGTGGAAAAGGGGATGATGCAGCATTGAAATTTGGTATCCTTTTTAAAACATAACTTGATTTGTTTGTGAACTTTTGCTTAATGGAAATTGCAAGAGAAAACATTTCTAATTTTATTTCCCATCATGCGAAATAGGGCATACTTTTTGTTTACCCTCCAAAAAGGATGGTGGGTGGATATTAGCTTTATTTTTCCTTCTTTCTGGTGGATAGATTCTATTGGAATATCTCATATAAAAATATCACAATTCTTAAAGTGGGGAAATAAATTCTAAAAATTATTTCAAATCAAATATTGATTAAAGATCAAAAAATAAACAAAAATGAAAATAAATTATTTAATTAAAAAAATAACTGTCATTCCTTAATTTAGATCGAGGATCACAAGAAAACATACACAGCTTTACATGAGCCTTGCTCATACAGCTTTTTTTATTCCATTTCAACATCGACCCACCCTTACTGGGAAGGCCTATTATTCTAAACATCATATCAGAAACATCAGTTGGAGCCAGACCTCACAGAAACCTTGACCGCTTGGCAGTAGACCATTGAACTTGTGCTCTACCCCCGTTGCATATGTCTTAGACCGTTTCTTTGTTGGCTGGATTGACAAAAAAGTCTACCAACATAATACCCCTACTCTTTAATGGTTTTTGTTGTTGTTGCTGCTGTTCTGTGTAGTTCTCTTTGTGTCTCTCCTCCGCTCTGTTACATTTAAAGTAATCTCTATTTACCCAAGTCCTATAATAAGCGAGTTTAAACACTCCCACACACACACACACACAAAAGAAATTAAAAAACTTTTCCAAACGGAATTAAAGTACAACAAACACAACAAAGTACTAATTTTCAGGACACATACAACAGTGAGTGCCCCCCGCCCCCTCACCACCACTCAGTCACGCTCCCCCGGCCGCTTTGAAAATGTGTTGCTTTCTGTTTTTTATAGTCGTTGTATTTTTATGTCGATGGTACGTAAACATTGTTACACATTTTATTTTTATGGCAGACAAAATTCAGAAGACAAAGAAGAAGTAGAAGCTGAGAAAAAGCAGACAAAAATAAATATTTTCCTTGAGCATTATTTAATTATGTATTATTGCTGCTGTTGCTTTTGTTGTTGTTGCTGCTGCTGTTAAGTTAAAGTTAAGCTCATTTAATGCAAAAGCGAATTGTTTGGGAAAGCCTGTTACTTTCCAGAGGACACATGGCACACGGAACACTATACGCCTGTCATCTCACAGTTTGGTGAGGGAAAGCAACTACCACCTGATTTTGTTTTTATAATCTTACCCTACACAAATGGTATGGCATGGAGGACTTTACTATTCGTTTGCCACAAGAGATAGTCTGAATTATGGCCGTGGGTCACCAAAAATGTTGCCGAAAAATGCATTTCAAAATGGTGACTAAATTCGTTCAATAACTTTTGATCTACCAAATAAATAAAGCTAGGACCCAAGGATTATTTTGAGATATTATCATTACAAATCGGCCAATCGGGGATTTTTTAGATTTTACACCAAAGTTAATAGATTGTCTTGTTTTTCGATTTAAAAGAAAAATGAAATTTTTATTTTTTTAGGAGCGTGGTTTAATATTTCGGCGAAAATTCTATAACTTTTAACCTTGTAACGACTTTTAATTTTTGTAAAAAGGACCCAAAAGGAAATATTAGCAATAAAAAGTTTGGTTACTTTAATCAGAAGTTATACAATTCTAAAGCTAAAACTACCCAAAAAGACATCTATCGGTTTTTTTACTGCAGTTGCAAATTTTCTTTATTTTCGTGAAGAAGACATAGTTAAGATGGGTTTCCTGAGTCAAATCATCAAATTACAAAGCACGGATTGGGAAATGTTTAGCATATTGTATAGGGTCCGCCATCTAACGTTTTTTTTTTTCAAATATTCAACCGTTGGACTATTATTTGTGGGGTGCCCTCAGCAGCTATTTGAATGAAATTATTTTCCGTTATTAACCGGAAGGATTGTACTTTCAAATAAAAAAGAAATTTTAGTTTTTTCGTTTGCATTGTTTTTTGGTCTGTAATCAATATTTGATTTGAACTGGGATATTGTCCTGGCTCAAGACCATTTTGCATCTATATTTCATGGAATGCAAATTTATTTACAAATGGCATGGTGACATTTATTACTTGGCTGCAGACTACCACGATCATGATTTCGACCATGTAAAAAGACTTTTCAAGTGGTTTCGCAGCGTCTTTTCAACATCAAATCCGGCCTCTATAAGGAGATGATTCTCACAAACGAACGAGAAGCACAACTTACTTGCCGAATTTGCTTTTAAATTTGAGAAAATATTCAGTAGTTTTTTTATAGCCTTTTCAAAAAAAAGTTATTTAGCGGACCCTATATTTATATTGTATAATTAACCTTCTTCTTAAACTTGATTTCTTGCTCAGAAGCTATTACCAGTTACCCACTCAGAAAAAAAGCATTCCTAAATCTGAGTAAATCCATACTACAATTTAGTTCAAAAATTGTACTCAAGTTCAGTTAAAATTTCCTAAAGGGTTGGAAAATTAACTAAATATGAGTACAGTTTCCCTCTTTCAAAGCCATAGTAAATAGTTAATTTGCTAGAAATAGGTAGTGAAATATGAATTTACTTACAAATATTTCTTTGGATATAAAAAACAATTCTTATAATTGAGTAAATTCTCCACATATGTATGAAGGTTTTAAGTAAAAAAAAGCTCAGAAATTTGTTGTATGGAAAAAATTCCATTTAGGAAATTTTATATAAATTTTATTAAGATTTAGTAAACATTTACTCGGTTTGGGTAAAAATTTACTTAGTTTTAGGAAAATTTTACTTAAATTTAGTAAACATTTACTTGGTTTAGGAAAAATGTACTTAGATTTAGGAAAATTTCAGCAAAATTCACTTAGATTTAGTAAAAATGTACTTGGTTTGAGAAACAACTTACTGCAATTTTCCTCAGTTTGAGTAAATATTTACTTGGTTTGAGGAAAATTGAACTAGAATCTAGTTCAAAGCATGTACTACTATCAATTAAAAGTATGAACTTGATAAGAGGAAATATTGCTTTAGCGCTATACGAAGTAAAATTTTCCTAAATTTTAGATCATTTTAACTCATTTTAGGGTTCACTTTTTTCTGAGTACTTGCGACAAATAAATAAAATTAAGAATCCTAATCCTGGAAAAATTCACAAACTTGTCAACCGTTATTTTCGGCAACATTTTTTCTAGATAATTTTAAAATTTCGCCACAATATCTCAATTTTTTTTTGCAGATTTGACACAGCATTCAGTATGAATTTGTTTTTTTAAGAAAGTTAATATTTAGTTTAATTGTATTATAAGTAATATTAAAGCTCATGAAAAATAAAATAAATCTAAAATATCTTTCTAAAAGATTTTGTTTTTGTATGAAAAGTGTCTTCGTAATTATAATAGGATTTGCCTCCTCCAGGGAAAGCACCGTATACCATGAAATATATATATGACTCATTCCATGCCAAGCGGTACGATTAGTGACCTCAATAGCTTGGATTATTTTGAATATGTTTTTCACGAGTTATGACCAATTTTAATAGTGGGGAAATAATGATTTTTCAAAAAAGGGGGTTCATTCAATTTCTTGAAATTCTTTACCGATTTTAATACACAGTACCTTGTTTTAAAGTTAGATTTTTAGAGATTTTACAATTTTATTTCTTTTATTTTACTTTTCGAAATTATTACATTAATTGATTTTATGAAATCTTTAAATAGTGTCCATAGATGTATTTTTTAGCAACTGCTTGGGTTTGGAAGTGGTGAATTAATGCGTTATATTTTGGACGATTTTTTCATAATATTTTTATGAAATCAACCAAAATTTCAGTGGAAAAAATCGTCAGAATGTTTATTTCTTCATTATTCTATTAACATAATGTATAAAAAATCCAAGATAAAGTAGTTGAGTCATTTCATGCCAAGCGGTATGATCTTTGACCTCGATAGCTGCAATTTTGAAAGTTTGTATATGGGCATTTCCGCAGAAAGGTCCACCAAGACCAAAAAATTAAAAGTTCTTGTAAACGCTTTGTTTTATTATACTTGCATAGAGAAGTAATCAAATTTAACTTAAGTAAAAAAAAAATTTACTTTAATTCATATCCTATCTTGAGATATTTGAATGCAAAGTCGCGCGAGTGCAACTTTACTCCTCTGAATATTTCACTTGCATATTTTGTTTCGATAAAAGTTCTTAAATAGCGACATTACACTTTGACTTTTGCTGTCTAAAATCTTTCAGGGAGTACAAAGATTCAGAAAAGAAAGGATACGAAGTTATACGACTGCTATTAACTGTATCTTTTTGCTTTGCATTATCACATATTTCGATGTCACGTTCGACATGGAAAAACAACATTTGCTACTGTACTTTGTACTTTGTACTTTGGACACGTACATGCAGAAAGATCATAAAATTTTGAGTACAAACAGAGATTTTTATACAATTTAAATAAAAATAAACATTACTGGAAAATGAGAAAAATTGTGACGTTGGTACTTCATTAAAGTTGGTCACATGCGATATCTTAAGTGGGAAAATAAAAAATTAAAAAATCTGATTTTAATAATTTATTTTTGCAAAGAAATACTTTTATAATTTATTTGTTAGCAAAAAACGGAGGCGAAAAAAGTAAAGAGAGCTGAAAACAGCGGTGAGAAAGTTGAAAGAAGATCAGCTAAAATTTCAAAATAATAAATTGAAAAACAAAATTTTCTTTTTTGCTGTTATTATTTGAGAATGAATAAATTGAATACTTCTGTGGATTACAAAAAAATATATATTATCTATAAGTTTAAATGTGATTTTTTGATATTTTTCGTAAAGTTTGTTTGCAAAATTTGCTTACACAGACACATTTATATTGCTTTTGGCGACATTTTATTTAGATTTTTGTTATCGCAGCTTAGTTATCCAGTCTTTAAGAAAAACAGCCATATTATATATTTTTGAAAAAAAATATTTTTTTTTCACGAGTTATGATCAAATAAGATCGTTTAAAAAATTCAAATCATTGACGATTAATTCTACCGGTAAGATTTCCATATAATTCCTTGTAATCAAACGTAAACAACCGCTAAAGTATCAAGTAAGTAATATCTACAATAATTCGCTCAGCCGGATCACTAGAATATGATCAATTTTCATAAAAAAAATAATTTATTTAGATAATTAATTCTCGAAACCCAAAGTACCAATTTCAAAAGTAAATATTTAATTTTATCCACGAACATAGCTGCTAAAAACATATGTTTTACCGTTGTTAGAAATAAAGGAATGGCGTTTATTTTTCCAAAAAAATATAAATTTTTGGGACTTATTTTCCCCTTTTTAGCAATTGTGTGATGGACCGACCAATTACACAGTACAACACGAAAAAAATTACGGGGTTCCGACAATGGTTTCTGAAAGAGGAGACTAAAAAAATATACGTGTGTCGGCGTTTTTTTTAGATCACATCGGAATTTCATTTTATAGACGATTAAAGTTTCCCAACTCTGGCCTCTTCTTGCAGCATATCGGTAATATCATATTTACATCTGAGGCATAGGAACATTTGTAGAACATATCATCCCCGCCCTTCCCCCTTTTCGGGGTGTTTTTTACAATTAGTTCAAATAAAGCCAAAAAATGCCGTTATGAGTGATAGTTAGAGGGTTAATATGTTCTACAAAAATATTCGCCATATCATTATCTACAAAGTTGCTGAACATACCCAATGCCTCAGATGTAAAGAAAACTTAGTTTTATACACCAAGAAATTCCGATGTGATCTAAAAAAACGCCGACACACGTATATTTAGTATATTTAGTCTCCTCTTTCAGAATTTATTGTCAGAAAACCGTAATTTTGAAATTGTTGTACTGTGTTATTAATGTATAGTGTACAATAGTCGGTGTTGCTCAGCGCTGCCGCGTTGTTGTTCGCTTTAAGTACGTTATTCCTTATGCCGGGATTAGGGAAATTAATTTTCACCAACAACAAATCTCATTTTCATTTTGCCATCCATCCATCCACCCGGGTATCCGGCTATCCAGACATCCATCTTACGTTTATTTTCGTTCGTACTTATTTTGTTTTACGATTATTTACACACTTCATTGCCCGGCATTAGGCTTGTAAAATTGTTTTGGTATTTACGGCCGTCATTCAGACATGTGACATTGCGCTCATCCTACCCCAGCTGACCTGAGCGTGGCAGCTGATGATGATGATGTTGGGCGTATAAAGGAAACAAACTTTTTCTTTTTGTGGCCTTAACTTAAGGTCAACATAAAATGTCGTGTCAGCTAATAAAGGCGCGAAAGAGAGGACGAGGAAGCAGGAGGCTTAAGAGCCTCGCAGTCCTCCCGCGGAATATATTTTCCTGTGTTGCTTTTGTTTGCATTTTATTGTTTTGTGCTTTTCGTTGGAATTTTATTTTATTTGCTTTTACTGTTTTGGTTTTGTTGAAGTTTTTAATAAATTGCCTTAGCCGTGGTCGGTCCTTTGTGCTGCTCACGATGTCCTCCTGTCCGTCCATCCATCCATCTCAATTGTTGTAAATTTTTATGGTCTGGCGTTTTGTTCACGGATGAAGTTTTCCCCGCGATAGCTTTTTTACGAGTTCGAGAACATTGAATCAATGTTCCAACACCAACAACATCAAAACAAAGCTAAAGATGAAAAGTCATCGCTTTTATAGAGTTTTAATGTTGACCACCATCCAACGCGGTGCAGGAGCGGAAACGGGGCCGGGATTGATGTATTGCTGTGCATAGAAAAAGTTATCCTCGAAAAGAAAATATTTTATTTGATTGCTGTTAAATTAACTTTGTTTTTTTCTGTGGCATTTATATCTGTCCTGGAAATGGATTATTTGTTCCTTTGTTGAAATGAGGAGCGTGATGGTCGCTGGCAGAGTTATGATCGTAATGAAAATTTAGCTGGGCTATTGAAAAGTTTTGTAATTTATGTTTTTCCTCTGTTGCGTCTTTCAATGATTAATGTCAATAACAACATTGTGTTATTTTTATGGGATAATTCTTTGATAGCCGAGCATTATGTTGTGAAACCTGAAGGTGCCACAATCGCGGATGACTACATCTTGTTAGAAAAACCGTATGAAAAGGAAGACAAATTGTGCCATCGCCCCTACAAAACGGCGACGACGATCCTCTTACAGCGTGAATTCGTGTGAAAATCGAACCTTTTAGGTGTGAAAAGGAGCTGTAATCATGAAATTAGTTATGTATGTACATTCCGAAAATTTTGTCGCCGAAAGAGATTGTTTATAATTTCAAGGGGTAAGATGGAGCAAAAGAGAATAATTGAATTGTCGGAAAAAAACTCCGACTGTGTAGACGAGCAACATAAAGGATTTCTTCGAAATTTATTTCTTGAGTAATTAGTTAGCTCTTTTCTGCAATCAAAACCATTTTTTAAATTTTCTAAATTTTAAAATTTTATCTAAACAACACCAAATATGTAATATTTAGGGTATTTAAGTGGATTTTTGAAGATTACTGGCTTTTTAATAAACTTGAAGTACTATTTTAATGTATGTAAAGGGTGGTCAAATTGTAAGGTCCGATGTTGAATGTGAACCACGCCTAAACGTCAAGTTTTTTCTGCATTTCATTTGACATTTCTCAATTTCAGACTAACTCAATTTGAACCATACACAATCGAGCAACGCGTTAAAGTTATTCAGGCTTTTTATGAAAATGGGCGTTCAGATCAAAATGCATATCGTGCACTTCGTGATTTCTGCGGTCAATTTGATGAGGGACATTTTTACCTCAGTGGATTTGTCAATAAGCAGAATTGCCGCATTTGGGCGAATGATAATGCAAGAGTGATTGTCGAAAAACCAATGCACCCACAAGGAGTGACTGTTTGGTGCGGTTTATGGGCTGGGGCATCATCGGGCCGTATTTTTTCCAAAATGAGGCCGGTCAGGCAGTTACTGTGAATGGTCTTCGCTATCGTGAGATGATAACGAACGTTTGATGGCCCGAATTGGAAGATATGGATGTGGACGATATGTGGTTTCAACAGGACGGTGCCACTTGCCACACAGCTAACGAAACAATGACTCTTTTGCGCGACAAATTCAATGGCCGTGTTATCTCACGTGGTGGCGATGTCCATTGGACGCCAAGATCATGTGATTTGACACCGTTGGACTCCTTTCTTTGGGGTTATTTGAAAGAAAAGGTGTACGTCGATAAGACAGCAACAATTCATGAGCTAAAATATGAGATAATTCGGCACATTAACGGCGTAGAACCTCAATTATGCCAATTAACCAGGACCATCGGATGAAGGCGTGCCGCCGTGGTCGCGGCGGCCATTTGTCCGATATTTTGTTCCATAAATAATTGAATCATACCAATATTATCGTAATAAAAAGACATGACAATAATTTGTGTTTTATTCAAAATCAATAATAAGCTGGAAAACGTGATTTTTAGAGGTAAGAGCGTTTTGCCCACATACGGCTTGAGCCAGCGACGACATATTTTGCAGATCATCATTATACAATACAATCATTTTTGCGAGTGACCGCAGCAATGTATTTTCGTTACACATCCCAATGTATATATTATCGAGCACTATCACGCCATAAAAACATTTTTAAACATCTTTAAATTCAATTAAATTATTTTAATTCAAAATTATACAATACAATTTCCTAATTCCTTACTGCACTACTCGACAGTCTATAATTTGCCGGTAATAAGGTGGAAATGAAGGGCATAAAAGATACGACCAGCTCCAACTTAACTTTAATTTAATTTCAAATATTTTAGTTGGACCTCAAAATCGTAAATTTTTGTGAGATGTAAACTGGAATGACCAAAACTTGTATTTTTACAACAATTTTGTTTTGGGGAACTCAGTCAATTACAGACAGATTGGAAAACACGAGGTATCTTTTTATTCCCTACTAAATGTCATTTCTAAATAAATTCACAAGTATTTTGGCTATATTACAAACTAAAGTGAAACACACATTTTCAAAATAGGAAAATAGCGAAAAAAAATAAACAATAAGTGATTGATGGAGAAATATATACAGATTCCTCGAGTTTTAAATAAACTGCATATATATCGTTCGAAAGGTTCTTCTTTTTAAATCCAGTGAGAAGCTGAAAATCTGTTGATAATCCAGTAAGTGTGCGAAGGTGTGCAAATCCGGGTTTTTACCCGTAAGTCAAGTTTTTGGGGATGTCTGGGAAATTTCAAAAACAAATTCTTATTTTACTCGACAATACCTACAAGAAAAATAATATCACGTCCCAGAGTTATTTATATTATCAATATATATATAAAAAAATTGCATTACTTCGTACTTTTAGGGATTGAAATGGGACAAAATGGGATAAGCATCGAACTTTCGCCCTGACTAAACGGCAGTACATAGTAACATGTATGCCTTGCACTTACCATGGAGATGAACTACAAAAGGGGATTTTTCGAAATTGTTACTTTTAACGGAGGAAAGGGACAAAAAGTAATAAAAATTTTACCAATTTAAGTAATGTAGCTGTATTCGTGAAATTCGGTATTGACATTTATCTGACAACGTACCCTGGCAATATAAATGGATTTTTCGAAATTTGTTCTTTTCAGGGGTGCCCGGGACAAATAGGGATAAAAATAGCAAAACTAAAGTATTGTAGCTAGAATCGTGAAATTCAGCGTGTACATTCCTCCGACCACGTAGACGCGCAACATAAATAGATATTTTGGAATTTGTACATTTAATGCGTGGTATAAACATGGTACCAACTAAAGTATTACATCTAGAATCGTGAAATTAGTATAAATTATAATTAATGATATTAAAATAATTCCTCTCACCACTAGACTAAATTACAAAATTATATGTGTCAGTTAGAATGATAGTGGTCTAAGTCACACTTTATCCGTTCTGAGATACGCAATGGTTCATGTTTGAGTCAATTGAAAAATATTTGTCCACCAAAGCACAAAATTTTTTCTTAGAATATCCTACTACTATATCGAAATTTTTTAAAAAAATCGACAACGTTAGTAACTCTATGGGAACCACTACTTAGGCCACTTTCATTCTTCTCAAAATTGAAAAAATTGAACACACAAAATTTTTATTTTTTTTCGCGAAATTAATATTTCCTTACCGAAAATGAAAGAAAACACAAAATATTTTATTTAAAAAAAATTAAAAAGTATATATAAATATTTACAGGTCGTTCATCTAGAAACTTTATACTAAAATATTTTTTTACTTTTCAAATAATTGCATTTTATATGTTATTCAAATTATTTGAATCACATAAATAAAAAAATTCTGTTTGCATCGCCACTCATCAATATTAGTGGATATAGTGTGACTTGGATCATTTTCAAACTAACACTAAAGACAATTTTGGTGTGCATAAAATTAGAAATGTCATTGTAAGGGTAAATTTTTTATAAATGTCAGAAATAAAATTTCTTAAATTAAAGATCTCATCAAACTAAAGAGAAACATTTACATATCTTGATTTTTTTTGGATTTTTGATTTAGACCACTATCATTATAACTGACACATATATGTATGTTTAAAATTTCAAACCATTTTCTGTAAAACTATATGATTGAAATTGTGTAATTATTAAAAATAATATATTTATTTATATCTCATACAACAAAAAAGTTAAAAATACCGTATGACAAAAATATTTTATTTTCGATCCACACTTGTGTCTGCAATTTCTTATTTTTTGATAATCGGAAAATTCAGCAGTATTCGCCATATAGAATATTACATACATATTTGGAAAATTCCATAAAAATCGGAGAAAAGAGATAACATTTGTATGATCACTTAACGTGAAATTACTCTAAACTAATAACGAATTTATTTCTTTCACAGAAAATTTTCGTCGATTTCAAAAATAGCACCGCTTTGCGTTGAATGACTCATAGTTGTCTTGAGGCAATATTGAGATTGATATTAAGTTCCAATCCATAATTAAACTCCCCTTTCGAAAAGTAAAACTGCAAAAAATATTCTAGGCACAAAAAATAGTCTTTTCGTAGACCAGTATTTTTGACATTTTTTTTTGGGCTCGAAAAGATAATCTTTGTGTATTTTTCACAAACCAAATGATGTATGCCCTCATATTAGACAATTGAGATTATCCAATCATAAATTTAAAGAAACAACAATCCACATTATGCTTAAAGTATACATTAGATCGTATCACTAAGCGACAAAACTTTTAATATTATTGTGAAGAATAATAAGCGCAAAATGTTTTTTTTTTATTTTTAATATTCATATGAAAACCGTGATTTTATTTAAAGCAAAAATATAATTTTGTCCTCGGAATATTTCGTAAATTGTATTAAAATACTGAATATGGGAATATAGTCGATATAGTCTCTACTTTGCTCCAAAATAGAAATATCCATTGTGATATTGTGATATTTGCAATCACATCGTAAATTTCTAAGATGACAACTTTTAATGTGCTAAAAATTGTGTTCCCTTATGGTCCTTGTCAATCTGCAGGATTTCATTTGTCATTGAAAGCAAATGAAGCCATGAAGGCTTATCTATACGTCCTAATGCATGTGGCTGTGTCTTTTGTATATCTTTTTTCTCTATCACCACGAATGTGTCTGTGAAATTCACATGTTTTTCTATTTGTAGCTGCTGACACACATTTGTCACTTTTGATGAAAATGTTTTGATGTTTGTTGCTTGTTATCGAAAAGTAAATTGGAAAAAATAGCATCAGAGAATAAACGACAAACAAAAACAAAGCAGACGACACACAGAAACTTAACGAATAAATCGTGTTTAAAGATAATAAATATTTATGTGAACACAGCAGCGGCGTATTTGGAAAGTGGCACAAGTCCATGTCATACGAAATGCGTTCTTCTTATTTTCCATTACCTTGATCAAAATATCTGATATTTGAAGTATTGCCAAAATCGATCACTAACAGCACACAAATATCAAGAAAGGAAATCAAGGATTTGTATACCCTCCACCTTCAGGATGGGGGTATACTAACTTTGCCATTCCGTTTGTAACACCTTGAAATATCGACCTGAGACCATATAAAGTATATATATTCTTGATCGTCATAAAATTCTAAGACGATCTAGTCATGTCCGTCCGTCTGTTGGAAGCACGCTATGCGTGGCCTTCATAGCTCAGTGGAAGTGTGCGCGTCTTGCAATCAGAAGGTGCTGGGTTCGATTCCCGGCCGGCGCATGGTAAAAGTCAACATCAACAAATTTTCACTTTTCATCATAAAATAAGAGTTTCTTCAGCCAATTTTCTCATCCGAACACACTTTCAAGAAGAAACTAATAGCCATTAGCGATACATAACATGGCTGTTAACATTAAAAAATGCAGCGCCCCTAGTGGAGGATAGTGGTATAACTCGATTAACATCCCATTCCCTTAACATTAACATCAACCTTGAAGAAGATGCAAATAAAAGCCGGACAACATGAGAACGATGATGAACAAAGGTTCCCGCGATAGTCGGATGCATGCCGGAACGAAGTCTAGTACAATTCAGACTTAAGGATTATCACCTCAGCTCCCTCTAAAGCTGCTACAACAACAACAACGCTATGCGCCTTATAGTCATAGATCGGTTAGGATTGAAACTGGGCGAAATCGACCCAAAGGGAAAAACTTTTCCCTCACAAGGACTAAAAATACCTATAATTACCCCTAATATTTTAGAGTATTTAAGCACATTTTTTCAATATGTCTGCTTGTACTTACTTTATATTGAGCATCGCATTCCCCCTATAACAAAAAGTGCATCATAAAGTGATTCTTATTCGTAGGGGGTGAAATGGGGCAAAAAGGGATAAAAATGGTTCCAATCAAACGACAACAGCTCTAAACACGAAATTCGGTGTGTACATTCCTATCATTGCGTAGATACATAATATAAAAGTTATTTTTCCAAATTCGTACTTTTTGAGGTTAAAATGGGAAAAGGGGATAAAAATGGTACCAACCAAATGGCCGCAGCTAGAATCATGGAATTCGGTGTATACATTCTTCTGACTGTGTAGACACGAAAAATACACGGATTTTTCCAAATTTATACTTTCAAGGGATATAATGGGTACAGAGGGATAAAAATAGTACCAACTAAACGGCTACAGCTAGAGTGATGAAATTCGTCGTGTACATCCCTCTAATTGCGTAGACACGTAAAATAAAGAGATTTTAGAAAGTCGTACTCTTAAGGGGGTAAATAGGAAAATGGGGATAAAAATTGTACCAACCAAATGGCCGCAGCTAGAATCATGGAATTCGGTGTATACATTCCTCTGACTGCCTAGACACGCAAAATAAAAATATTTTTCAAAATTTGTACTTTTTATTTTTACAGCAAAAATTGGTTGAATCATGAAGGTAGGTTATTTTGAACTATTTACGTGAGATAATGGATTTTCAAAATTTGTACTTTTGGAATTAAAATAGAATGGAAATAAAGAGTGATTTTTTTGAGGTTAGGATTTTCATGCATTAGTATTTGACAGATCACGTGGGATTTCAGACATGGTGTCAAAGAGAAAGATGCTCAGTATGCTTTGACATTTCATCATGAATCGTCTTACAAACGAACAACGCTTGCAAATTATTGAATTTTATTATCAAAATGCGTGCTCTGTTAAGAAAGTTCATTGCGCGCTTCCATTTTATGGTCAGTTTAATCGACCCACTGAAGCGGCTATTCGGGCTATTGTGACTAAATTTCGCACCAAATTTACATTGTTGGACATTAAACCACCAACACGCTTACGTAGAGTGCGAACTGAAGAAAATATCGCAGCTGTATCGGCCAGTGTTAATGATGACCACCAATTTTCGATTCGTCGCCGTTCGCACCAATTGGGTCTCTGTTACTCAAAAACGTGGAAATGCCAAAATTGGACTAAGCGGATGGACCACCTAAGACGCAGCCGCGGTCAACATTTAAATGAAATTATCTTCAAAAAGTAAATGTCATGGACCAATCTAACGTTTCAAATAAAGAACCGATGAGATTTTGCAAATTTTATGCGTTTTTTTTTTAAAAAAAGTTATCAAGCTCTTAAAAAATCACCCTTTACAACCAACTGTAGCACCCACAATCCACCAATATTTATGGTATTTAAGCTTTTTTGAAAATATAAATATAAGAATATTTATTTTTTGAATTGGCTCGAAGTATTATTTCGATATATATAGTAGTAGTTCGATCTATATGGTAGCCTTGTCTTATAAGCGTGGTTTGAAACAATAAAAATATAATATTTATTTATAAATATTTGTATTTCTTTTGGTTTGGCTATATTAAAAAATTATATTTTCCTGTAATATTAGTGCACTTCTACGAAAATCGACAGCCTCTGTGGAATGCAATCCATGGTGGAGGGTATATAACGCCATTTTTACTTTTTTATATTAATTTTGTTCGTGAAAGACCTTCTTAGAGGCCTGAATTTACAGGTCTTCCCAATGGCACACATTTTGACTCCTCTTACTTGGTGTAGTAGCAGGCCTCCAGAAAAATCATAGAAGACATAATATAGGCCGTGAAAGACGTGAAACAATAATATCTATGGTATCTTAGAGAAGGAGTAGAGAAGGTATATTTGAAGGACTACTTTGAGCAGCGAGTCGGGCATATCTACCGACATTTTCGCTCTACTTGGAATTAGTCCGAAGAATGCCTCCTACCATGTCCATTTGAAAGGGTGGTAAATCTCTTAGTAGCCTATCTTACCGGCCTCTTTAGTAAACTTCCTTTTCGAAAGGACTTAGGTCACTATCAAAATAAACGCTTTGTATTTATGTTTATGCGCATATTTAGCTTTATGTTTGTCTTTTTCTTCGGCTGTGTTGGCCGATAGGGGCCAAATTAGTAATTGATCTAAATTAATTTTGAATGAGTTAGCACACACACTCACTCACTTGACACACACTCATCACAAGCACAGAAGCACACACACGTACACTATTCACTCACATTGTGAGTGAATGACGTCCAGCGTTGACAAATGGCCAATGTTGACAGACATGACGGGCGTGCAAACAATTCCACTGGGATGGGTTATGCCTTGGGAAGAGATTAATGCTTTTCAATGAGCAACTAATGGAATACCATTTGTATTTTTTATAAATGAAAAATGCCTCCTTTGGATAATAGATCACTACGATGATAAAGACTGAAAGGGGCAACAACATTGATGGGGATTAACTGAAGGTTCTCTGCGTCAACCACTGTGATACGGGAGGGATATGACGAATATTGAATTGAGCCACAGAAAATGACTGTTAATTGTTTGAAGTTGGATTTTCCTTTGTATGAATTATTGTCAATTAAGCTTATACGGGCACGAAAGGCTGGATCGCAAATGGCAACGGCGCTACTGGTACATATCATTAGCATTGGTATTGCCTTATACATATTTTCTTCCTGCAAATCTATTCCCTAATTTTTTGACAATTTGTAAGTCCTAATCTAATGATATACAAATTGTGGTAATCTAATGATGTCAAAAACATTTAAAAATACCTAGTCTTCAATCCTGACAAGAAATATTATATATTTATATTATAATTATATATTTATGTGACAACTTACCAGTAACTCTAGTGTATTTCATATTGAGACTCACCTGAAAATAAAATAAAAAAAGACAAAATTTTAACACAAAAAGACAATTTCAGGGCATTTAAAAAGCATACTATATATTTTAAAAAATATACGGTTTTAAATTAACCGATTAATCGAACAATTGTCCACTTCAATAAAACGTATTTAATAAGAGACAAGAAAGTGTAATACAATGTGAGTCATAATGATGTGCAAATGCATATCAATAAAGGCAATCATAACGTAGTTCGCCATAATAATATCTGCAAAAACATGTCAAAAGAGTTGTAGGTATATCCTTTATACATTGAGTCTGAACAAACACAAACAGAATTCGACGATTTTTATTCGAAATTCAAAATAAGCTGAAAGGAATCGGAAGTAATAATTATTTTTACTTATAGATAGAAACTCATATAATTTAGTCGATGGAAAAACTAAATAATAAGAACTAAAAAATAAAAACAATTTGTGGCTAACTTGAAAGCCGGAATCGTTGCATAATAATATCTATGTGTGTTTTGGATTTTATACAAATTTATAATTTAGTTCACCTAAGCGCTCCGAACATGGATGGGCGTTAGAGCGTACCAGGTTACAAGTAAAAAAAAAGTTCGCCGTACACCTTCGAATATGAAGTATTATTGAAAGGTAGTTTCAAAAAAAAATTTTTTATTTTTTTATGCCGAACGTAGGGGTCGCGCTTTTACATTTTTCTATATAACTTCTGCATTTATAAACGGATTTTAAAGTGTGATACATCGATGTTTTTGTCTCGACGAGGCCGATTTTTTTGTCTTTGAAGTCATTGAGCTCAAGCATGATTCATGATTTTATGCGAGCTTTAATTTTCTGATATTAGAGTGGTACATTAGGGTAGTAGCAACTGAGATATGATGGGTAAGTACCAGAAGGAGGTGCTTGAGCTCAATGACTTCAAGGACAAAAAAATCGGCCTCGTCGAGACAAAAACATCGATGTATCACACTTTAAAATCCGTTTATAAATGCAGAAGTTATATAGAAAAATGTAAAAGCGCGACCCCTACGTTCGGCATAAAAAAATAAAATTTTTTTTTTGAAACTACCTTTCAATAATACTTCATATTCGAAGGTGTACGGCGAACTTTTTTTTTTAGGTACGCCCTAATGGGCGTATCTAAACCAGTTTACCCAAATCTCTTTCGTTAGTTACTCCCAAATTTCATGCGCCCAGATCTCAATTTTACTGATTGAATTTTGCAAATAACATTGCTATTAAGCATATTCTAAAATATTTTGCCAATATGGCCGTTAATTTTAGCTGTAGATGCATTTAAAGTTCATAAATGCTAAAATATTTGCAAATTTCATCATAAGAGAGGTTGTTTTATTGGGATATATCTCGGAAACCATGTATCGTATTGAAAATAGGAGCTCTTGAGGTGTTCTTTTGCATTTAAAAAAAGTGTAATAACCTTTTTGCTTTCCTTTTTCGACAGAGGTTTACCTGAAAATTGTATTAATTCAGTATTGGTAATTTTCTACAGTATAAAACTACATTCGCGAGGCCGACCGATGCCTCGGCAATTACAAATATTGTTAAACTATTGTCTTTTTTATTCATTTTAAAAAGAATATTGTGTTTATAGCTGCCAACATCGATTTAATTACTGAACTGGTAAAACCTTCGAAGCAAAAAAATGAAGCAATACTTTCTCGTAGTTCTCTGTTAATGTATTTAGTGAAATTTATTTAAAGTATACTTTAGAGATGTAAGGTTTTATGGCATGCGAACGCATGTATATATGGGGTCGATATTAATCTTAAGTTAAGTATAAAGCTATAATAGCCGTGTGTCTTCGATTAAAAAATAAAATAATGCAAATTTATTTACAAATGGCATGGCGACATTTATTACTTGGCTGCAGACTACCACTATCATGATTTCCACCCTGTCTAAAGGTTTCGATCAGGTGGCTTCGCAGCGACTTTTCAACATCAAACCCGGCCTCTTTAATGAAATGATTCTCACGAATGAGAAGCACACCTCACTTGCCGAATTCACATGCCATCTTACACGTATCTCATTGAGTTGCATATGTAAGTATGTGTATATACAGGTATAGTTACCCAGCAATACTTCTGCCGTGCCAACGCTCATTTGTTTTAGTTTTTATACCATACACCACTTCGTGGACTAGGGTATTATAAGTTAGTTTCGCGCCAAATGTTTGTAACACCAAGAAATAATCGAGCTAGACCCACATTTAAGAATACCGATCGGCTTAGAATCATCAGCTGAGTCGATTTAACGATGTCTGTCTGTCCGTCTGTCCGTCCGTCTGCTGTCCATCTAAGCTTGTTCGCACTCTACAGGTCGCAATTGTTGTCCGATTGTCATGAAACTTGGCAGAAGTTATTTTTTCTGGCCAAGGACCATCGGTATTGAATTGAAGAAATCGGTTCAGATTTAGATATAGCCCCCATACAAATGTCGCTCCCGATTTCACTTTTTCCGCTTTAGAAACCACATATTGTACCCGATTTTCTTTAAAATTGGCACAAGATTTTATAATTGAACTTGAAACACCTATGCAGAAATTGGGTAAGATCGGTTCAGATTTAGATATAGCCCCCATACAAATGTCGTTCTCGATTTGACATTTTCCGCTCTAGAAACCACATCTTGTACCCGATTTTCTTTAAATTTGGCACAACATCTTATAATCCAACTAGAAACACCTATGCAGAAATTGGGTAAGATCGGTTCAGATTTAGATATTGCCCCCATACAAATGTCGCTCCCTATTTCAATTTTTCCGCTTTAGAAACCACATATTGCACCCGATTTTCTTTTAAATTGGCACCACATTTTATAATCGAACTAGAAACACCTATGCTGAAAGTGGGTAAGATCGGTTCAGATTTAGATATAGCCCTCATACAAATGTTGTTCCCGAATGTTCAACCGATTTTGGCCAAACTTTACATATTATATTTCACCAATAAACATACATGGTGAAAGCGGGTCACATCGTTCCAGGTTTTAATATACCCTCATACAAATGTTCTTTCCCATTTAACATTTTTTGTCGAACACATACATTTAGAGGATGCAAAAATCCTTCCCGATTTCACTTTTTTATCGAATTGAATTGTAGTGAGTTAGAAAGTCCGTCCGTCTTTAGCCTTTCCTTACTTATTAGGGTGATACCCATATGTCCATACTTTGGTATAACCCAAATGGGGCACCATTCTGAAACTACATCTTACATCGGATCTTCATCAAATTTTGCAGATCATGATATTTTTCCATGCTTTATATAAGGTTACTTTCTATATATGTGTGCCACAAAATTTGAAATCAATTTTTGAAAGCTTTTTTCTCAACCAATTTTGCTCAAATTTTGCACACTTAATCATTTTCGATGACAATACAAGGAAATGGAAAAATTTGACCAATTGGACAAAGGGGCGTGGCACCTCCCATACGAAGTTAAAACCTATTATTGAATATGTCAGTTCTATGACACCTAGAGTGCTGAAATTTTGTGTAAGTGCATCTAGCATCAATTCGCATAGTTGTGCCAAAAAGGGGCGGTATTGGAAAAGTGGGCGTGGCACCTCCCATACGAAGTTAAAACCTATTATTGAATATTGTCAGTTCTATAACACCTAGAGTGCTGAAATTTTGTGTAAGTGCATCTACCATCAATGTGCGTAGTTCTGCCAAAAATGGGCGGTATTGGAATAGTGGGCGTACCACCTCCCATACGAAGTTAAAACATATTATCGAATAGTGTCAGTTCTATGACACGTATAGTGCTCAAATTTTGTGTAAGTGCATCTAGCATCAATGTGCGTAGTTGCGCCTAAAATGGGCGGTAATGCAAAAGTGGGCGTGGCACCTCCCATATGAAGTTAAAACCAAAATTACACCTACTGTAATTTTGTGTAAGTGCATCTAGCATTAATGTGCGTAGTTGTGACAAAAATGGGCGGTAATGGAAATGTGGGCGTGGCACCTCCCATACGAAGTTAAAACCCATTTTCGAATATATGCCGTTCTATGGCAGATAAAAAACTGAAATTTGCAGTAATTTTTCCTTCTACAAAAGATAACTAAAAAAGAATTTCTAGGCCCAATAGAATTCTGCTTGCATAAAGCATGGATTTGAAAAAAAATTTTTTTTTTTGATTTACTAGTTCAACTAAGAATACCTACCGTGAATGAGAAATATATAGGCCCATGCTTTATACCATGCCCAGAATGTTGTTATAGGCCCCTTTTGAAATGTTGGTCCTATTACTACTGTATAATTTGTATTTGTCTGTCGGATAATTGGATCAATTACCATATTATTTACCATATTCGTTAAATT
This sequence comes from Polietes domitor, assembly GCA_947397865.1. NCBI lineage: Eukaryota > Metazoa > Arthropoda > Insecta > Diptera > Muscidae > Polietes > Polietes domitor. Next base: position 103,609,167 of record OX377621.1, on the reverse strand, counting down.
TGACTAAAGATGAATTTATGGTATATTGTATAATTTATATGAACAACATAAAATGCGTTACAAAAGAAAGTTATTAAAACTAAAAAACAAAACTCTATAAAAATATGTCTCAAAAATTACACAGGAATTAAATTAAATAGAAAATGTCTGTTTTTTATTGAAAGTACCGAATTTCACGAATATAGCTGCCTTACTTAAATTGGTACCATTTGTATCCCCTTTTGTCTCTTTCCCCCCTTAAAAGTACAAATATCGAAACATCCCTATTTGTAGCTCGTCTGCATGGTCAGTGCAAGTAGCACACCGAATTTCATGTTTCTAGCTACTGCCGTTTAGTAATGACGAAGGTTCGACGTTTATCCCTTTTTGGTCCCATATTACCCCCTAAAAGTACGAATTTCTTAGTCGACGTCTCCGTCATATTTGGAAACTACCCTGAAAAAGTCTTGACCCTGGATTCAGCCGTTTGCTCTGGGCGCTGATCAATGATAACTCAGGCAATAGCGCAATGGATGATGGTTGTCACTGACCAAAATCATTATAAAGGTAGTGAGCAGACAAGTAATAAATATCACCGAGACATTTGTAATTAAATTTGCATTCCCAGTTAAAATCAAATACTAAATATTTTCCAAATTAATTCGAATATCCCCACAGAATATGCCCGAAATAACACAAAAATTCCCTGTCACCATTTAATTTTTTTTTTGTACTTTAGACTATCATAGGACATTTTCCCACTTCTGGCAAGCCTGAAAGTCACTCCAAGTCCACTCCATCACATAGTGACGTTTTTAATTTTTATTGAAAGACCTTCGAAACCACTTCGTGCTGCATTCTCAACATTATTTTGCGTTAGAAACCACTTCCCCAAATGTATACATTGTAATGGAGTTGCCACAGTCTTGCTATTTATCAAATGAGTTTTGTAAACTCAAATGTCATTCCTTTAACGGTTCAAATTTAATAAGCAATTGGTATTATCCACATTGGCGATGAGGGAAACCACCCTAACAATTGTCTTCATTTTCGTAGAAGGGTTCTTTGGATTCCAATACGAAATTGATTTTACAAAGGAAAACAAAAAAGTATCAATTTTGTCTTTGAAACCAAATTCCTCGAAACTACTTTAACAACATTAGACATTATTGTGTTCGTCTTCCACGAATGCCTTGGCGGGCATTTCCACACACACACACACACTTTGTAGGCAGTCAGGCTGGTAGGTATTCTGAGTCATAAAACCAATAAAATGAACCTTGACATTATCGATAAAAATAAACTCACGCAATTGACAAAAATATCTTCGGTGATACCCTATTCGACCTAGCGTCAAATCCAACCACCTCCCCCCTCCAAAACCAAGCCAGTCAAACGAGGGTTCAACGAAACGACCGGCATACTTTGACAGAAAAAAGCCAAGGATAGAAAGGACAAAGACACGAACGAAAAAAAACGCACATAGAAATGGAAAATAAAGGTGGAAAGAAATAATGAAAGTGGCATGGAAAAATTTGAAGAAATATCGTCAAACAAATGTTTATGGCCAACAATGGAAAATAGCTCCAGAGCGTGCGAGTGGGAGGGAGATGGAAGCGAAAGCAGAGCAAGAAACATTGATAGCATTTTAGCCATGTTATTGAATTTTCACCTTTCTTTTGTGTTCCATTCATTCACTACATTTCATACTCTGTCTTCATTTTTTGCTGTTGTTTTGCTCTTGTCGTGCTGTTGTTGTTGTGCTTTTGAGCTTTAAGTGTCCTTTCTGGAGGGAAGCATGTTGTCGCTGACATCTGCCATTGTTCGCCACTGCCAACGAAAGGTTACGTGGGGCTTGCTTGCTGTGGGGGACGGAGGAGGTGCGATATTAACAGTATTTGACAATCAATGTTATACTTTTGACGCTAATAACACTAACGCCCTCTCAGCTTTTATGGTTATTTGTCGTTTCCTTTTTTCACCCACAGCCCCCCCCCCTACCAGCGACAAAAAGAAATTGGCAAAAAAAAACAAGAGCCGTAGAATTTAAAAGAAAAGTTGTTGAGAGGGTTCTAAAGGAAAGTGTATTTCAGCCAAGAGGAAAAAAACATCAAATCGCAAGAAATCTTTGGTGTTTGTTGCCAACCATCAAAAGGGTGGGACAAAGTGTTAAAAGCTTAAATTGACTGTAAGAGGCGTAAAAAGGAGGGGAAAAAGAAAAAAGACTGGCAGCAACAAAAACGTAAATAATTCCCTTCCACAAAATGACATAAAACCGGTAAGAAATTAAGCCTTTTTTATAAAAGTCGCCATCAACCAAAAACGTAGAAGAGCAGGAGCAAGCAAATTCCAAGAGAGAGTGAATTTTCCTTGTCTTTCAAAGCTAAATTCATTTCACGGCCTCTGGAGCGTATGATTAATTTTAATTAAGATCTATACAAGCTGCGATATACATTCATTTTTGAAGCTCATAAAACTTGTGCTTCCCTTTTGTTGCTTTTGTGTACATAAATCGTAAATTTCTGTGTGCCATAGAATCCATAAAAAGCGTTAAAGCTTCACAATCAGGGGGGACAATGCGTTACAAAAGAAAAGAAAGTTATTAAAACTACAACAAAAAAAAAACATTATAAAAGCATGTCTCAAAAATTACACAGGATTTAAATTAAATAGAAAATGTCTGCTTTTTTATTGAAACATAAAACACATAGGTTAGGGTTAGGCGTAGAATACCACTTAAGGCACATATACACTAGGCTGGGCCACGAAAAAATAGCTAAAGTCACCATGCAGAAGTGATATTTTTTCTATATTGCATTGTTTACTATTTTTATAACCTACACCTCCAGGATGGGGTTATACTAACTTTGTCATTCCATTTGTAAAACCTTGATATATCGACCTGAGAACCCATAAAAATATATTGTTGATCGTCATAAAATTCTATGACGATCTATCCATGTCGATGTCCAACGAAAGGAGCAATGACGTCCAAATTTTAAATAAATGCGTCTTATAGTCGTAACTGGGCGAATCCGGTCCAGTGGGAAAAATTTTTCCCCCACAAGGACTGACAATACCCATAATAACTCCTAATATTTTAGAGTACTTAAGCAAGTTCTTTCAATATGTCTGCTTGTATATCCCTATCCCTATTAATATTATAAAACCTTAGTGTAAGTCTGTCTGTCTGTTTGTCTGTCTGTCTGTTTGTTTGTTCCGTAATCACGTGTAAACGGCTGAACCGATGTTGTTGAAATTTTCAGTACAGATAGATGTAGGTCTGGAAGGAACTATAGGCTATAGAATTTTTAAAATTTGCTCTGGCGGAGTGGGCGTGGCAATAGTGTTTTTTTGAGCTAGAAGGCTGAAAATTGGAACGTATATATTACTGACCACGAGAATGATGAATATGATGCCGAAATTTGCATTTTCATCTTGTGGGCGTCGCAAAAGTTTTTTTGAGGGCTAGATGGTTGAAAATTGGTACATATATATTATTGACCAGGAGAAAGATCAAGTTGATGTCGAAATTTGGATTTTCTTTTTGTGGGCGGATTGGGCGTGACAATAGTGTTCTTTGAGCTAGAAGGCTGAAAATTGGAATGTATATATTACTGGCCACGAGAAAGATCAATTTGATGCCGAAATTTGGATTTACGTTTCGGAGGCTTTGGGGCGTGGCAAAAGTGTTTTGGAGAGCTAGAAGGCTGAAAATTGGTAGATATATATCACAGACCACGAGAATGATGAATATGATGCCGAAATTTGCATTTTCATTTTGTGGGCGGAGTGGGCGTGGCAAAAGTGTTTTTGAGAGCTAGATGGCTGAAAATTGGTACATATATATTACTGACCAGGAGAAAGATCAATTCTATTAAATATAGAAGCAAAATGGTCTTGAGCCAGAACAATATCCCAGTTCAAATCAAATATTGATTACAGACCAAAAAAATGCAAACGAAAAAACTAAAATTTAAATTTTTTTAAATATTTGTTTAAAAAAATCCAAATATTTTTATTACACTGGACATATATACGTAAAACCATATATCATAAAGAAATAAAAAAAATAAATCGAAAAACTTTGGGTTAAATTTTTTAAGACCTAACCATTAAATAATGCACAAGGATCATCAAGACTTAAAAATAAAATCAAGACCTGTATCCTGTATTTCCCTTAACTTACTTTGCACTTTGCCACAAGCCCACACAAGTGGCGTTATGATTGACGCGGCAGCCCAAATGACAGCAGTGCAAGCATAACTTACAATCTTGTTAAATATTCTAGATACTACATTAGCACAATTTTGTCCCGTTTCTAAAAATATGTTTGAATAATCAACGAGTGATTTGGTATCCATTTTAAAACAATAGTCCCATATTAATTTTGACAATAACTTGGTTGGGAAGTATGACAAATATGCTAGTATCAAACATAAAGGTTGCAATGTTATGCTAGCTGCTAGAAAAGCAACCCGTTTACAAAGTGGAAACACTTCCTCTGCTCTGTAACCTACATACTCACAATTTTTTATATATTGATCATTATAACCGTTCTTACTCTCAAATCCACAAATTACATCTTTTACAGGTACAGATTTATAGAAACTATTTTCTGGAACTAGTGTGCAATCTTCTGCTCTCTTAGCAGGTACAACTCCATATTCAACGTACCTAGGGTTGCCAGACGGGCCTGATTTGGCCTGATTGTCAAGTTTTTTAATGCGCGTCAAGTGTCAAGTGAAAAAGTGATTTGTCAATGTTTTTTGTAAGTTAATTTTTTTCTCAAATTTATTCTAGCTACATATGTAATAATACTTAAAAAAAGTAAGTTTATATTTCTAAAAAACACATCGAAAGAGCATATTTTTACTATCAATACAACTAAGGACTAATATGATACATACAAAAAATATAGTTCTCTTTAGGTATGTACAATTATAATAAAAGTGCCAACACTGATATTTACCCCATTACTCAACACTGGTAAATTGACAACATTGAACAGCTGAGTTGCAATACGTACATTGAAGTTTTTGGAAATAAAAAGTGAGTTTATATTTTTGTTTGTTAATTTGTTTTAACGAGTATATTACTTGCAGAATATTCTATTTTGATACGTTGGATTAGTGAAAATATAACAAAAATGCTAGAAGGTAACGAAGATGCTGGACCATCAAAAAAACCAAGATATACTGTTTACTTGGATAGATGGCATGTGGCACCAGAATATTCCAATTGGATACAAAAGAAAGATCAATACACTGCATTGTGTAAATTATGTCAGACAGAAATTTCAATAAAATATGAAGGGAGCTGGGCGTTAAATAGACATATGAAAACTAAAAAACATGCCAAAATCGTATTGTCGCAAAAAATGTCCCGGAGCATTTCGAATTTCACTGTTTCAGCAGATACTACAATTGAAACACAAATTGCACGGGCTGAACTATTATGTGTATTTCATAACGTATTACACGGCCTCAGCTATAACAGCTTAGATTGCCAAATGAAAATGAGTTCTACTATATACTCCGACAGTAAAATTGCCAACAAAATAACATGTGGACGTACAAAATCAGCAGCTATAACAAGAAATGTTTTGGGTCCATATTCGCAGGAAAAAGTTGCTAAAGCCTTAAAAGAATGTTGGTATTATTCCGTAAGTAGCGATGCTTCAAATATCGGTAACGTAAAAACCTATCCGTATGCTGTACAATATTTTGATCCCGAAACTGGGATACGTAAACAAATTTTAGATTTTTACGAAGATCCTGATGAAGCATCTAAGGATATATTTGGTAATATTATTAGAATTACAAATGTTAATAAATTAAAAATTGAACAAATTACATCGTATAGTGCTGATAACGTAAATGTTAATTACGGTTTATATAATTCTGTATTTCAAAAACTTAAAAATGAAAATAGCCAAATTATAAAAGCAAATTGCAATTGCCATGTAATTAATAATTGTATAAAAAATGCTCTTAACGCTTTAACTGTTGACGTCGAAGACATTGTAATCAAAATATATAATGAATTTAGCTCTTCGGCTAAGACTACAAAAAAATTAAAACAATGTTTTGAATTTGCAAACATCGAGTACAAAAATCTCCTTCGACATGTTCCTACAAGATGGCTTTCACTTCTGCCTGCAATTGACCGTTTGTTATATTGTTGGCCGGCAGTAAAAAGATATTTTCTACAAAAAGGCAAGGAAAATTGTCGAAAAGTTCTTTGGGAATTCGTAGCACATGCAATTTCCGACATAGAACTTACAAATGAAGATGATGAATGCACAATTGAAGGTTTATCCGAGGCATATTTATATTTCATTCATAATGTGATGCACGAGTTCCAAGCTGCTATATTAGTTTTAGAAAGTGACTCCTGCACAATTGTAGAACTACATAACGTAATGGCCAATCTTATGAACAGTATTCAAAGCCGTATGAATGATAATTTTTATGGAAGCAAAGTTGCTACAATTATGAAATCCCTTTCCCCTGATGAAATAAGTACTTTCAATTTCGAAGCAAATGAGTTTCTTAAGAGAGCTACCAGTTATTTAGCTGAACGGTATGATTTTGGAGAAACATCAATATACAATCAAATTTCCTGTTTAAATATAAAAAAGTCCCTTCTGACTTGGAATAAGCTGTTAGAGCTTCCGAAATTATTAGGTATTTCAAATGACATTGACAATGATAAACTGTATGCCGATTACTGTGTTCTTCGAGAAGTTTACGATATTTTACCAAAAGATATACCAAATGATAGAATATGGTCATACTTTTTAAAAAAGTGTGCAGAAAGCAATCTTCAAAATTTAAAAAAGTTGATCTCATTTGTGTTTTCTATCCCAATAAGCAATGCCTTTTGTGAAAAAGCATTTAGTGTGCTAAATAATTTATATACCAAAGATAGGAATAGAATGTCCTTCGATCTAATAAAAGCCGAACTATTAATAAGAATAAATTTTAATGAGGATTGCAAAAACTTTCAAAATTTTTTAACAACACCCGATGGTATAGAATTAATTAATTCTGTATCTAAGAATACGAAATATATGTGGCAAAATAAATAGAACCTATATTTTTTTTCTTAAGTTATTACCTATATTTTTTTTAAATAACGCCTAAGTTTTCTTTAAAATATATAACGATTGAATTTTTATTGTTATATTGTTTTTTGTTTCTTTTACATTGTTTCTGTTATTTTTACTTTTTGTGATATATTTGTTTTTATTCTAATAATTTTTATGAAAAATAAAATAATAAAAAATTAAATAAAAACCAATAGTATGAGTGTTTTTATTTGTCAAGTTTTTTTTGTCAAAATCAAGTTTTTTTTTGTCAATGTCAAGCTTTTTGGCAAATTGGATCTGGCAAGCCTAAACGTACCTTCTAAAGTATCGATATACTGACATTCTTATCTCCAAATCATAAATATGCAACCTAGCCTAATATAATTAAGAAATAGTATATGCTCGATTTGATAAATATGTTTTAAGATACTTGCCTGTAACACTTTCAGGAATTTTTGCCACTTCTTTTGGAGCTCCTGTAGCAATTACTTCTCCGCCGTTTATTCCGCCCTCTGGTCCGATGTCTATTATATAATCTGCAGTTTTTATAACGTGCAAATTGTGCTCGATAACTATAACAGTGTTTCCCAGATCGACTAATCTATGGAGTATTTTTAGTAAGTTATTTAAATCTTCAAAGTGTAATCCAGTTCTTGGCTCAACTAGAATATACAATGTTCTTCCGGTAAATCGTTTTGATAGCTCTTTGGACAGCTTTATTCGTTGTGCTTCACCCCCAGATAACGTTGTTGATGACTGTCCGAGTTTTATATAGCCAAGCCCTACTTCCTGCAAAGAAACCAACTTTTCTTTTACCATTGGAAGGATTTCAAAAAATCACACGTTTGATCTATCGTCATATCAAGCACATCAGAGATTGATTTTCCTTTATAAGTAACTTCCAATGTTTCACAATCATACCTTCGCCCTTTATACTGCTCACACTTCACATAAACGTCCGGTAGAAAATGCATCTCTATCTTTAAGTGCCCATCACCTTTAAAAGCCTCACACCTTCCCCCCTCTGGTATTAAATGAAAACCGACCCCTTGCTTTTGACTCCGAAAGACCTGCAAACCAATTTCTTATATGAGTAAACATATCGACATATGTTGCTGGATTTGACGCAGGGGTTCTACCAATTGGCGACTGATCAACTTCTATAACTTTATCTGTATATTCAAGGCCTTCTATTCTATCACACCGACCATACCGTGCAGACGAATGATGTATCTTATGTGCTGAATATTTATATAACGTTTCTATGACTAAACTTGATTTTCCTCCTCCTGATATTCCAGTAACACAAATAAGATTCCCTATAGGAAATTCAACGTTTAAATTTTTTAAAGCGCTACAGCGCTACTTATTTAGTCGACACCACCTATCAGCCAGCAAAGCTGCACAACCGAAAGACTTTTGCCAAATAGTAATTATTTAATTAAATACGTTTTTAAGTACATCAATTTAAAAGTCATTAAAAATCTAAATGAAACAATGTTTTGAGCAGACATTCAACACCTCGAACAACACACACACACGCACACACTCGCACTTCCAGCTATACAAACGACAGCATTTATACATTCATAATAAAAATGCCTTAATGCATTTAGTTACACTCCGACGGCACGCTTCAATTCCGATGACTTTTGCTTAAGGATCCATTTGCGGCAATAAAACGCGCACTCAACGACTGGCAGGATATGCCAGAGCAACAACAACATCAACAACGAAAACGAAAACGACAATAAAACTGCCATAAAATATTTAAACAACAACGGCAGTCAAATGTACAACCGTAACAAGTGGCAGCTATTTAAAGGCAAACAAACAAACAACTACTTACTACTGCTGCTGTTGCTGTTGCCACTGCTGCTACCCGTAAACGAAACGATGGATGTGCCAAACGGAGAGGGAGGAACGGCATCAAAACTCATATATGGCGTCTTCAACACACACTCACATATTCTTACAGCCAAATGTGGAATATAATCGTAAACAAAAATAAACAGCCAACACATACAGTGATATAAAAATTCCCAGCCAAGTTATGGCTGTCATGGTGGCACATGTATGGTGCACAATGGCCACAAGTTGTCGGAAAAGACGAAGGATTTATTGTATCCATGGACCATTGTGCCGAGGAAAAGCGCAGAATGCGGCGTACCTGTCTAAGACAAAGATCATAAAGTCCTAGAGAATATATTCTGATTCGGCATGTTTCTTCTGTCTTCCGAAAATATCACAGGACCACAGCCAATTTAGGAAAAATAATAAAATTTTATGGCTACGAAATGAAGATGTCACTTGACGGAGATGATGGGGATGATGACTGGCTGTGTTCCTCCAAATATATGTCGCTGCTGTTCAGTTATTATGTTTTGCTAGAAACAAGCACAGGATACAAGGCAAAAGCCTTGGGGTACATAAACATTAGGGTGGCTTAAAAACAATTAAAAACGGCATTAAGTTAGCCCGGGCAGAGCTTTATATACCCTCCACCATGGATGGAGAGGCTTTCGATTTTCGTAGAAGTGCAGTAATATTTCAGGAAAAATATATTTTTTTAATATAGCCAAACCAAAACAAATTAAAATATTGAAAAAATAATTTTATAATTAAATATAATTTTTTTATTATTTCAAACCACGCTTATATGGCAAGGCTACAAATACGTTTACTCTATATATATCGAAATAATACTTCAAGTCTATTCTAAAAATAAATATTCTTATATTTATATTTTCAAAAAGCTTAAATACATAAATATTGGTAGATAGTGAGTGCTACAATTGGTTGTATTTCCATTCTATTTTAATTGCAAAAGTAAAAATTTTGAAAATCCATTATCTCACGTTCATAGTTCAAAATAACGTAACTTCACGATTCATCCAATTGGAAAAAATCTTTTTTATTTTGCGTGTCTATGCAGTCAGAGGAATGTATACATTGAATTCCATCATTCTAGATGCGACCATTTGGTTGGTACCATTTTTATCCCCATTTCCCTATATTGCCACCTTAAGAGTACGACTTTCTAAAATCTCTTTATTTTACGTGTCTACGCAATTAGAGGGATGTACAAGACGAATTTCATCAATCTAACTGTAGCCGTTTAGTTGGTACTATTTTTATCCCTCTGTACCCATTTTATCCCTTGAAAGTACGAATTTGGAAAAACTTTTACTATTTGTGTCTACGCAGTCAGAGGAATGTATACTCCGAATTTCATGAATCTAGCTACGGTCATTTGGTTGGTACTATTTTTATCCCCTTTTTCATTTTAACCCCAAAAAGTACGGATTTCGAAAAATCCGTTTATTTTACGTTTCTACGAAATCAGAGGAATGCATTATGAACGTATTTACTCAATTAGAGGAATGTGCACACCGAATTTCGTGTTTATAGTTGTTGTCGTTTGATAGGTACCATTTTTATCCCTTTTTGCCCCATTTCACTCTTACGAATAAGAATCACTTTATTACTTTTTGTTATAGGCGGCATGATATCAAGTAAGTACAAGCAGACATATTGAAAAAATATGCTTAATTACTCTAAAATATTAGGGGTTATTATGGTTTTTTAGTCCTAGTGAGGGAAAAGTTTTTCCCTTTGGGCCGATTTCGCCCAGTTTCAATCCCAACCGATCTACGACTATCAGACATATTTGTGGAAAATTTGGACGTCCTAGCTCTTTTCGACGTACGGGCATGACTAGATCGTCTTAGATCAAGAATATATATACTTTATAGGGTCTCAGGTCGATATTTCAAGTTGTTACAAACGGAATGACAAAGTTAGTATACCCCTATCCTGGAGGTGGAGGGTATAAAGTATAGTAAGCCTTCAAAATCGACGAAGCACAATAGTCAAAAGCATATGCATTTCGTATTCTGTATGGGAATAACTGTAGGTTTTAATAAATAGTAACTTATTAGTGGGCCTTATATATAGAGAGCTTGTGTTCCATGTTGTCATCACCCATATATAAATTTATATTATGTGTTTTGAATCACTATACAGCGTTCTCTCCGTGAATTAATTCAGTTGTGAATGTATTAGGCGTTTTCGACTTTGAGCCACCCTATTGTACACACATGCAAAATTAAGTTTCTAAAAGTAAACTTCGCAGATAGGATGTAGGACTATAACAACAAGTGTAGACAGAATGTGTTTTGCTCCTTGAAAATGTCTCGCGGAGTATGTCTGCGTAAATGTCAAAATCCATGATGCAAGACACACTCGCAACACAACACATGTAAGAAGATTACAGACATACTTGTGTATGTGGAAACCAAGGTGCTTTCTATATACCTACATTTAATTTAATTCTGAATATACATGTGAGTGTATAGCAAGTGAGTAATACAAAAGAATGCTGGTATGCCCTTCGGCATAATTGTACAGCTTCACGAAAGGAAACCAAACATATCCTTTAGAGAAGTGAAATCTACAACAATAGGCTGCTTTTTATTAAAATTGTTGCTGCTCGAACAGAAAGGTATCTCTAAACTCTGCGTATTACACGTAGACATCGTTAAGATAACACAGAGTTACAAAAAAAAAAGATTGAAGGAGAAAGTCTGATAGGTGTTGACGAATAATACAGATATAGAAACCCAACAATCTAGACACAGGTTTTGATCAACTTCAGACAGTCTGCAATTTAGATGATTACACTAAGCTAGAAAAAATAAAAAAAATGCGACCGAGACCTCAAATCTTTTTCTATGTGCATTGAGGCATAATGATTCATAAAATCAACACAAAAATTTTAATGCACATTTTTTTTTTATTTGTATGGATAATTTGATTAATAAATTCAACACATAAAAATTTTTAAACAATAATTTTTGTTTATTTTCTTATTTTTTATGGATATTTTCTTCATTTCTTTACCTAATTATTAATATGAAAACCAAACTATTCAGGAGGATGAAAAAACGATATAAAACTGGAAATAATATAAAAATAGAATAATTTTAAATGCAATTTTTATTTCAAAAATTCGCGGAATTCAGTCATATAAATTTTAGAAGGTTTGTAGACAGTGTGATATGAAGAGATCGACCTTCCTTGATTCACAGAAATATTTCAATTGTCTATAGGCCCGTTCGATTGGACTTACAAGCTTACGACTAAGAGTCTTAAAAATGTAGGACCATTGTTACCCATAGCTTTTTCTTAAATTAATCAACAAAGGTGCTAGGTGCGATATGAATTTGGACCGATATTCTTAAAATTAAACGAATTTAGAAAAATCATCAGTTGGTTTTTTTGTAATATTGTGGTAACGATTTGTACTCTATCGATCGATCACACACGCTTATATTTCAATTAAAGTTAAATGTGGTGGCTACAAATACTTAACTTCCTAAAATTGCACTTGCACATATAAACAGTGGTTTAGGAACAGACTCCAAAAAAAGTAAGGTAATTTTTTTTTTTCAAAAAAAAAATGTTGGCATGGTTTAATAATGGAAATATTTTATTCGTTAAGATCCCAGTTTTTGTAAAGTTAAACAAAGTATTCTGTTATCTCATCTGTGAAGATCATAGATAGTCATTCTTTGTTAGAATGGTAGCTATTGAAATATAAAATAAAATTATACAGGATAGCGCGGAATGAGCTATATGGTTTGAATCCTTTATACATTTTTTAATTATTATTCTTTCATTTTTCTGCATTTTCAAATTGAATTTTATTTTTCAAACCAGGATACCATTTTTCAAATTGCAAAAGAAACCAATAATATACTATATTTAAAAAATATATATTATAATCGCATAAATAAACAAGTAAGGAAAGGCTAAAGTCGGGCAGGGCCGACTATATGATACACTCCACTTTCTATCCGAATACAATTCAATTCGGTAAAAAAGTGAAAACGGGCAGGATTTTTGTATGTTTCCTAATCACAGGCTAATATGACCTGGTCCAATTTGTCAAATCGAAAATAATATTTGTATCGGTGCTTTATCCAAACATGGAATGAAGTGACTAACTCTCACAATAAGTTCTTCCAGTTCAAGTATAACGTGCTCACTTTGAGGGAAATTCGGTGAAAATACGTGGTTTCTAGGTCGGAAAAAGCCAATCCGAGAGTGCAATTTGTATGGGAGCTATATGTAAATCTCAACCGATCCGACCCATTTTCACCATGGGTATTTCTAGTTCAAATATAAGATATTTCGCCTAATTTGATGAGGATCTGTTAAAATATGTGGCTTCTAGAGCAGAAAAAGTCAAATCGGGAGCGAAATTTGAATTGGAGATATATATATATATATATATATATATATATATAAATCTGAACCGATTAAATTAAAATTGTAAAAAATAAAATTTGTATGGGAGCTATATATAAATCTGAACCGATCGGACTCATTTTCATCATGGTTGTTTCTAGTTGAAACATAAGATAGTTTGCCAAATTTGAAGACAATCTGATAAAATTTGTGGTTTCTAGAGCGGAAAAAGTTAAATTGGCAGCGAAATTTGTATGAGGGCTATATCTAAATCTGAACCGATTTGCTTCAAATTAAATAGTGTTCTTGCTTATCCCGAAAAACTTCGTTGTGCAAAGTTTCATTTAGTCCTGGTTAGAATTGCGACCTGTACTCTGATTACAAGAATAGATGGACAGACAGACGGACGGACGGACAGACGGACATTGCTAAATCGATTCAAAAAGTGATTCTAAGTCGATTGGTATACTTAACAATGGGTCTATCTCGCTTCCTTCTGTGTGTGTTACAAACTAATGCACAAAGACATAATACTCTCGTGGAGTGTATATAAATTATAAACCATTTAAACCATATAGCTCATTCTGCGCCAACCTGTTTATTTCTTTATATTTGCTATGGATTTCTTATGGGTCAGCAAAAAAAGTATTTTTGGTGACTTACAAAACCACGATGTGAAATGCAACATTTGCAACCATCATAGTTGTCCTTAATTGAACATATAAGCGGTTGAGATCGGACTTATATTTCCAAAATGAGAGTACAAATACTAAAGTTAGTTATCGGCAAAATTTGAATTTTAGTAAACATTAAAAATAAAAATTTATCCATAAAAAAACATTTTAAAATCTTTTTCGAGTTTAAAACGCTAACATACTTCAGAAAATGCTATAGGCAGTCCTTCGACCAAAAATTTTGTTGAATACTGTTATCAAACTTAAATAATCTGTCTCAGTTCCCAGGCGCTTTTAACTGTCACACAGTGTTTCAACCGATTTTCAGTGGGATTAAAAACGTAAAAAACTTAGAACTTTCGAACTTATTTATATTTTGAGACATATTTATTTATGTTTGTACACGTAATGTTAAACGTACTTTTAGCGAATTTATTTAAATTTAAATTTATCATTTAGAAAGGATTAAACTGCCACTTTGATTTTAAACATCGGTTAGCTAAATAAAATAAATTTTTGAAAATAATATTATTTACTCTTTTCTGGATGGTCTGGCTCGAGCACAAATCAAAAAACTGTTAATTTTCTTAAATTGTACTTATTTATAATTTTCCAATTAATATTATATTGATATAATTTAATAATAACTTCGAGAAGTTCATTGTTTTGACAATCCCTGAAAATGATCGCCGACGACGATTGAAATATTAGAAAATTGTAAATAAAAACAATTTAAGAAAACTAAAAGAACAGTTTTTTGATTAGTTCATGACTACGAGCCTGGCCATAAAAAAGAGAGAATAAAAAAAAAAACAAAATTGACATATTACTTATAATAAATTTTGTTTAAAACACTCCGAAGAACACTTTAGCCCTCTAGCTCCTCAAGATAGGCGTCTCTTGGACTCTTTTGTCCAAAACGTCAGGGCGAACAAAAACAACTTTCATAATACAAAAGCACAATTTTTAAAATTTATTTATCTGAAAACGATGATAAAATAGTAAAATTGATTCGCTAAGTTTTGAAAGCAATGTCTTCAGAAAATTTAATACCGTTCCATCCAAACATTTTCTTTTTGTTTATTTTATTATACTCTCACTATACCCTCCTAGTATATATCAAAGTGGCATAATTTTCTAAACTAAAACCGATATAACTTACATACGGGTTATAATTGCTTTAAATCTAAAAAATATTTAGGCGTTAGCCACATCTCTTCTTGTATCTCCCACACATTTATCTATATCCTAAGTAAAATTAAATCATTCATAACTTCTATACTGGTTCATGGAATCCACTTTGACTTGATACTTGATCATGTTTGTACAATTGTTTTACAATATCGAAGCACCTTGCACCACATTCTGAAAAATTATCCGGCAATAAGTAAAATTGAAGTCCTTATAACTTCCATGTTCGTATGTTCCCTGAGAGTGAGGGTATATAAGTCGGTTTACCCGACTGAAGCTTACTTACTTGTTTTTTATTTGTTTGTTATTTTGGAAACATTTCCTACGTAATACCAAAAATTCGTTGTAATACTCAATTCCTATATAATTTACTCAATGTGACTTGTTTTCTTAATAAATAAAATACATAAATTTATTTATTTCTTTATTTAAAATGTCATCATTTTGGCGGATTTTGGTTATTTAATTTAGAATCCACTGAGTTACAGGGTTAAAGGAGCGCAAAAGTGGACAACGGTACGCAAAACCGGGTAAAACAATCCAACAATAGCATTAGCTATTGTTTGGCTAAATTAAATGTACATTTTCATGGCTTTGGGCAAAAAAAAAAACAAGAATGTCACAAAATGCGTTTATCCATAATTTATGGTGTTCTCACATGGTCTCTTATGATTACCTGCAATTTTTTCTGCGTCGTTTTATTCTTGGTAAATAAATGACTTGTGTCACTCAACATGACAAACGTTATCAATTTGTGCCTCTTATTGTCTTACACATTTTTCCATTCTGCGCTTCTTGTTGTTTTGTTTATGGGTCGACGATGTTCATGTTAAGCTTTTGTTTATTTATTAGATATTTTCCCTTTATTATTTTTAATAAACGCTACACTGCTCATAAATTTCCTTGGCCGCCAGCCTTCAGCTCCACTCAGTTCCACATATGTAGGATCTGCCGTAATCCTAAATAAATATCATATTTCATAAAATAACAACAGCCGACATGAGCAGTATTCGGAGTATACAGAGTTTAATAGAGTTTTGTTTTGCTTCTATTGTTACGCTTAGGCCTTTTTCATGTTATTCTTATTTAGTGGAACAATTCTAAAGGAGGCTTTTTTTGGAATATTTTATGTCATAAAGGCTTTTTGTTGGAAATTCTTCTCTCTTTGTGCCTTATCTATTGAGTTCATTCATCATCGTTATACTTTTGGAGATTAGTGATGTACGATGCAATGGAATTAAGGCAGACAATTTCACATGTCTTTGGAGGGTGGGGAAAAAACTGGTTCTTCTTTTTCGAAACGCTTTCAAGATCCAATGGAGCGTATGAGTATTATTAATTAGTGATTAACTTTGCTTAAATGCTAATAACTATCACTGTTTCAGGGGTAATTTTATAAATAATTACTTGTAGTGAATATAGGCATTATTAGGCTTAAGTGTGATGACACCTGTGGTAGATTAGGGTCCTGAAGGAAGCAACCTAGTCAGCTTATTTCAGGATTTTCTATATCCTTGTTGGCAATAGATTTCACAAGGTCTTATAGTACATATCAACGAATGACTATTAACGTTTGATTGTAACTGAAGTTCGTATGTAATTTGTAAATTCCTGTTGTTTCTGTAAAGAGGATTTGGCCATTGGAAAAAGTTTGGTTTATGAGTTTGGAAAAAGCATCGCATGGAGGTGAGGTTGTCATTTGTGTAGGAGAATTTTATGAATTTTTTTGATGAGTTTTATGTATTTTGATTGGACTAAAATTTGTAAAATAATGAGAGATGTGAACTGGAAAAATGTAGTATTAATAAAAACTTCAATAACTCAGTCAATTATTAACGGCTTTTTACAAACAAAACAGCGTTTTATTCCTTACTAAATGGTAGTGTTATTTAATTTCACTAAAAAGCAAAACTAAAATTTTGAGAAGTTTTGATTCACATCTCTCAAAATTTTGCGAATTTGAGGTAAAATAAAAATACATATAAACAGATAAAAATGATAAAAAATGCAATGCAAATTTTCGGATTTTTTACTAAAACTGTCAACATGCCTTTATTTATCGTTTTCTCTATTTTGATGAACTATAGATATATTGATGTGAATCAAGTTCGGTAAATTTTGAAAGATGTGAATTGGAATGACAAAATATTTCGTTTTCGGAAACAAATATAATTTCAGTAACTCACTCAATTATCAACTGATTTTTATTTTTAAAATGGCGAATAAATTAAAAAATCTATTTAAAAACTCCGTTTTTAACATTGATAAGTTGCACAGTGCTCGAAACGATTTAAAATGACACCAGCCTGTAAAAAAGATTTTTCTACCAATGATATTATGCAATTAAAAATTCTCCAATTAAGAATTTGGCTTTCGAAATACGAAGAACATTATAAAAATTTTATGTGAATACTTTTTTATTTTTTACTAAAAATCGAATTTTGGTCCAAGGTGCTAAGGCCGATAATGTCCAATTACATGTTACAGGATGTGCCACAACATCTACATTTATTCGTAGATTTTCTTCATACAGGCTGCTAGGATGACAGCTAAAAAAACAAGTAAGGAAAGGCTAAAGGGCGGGACCGACTATATGATACACTCCACTTTCTATCCGAATACAATTCAACTCGGTAAAAAAGTGAAAACGGGAAGAATTGTTGTATGTTTCCTAATCATAGGCTAATATGACCTGGTCCAATTTGTCAAATCGAAGAGAATATTTGTATCGCGGCTAAATCCAAACATGGAATAAAGAGACCAACTTTAAAAATAAGTTCTTCCAGTTCAAATATAACGTGTTATGCTCAGTTCGAAGAAATTCGGTAAAAATTCGTGGTTTCTGGGGCGCAAAAAATCTGAACCGATCTGACCCATTTTCACTATGGATAATTCTAGTTGAAAAATAAGATTTTTTGAAAGATTTGAAGAAGATCTGTTAAAATATGTGGTTTCTAGAGCAGAAAAATTGGGAGCGAAATTTTAATGGGAGCTATATATAAATCTGAAACGATCTTACCCATTTTCACCATAGGTGTTCCTAGTTTAAATATAAGTTGTTTTGCCAAATCTGAAGACAATCTGATAAAATATGTGGTTTCTAGAGCGGAAAAAGGGGGCTATATATAAATCTGAACCGATCACACACTTTTACCACAGGTGTTTCCAGTTGAAATATAAGATGTTTTGCGAATTTTGAAGAAAATCTGTTAAAATATGTGGATTCTAGCGTTCGTCCTTATTCCGAAAAACTTCGTTGTGCAAAGATTCATTTGGTTCTGTGACCTGTATCGTGATTACAAGAATAGGTGGACGGACAGACAAACAGACGGACATTGCTAAATTGATTCAAAAAGTGATTCTAAGTCGATCGGTATAATTAACAATTGGTCTATCTCCCTTTCTTTTGGGTGTTACAAACAAATGCACAAAAACATATTACTCCCGTGGAGTGTATAATAAGAAAACATTTAAATTTATAATATGATTTTATCCAAAGATATTTTAAAAATCTAGGATGGTAGCTATTAAAAGATGAAACAAAAAATTGTTGTGATTTTTTGCTAAATATAAATATTATTATTTAATTTTTCTCAAATTTTGAAGAAAAATTTGTTGTGATTTTTTGCTAAATATATATATATTATTATTTAATTTTTCGCAAATTTTTGTTGGCTGTTCCTAAACCAATGATTCTACGTGTAGGTGATATCTTCTTTTTAACCGGGCATGATTGGACTAATACTACCAAAATGATAGTGCAAATATTAAAGGTTCATACGACGAAATTTTAAAATTTATTAAAAAACAAAAAAAAAAACATTTATTCATCGAAAACTTTTTGTTTCGATTTTCATATATATATACTGAAAAATGGATTTTTTCTTTGATTTTTCATTGTGTTTAAACAGTGTTTATAAACTACTGAAAAAATTACACTAGTCAACAGTCAAAATGTACTCGGGATGCGATAATTTTTTCTGTGTAGATAACCTTGACATGAGCTCGAAAAACGCAATAATTTTTTTTTTTTCGTTTGGTTTTTTTTTATTATTTTTTTTTTAAATTTTAAAATTTTTTTTTGGTTAATTTGTTTCGTCCGGCATAACTCGGGAACCAATAGCCCGATTTAATTGAATTTAATTTTAAAAAATTTAAAATTACAATTCCCTTAATCTGTTCATATATTGTTTTCCTATACAAGCAACAGTTTCCAAGTTAAAAATGAATATATAAAGGAAAAAACTTATTTTTTGCCTAAAGATTTAATTTTTTTTTTTTTAAATCCATAAAAAATCCAAAATGAAAAAAAATGTCAAATCTTATTACTTTTACGTAAAGTCACATAACCTATGAGCAAAATGAGACAAAGATCATGAAAATCGATGCACGCGTTTCGCTTTTATTCGCAATTGAGTAAAGGTATGAATTTCAAAAATTTAAAAAATTTTTTTTTGGTTAATTTGTTTCGTCCGGCATAACTCGGGAACCACTAGCCCGATTTAATTGAATTAAATTTTAAAAAATTTAAAATTACAATTCCCTTAATCTGTTCATATATTGTTTTCCTATACAAGCAACAGTTTCCAAGTTAAAAATGAATATATAAAGGAAAAAACTTATTTTTTGCCTAAAGATTTAATTTTTTTTTTTAAAAATCCATAAAAAAACCAAAATGAAAAAAAATGTCAAATCTTATTACTTTTACGTAAAGTCACATAACCTATGAGCAAAATGAGACAAAGATCATGAAAATCGATGCACGCGTTTCGCTTTTATTCGCAATTGAGTAAAGGTATGAATTTCAAAAATTTGCTCGACATATGCACAACTTTGTCTATGGTAAGGTTTTTTCTTTTTTTTGATTCTCAGAATTAACAAAACGGAATAAACAAAGGGTTATTTAATTTTTATGATTGCGTAAGCAAAGTAATAAACGCTAATAAATGTGCGTGAACAATTAAAAGGAAACAAGGAAAGGGGACTTTTTTAATTATTTGGGTTTTCCGTTGGCTACCTGTATGATTTTTTTACAGAAATGCAACCCACATTTAAGGGTGGTCATTATTCGGAAAATTTAAGACTCACACATGGTGAAACAGGTATGTAGCCACCGTAAAAAAATATACACCCATTTATAAGTACCTGTCAGTAAAATACTAAACAATACACAGTATAAATAGGTCTTCATTGATCGATTTTACTCATTCAACAAGTGTCGACGAACGCGATAGTTAAAATGAGCAAACGTTCGCGAGGATTTGAATGCAATACCAATCCAAGTAATTTTTGTTACATGTGCGCCATGCTCGTCACTCACATCGCCCAGGTTGTCCGGAAAGAAGTCCAAGTGCGAGTGTAGAAAATGTATCTTAAGCGACATATTTGCTCTAATTTTTTTATAATTTTGGAGTAGTTGTTCGACGATCTCTCTGTAATTTGAGCTTTTGTTGTTTCCAAGAAATCCGGAAACAATTTGCCGAAATGAGTTCCAAGCTGCAGCTTCATTTGGTGATAAAATGTGCTCAAACTGTTGGTCTTGCAACAACTTTTTAATTTGCGGACCGTCGAAAACGCCTTCCTTAATCTTTGCCGATGAAAGGTGAGAAAAAAAGGTTTTTAAATAGGCGAACGCTTCGCCATCTTTGTTGATAGCTTTCACGAAGTTTTTTATGAGTCCGAGCTTTATGTGAAGAGGTGGGAGAAAAACATTTTCCTTTTTTATGAGTGGTGTATATTTCACGTTGTCGCTGCCGGGGATGAAGTTAACTCTTTCTGTCCAACTCCTCCTGGTGTAATGATGTTGACGATCGCGGCTGTCCCAAAGGCAGAGAAAACAACAGTACTTTGTGAATCGACCTTGTAATCCACAAAGGATACCGATAACCTTAAGGTCGGCACAAACTTTCCAATCGTGCCTCTCATAGGTAAGGCACTTTAGTAGATTGTCCATGACTTCGTATGTTTCCTTGGTGTCAACGGCATGAGCAATTGGAATCGAAGGTTTCTCGTTGCCGTTGTGCAGTAAAATTGCTTTAAGGCTCTGCTTGTTGCTGTCGATGAAAAGACGCCACTCTCCTGGATCGTAAGAGTACCTTTTTTTTTCCTTTTAATTGTTCACGCACATTTATTAGCGTTTATTACTTTGCTTACGCAATCATAAAAATTAAATAACCCTTTGTTTATTCCGTTTTGTTAATTCTGAGAATCAAAAAAAAAAGAAAAAACCTTACCATAGACAAAGTTGTGCATATGTCGAGCAAATTTTTGAAATTCATACCTTTACTCAATTGCGAATAAAAGCGAAACGCGTGCATCGATTTTCATGATCTTTGTCTCATTTTGCTCATAGGTTATGTGACTTTACGTAAAAGTAATAAGATTTGACATTTTTTTTCATTTTGGATTTTTTATGGATTTTTAAAAAAAAAAAAAATTAAATCTTTAGGCAAAAAATAAGTTTTTTCCTTTATATATTCATTTTTAACTTGGAAACTGTTGCTTGTATAGGAAAACAATATATGAACAGATTAAGGGAATTGTAATTTTAAATTTTTTAAAATTTAATTCAATTAAATCGGGCTAGTGGTTCCCGAGTTATGCCGGACGAAACAAATTAACCAAAAAAAAATTTTTAAATTAAAAAAAAAATAATAAAAAAAAAACCAAACGAAAAAAAAATTTTTTATTGCGTTTTTCGAGCTCATGTCAAGGTTATCTACACAGAAAAAATTATCGCATCCGGAGTACATGAAATTTTTTTCAATTTGTTGAGTAGTGTTATCAATCTGAGGATTTTTCTTTGAAATTATGGCTACGGTTAAGCCACCTGAGGAAACCTTTGACAGGATGGAAATCATGATAGTTGTAGTCTGAAGCGAAGTAATAAATGTCACCATGCAATTTGTAAATAAATTTGCATTCTATAAAATATAGATGCAAAATGGTCTTGAGCCAGGACA
The DNA here is from genome assembly GCA_947397865.1 of Polietes domitor. NCBI lineage: Eukaryota > Metazoa > Arthropoda > Insecta > Diptera > Muscidae > Polietes > Polietes domitor. The sequence continues at coordinate 103,587,016 of OX377621.1, read as the reverse complement.
ATATCCCAGTTCAAATCAAATTATGGTTGATTTTGCAAAAGAAAAAAATCGTAAAAAATTGAAGCCATCATTTCACTATTTCCAAACTCACACAGTTACTAAAAATACATCCAAAGTTTCAAAAAAAACTATTATGAAATCATTTCGAAAATCAATACAAAATTGTAAAAATGAAAAAAAAAGAATAAATAATTAAAATTAATAAAATAAATAAAAATCGGACAAGTATTTCAGGAGTTACAAACGATGAATGAAAATACTTTTTGGGAAAAAAAATATTTTTTCACAGTTAAATTTTTCCAAAATACACATACACAAACTTTTAAAACAAGCGCAGCTATCGAGGTCAAAAATCGTACTGCTTGACATGGAATAACGAAAATAGCCTATTTGAAAACATCTATGAATAAATGTAATAGAAAAAATCAAAAAATTTAATTTATTGTTTAAATGTCGTTTTTGCTGAAAGGTGAACCCTATGCAAAATAGAAAAAAAAATACATTATATTTTTGAATAGCTAGTAAGCTAACGATATAAGTAACGTCTATTTGATAATGGATAAATTTAAAAGTTTCTAGCCAGTTTCTTTCCTCACTGTACGTCGTTTCGACGTTTCAAGTCGACTCCGTCACGTTCTCTGTTTAACTTACCAACCAACCAATCACTTTTAATATTCGAAAATAAATTTGCCAATGATCCTCTTGGCAAGACACACTAGCACACACAACACCCAAGTTTCATTTCAATTCCGCTCACTCACCTGGAAAGAGACAAAACAAAAATAAACATTCATTATAAGCGCGCAGCCCATCAATTAAAATAATTACAAATTAATTACGATTTAATAAAGACATCAATTCAATTATTCAGAGATTTTGAACACCTCGAAATAATGATCAGATTCTGTTTCATTCATTCTCAGCCAGTGACAATAGAGGACAATTTTTAATTAAACCAACAATAAATTGACAAACAACAGGGTGGGCGAGTGGGATGGCAAAAGGAACACCCCCCACAGCAACCGCACAGGTTACGCAGTTCTTTAGAACGTTGTTGTTGCCATTTTGACAATATAATCACTACGCTTTATCTGCTACGTATAACAGCCAGACACAGTGGGCTGGATGGTGGGTGAGTGTGGACCCAAAGAATAATACACGAATAACATGGAAAAAGTGCAAAAATACTCAAAAACATTATTGAAATTTCTTCAATTTGCAAAACAAAACAACAATATCCAATCCATGGACATTCCTACCTAAGGTGGGTTCATGATGCTGCCATTGCTGCAGACTCCAGCCGAACGCTGATTAAATGAACATTCCACGTTGCCGATGTTGTTTACATTTTCAACGTGAATGTTCTTCCACCATCTGACGAGAATGCAAAAAAGAAAAACAAAACATGATTTTGTTGTTGTTGATATTGAAGTTGGCTGGCGGCTGTCGTCTAATGGTAGTTGTTTGGATTGCAAATTAGATTTGAGGAGTGGTACCTGCGAAAACCTCCTCCACCACCACATACATACATACATACATACATACATACATACATACATACATACATACATACATGCATACATACATACATACATACATACATACATACATACATACATACATACATACATACATACATACATACATACATACATACATACATACATACCCAATAAACATTTTTGCTTGAATTCAAGTGGAATTCAAGTTGAATTCCAATATTATTTTCCAATTTCAAGTGTTGAATTATGCTTGAATTCCACTTGAAAACAATAGCGATCTCCAGCAATTTTAACCTTTGAATTCCAGTCGGAAAATAAAGTGACTTTACAGTGTAAATCAAGCCCGGAATTCTAGTGTTATTCAAGTCGAACTAAACAACCTTGGGAGTTGGAATTCAAGCCTCGAGTTACAGTGTTATTCAAGTCAAACTATACAGCTCAGTGAGCTGGATTTCAAGCCTGGAATTACACTTTAATCCCTACATTCGAATTCAAGTCCTTTTTTTCGATAAAATTAGAAAAAATATCACGTTTACTTGGCATACATAATGTGAACATTATTATTACATATTTAATAACTATTATGTTTACATAACAGAAAAATTGAGATCAATTATGTGTATGATATTATATGTTTACATAACAGCAATATTGAGATCAATTAAATGTATGAATGGAAATATATGAAAAAAACAAGTGAATTAATAATACGAATGGAAATAAAAATACGGAAGAAAAGAAATGTGTAATCTTCAAGATGTACTTGAATTATTCCTGGATATTTTTTTATAGAACCGATTTTTGGCTTGCTGGAAAAATGCGATTGTACACTTTTCAAACTCTGCATCCGTGTGATCAGAAAATTTGTCGTTATAGGCAACTGTAAATGAAAACATTGGTAATTGGTAATGAGAAGACAAATGCATGGATTAGGTCCTTACGTTTTATGGCAAGTGTTGTTGACAATGCTTTTAAAGCTGTTTTAGATACGGATCCTTGCCAACAAAAAGATTGTGCTACATCATCGCCCATTAGTTTCCTCCAACAATTTGTAATGAACTTTTGGGAATTTCCAGAGACTTGTTCCTTAAATTCCGTAACCTAAAACGGTTGATCATAAATACATTAGAGCATACATTTTTTATGAGTATTCTCGCAAATTAGCGATATGTAATTATCATTACCAAATTGAAAAATTGTTCCTCCGACGATTCTACATTCTTCTTCTTCACCATATCAATATTCAAATTTTCGATTTCCAGCTTTTCCATCTGTTTATGGTGATTTGGGTCTGTTCTTTCTCGGAAGTCGGAATCTGTTCGCCTTGGATGGCTCTCGAAATGAAAAATCATCCTTCTGCTGCACGCGGTGCCTTTTTGGATGCATTTTGGACAGCTACTGTACCCCGTATGACCCTTGATCCCAAGAACAAATGATCGCGCTGGAGCATCACAAATAAACGATCTGCACCGCACTGTGAAGTGTTCCCCGTTGAAATGAATTCCATCGACGGCCAGACGCTTAAATTCATCCACAAATTGCTTCAAAAGCAAATCGGAACTGGGGGGCTTTTTCATCCCACAGAATGCTGTCACTGTGTATACTTCTTTATACCCATTTACGTTCATTAAAACAGGCCATACTTGCCTGTTTGAACTTTTAGATAAGGGCAGGCCGTCGATATTTATATTTATATCAAGATTTGAATCAGCAGGTTTGTTCTTGACCAAGAAGTCCGTAAGGGCGTCTTCTAATCCGTACCACATAAGCTCTCCAGATCCCATATTTATGACAACCGGGGATTTTGGCGTACATTTTAATGTACGAGCATCAATTGGCAGCCCACTTACATCGTGTTTTCTTAAAATCTTCAGTAACTGGCTTGTTGCCGCATTTGATACATTGAATTCCACAGCCCAACTTGCGAGTTCATTTCTTAGTTCATGGCCTTGTTGCACTTCTGTTCTGTTGATTGGCGCAGATTCATCTTCAAAATCATCAAACTGGTTCATAGATGTTTCTCCATATTCTTCAGGTGCCTCCTCAGTATCTTGCTCCCTACTCTGAGTAAGCAATGCAAATATTTTGCGAGCATCTGCTTTCGATTTTTTGTTCATACTTACTCGCAGAATCTAAAAAAATTTCACAGATATTTCACTTATGCACTTCACTTTGTAATCACGATTTATTTACCTTTTTGTTATATTTTCTTCGTTATCTATAATATTCGCCCGTACGATATTGCTTTACTGACACAAACTTCCAGCTCTTCGAAATATATGAAAATATATTTTCAATAAACTGGAATATGACTTGAAAATTTGTATAAATTCAAGTTAAAATTCAAGCAATATTTCAAGCACTTGAATTATAAATTTTTGGTAACTATTTTCAATACATTGGAATATCGCTTGAAAATAGGTTTAAATTCAAGTTTAAATTCAAACAATATTTCAAGCACTTGAATTTTAAAATTTTTGTGCTTATTGGGTACATACATACATACATACATACATACATACATACATACATACATACACGACATGCTGGAGATATGCATTCGTTATTGTCAAGGTGATATTACCAAGCAGTGCTTGTGCCCTAAGAAGTCATCGATGAAGGTTGGCCTGATTAAGGGCCCACCGAAAAAAATGATCAAAACCAAATACATAAACCCAAATACAAAATTTCGTGCAAAGCAGCGTTTAGAGCAAATATTTTGTGTGTCTAAAACGACCTTAAACCAAATATATGTGAAAAAACTTTTTGTGTAAAATTTGTGTTAATTCATTAAATACTTCCGACATCCACTCGTTCAATTTCTTTCTAATCATGTAATTAGAATGTATGTCTGGTGGGGGTTTAGACACACAAAATCACGCACTTTTATTCAAAATCAACTTTGTATTAAATCATTCTGTTCGAGATTTTTAAATACAGTACGAGCTCGATGGTATCTTTTTCAACATTTCTTTCTTCATTAAATGAAATAGAGGTGATTGGATTTTGAAAAGTTTGATACCTGACATACTATAAATGTGTTATGTGCTTCTATATCAATTTTGAAAAATATAAACTATCGAAAAGGCCGGAGACTTCACCTTTTGGAATTTCGATTTAACGAAAACGTTGATTAGGAGATTTGCAATCTACAGACCAGAATTGCCCAAATAAGTTATTTAACGGATATACGACCAAATTAAAAAGTTATTGTAAATAAAGGGTGATTTTTTAAGAGCTTGATAACTTTTTTTTAAAAAAAACGCATAAAATTTGCAAAATCTCATCGGTTCTTTATTTGAAACGTTAGATTGGTCCATGACATTTACTTTTTGAAGATAATTTCATTTAAATGTTGACCGCGGCTGCGTCTTAGGTGGTCCATCCGCTTAGTCCAATTTTGGCATTTCCACGTTTTTGAGTAACAGAGACCCAATTGGTGCGAACGGCGACGAATCGAAAATTGGTGGTCATCATTAACACTGGCCGATACAGCTGCGATATTTTCTTCAGTTCGCACTCTACGTAAGCGTGTTGGTGGTTTAATGTCCAACAATGTAAATTTGGTGCGAAATTTAGTCACAATAGCCCGAATAGCCGCTTCAGTGGGTCGATTAAACTGACCATAAAATGGAAGCGCGCAATGAACTTTCTTAACAGAGCACGCATTTTGATAATAAAATTCAATAATTTGCAAGCGTTGTTCGTTTGTAAGACGATTCATGATGAAATGTCAAAGCATACTGAGCATCTTTCTCTTTGACACCATGTCTGAAATCCCACGTGATCTGTCAAATACTAATGCATGAAAATCCTAACCTCAAAAAAATCACTCTTTAGTATGTATACTCAATACAATAATGAAGCAGGAAATAAACTAAGTCAAAAAACTGTAAGTAATGCCTACAGTTGGTGGAAGTTTCATCCTGCACTTCTCTATTACAAATACATGATTTTAAGTTCCATATCTCGATGATTTCAATTGAATTGATATTCATTTCGATGACATCAACTCTAGTAAATATCGCTGTAAATTTCCTCACATCCATGTCTGCGGGACGATTAAATGGGTTCTTACTAATGCTTCGTCCTTGGCTAAATTCAAAGTATCTTCATGTATCCACAAAATATAAAACGAACATTACAACTTTTGTATAGAAGTTGCGATAATCGAGACCACAAGTTGGGCTTATAAAGACTCCAATGCTAACATTTAGCTGCTTGCAAACAACGAGCAATTGCGATAGTAGGTGGTTGCGATAATCGATCTCGCACCAGGACTATAAAAATTATATATATATATATATATATATATATATATATATATATATATATATATATATATATATATATATTCCTAGCTGAACCCCGCCCACATCGCCAGGCAAAAAATAAACAAATGGTAAAATTAAAATCTGGTTTCATATTGATTTTTATCGTGGTCAGTAATATAAACGTTCCAATTTTCAGCTTTCTAGCTCAAAAAATACTTTTGCCACGTCCCCATCGCCCACGTAACGAAAATCCAAATTTCGGCATCATATTGATATTTCTCGTGGTCAGTAATATAAACGTTCCAATTTTCAGACTACTACCTCTCAAAAACACTTTTGCCACGCCCGCTCCGCCCACAAAACGAAAATCCAAATTTCGGCATCATATTTATCATTCTCGTGGCCAGTACATTCACCTTCATCTATCTGTACTGACTTACACTAAGGTTTTATAATATAAATAGGGATATTTATAAATCATATTTATAACGTAATAATATTATTATCTGAAAATGTCAAAAATTTCGGACTTTTTGTACAACAAAAAATGCAAAATATTAGCACAACAATTTTTGTGCATAAATATTTTGTTCGTTAAACTCCTCATATGGGGAATTCATTGAGGTTCAGACACAAAAAAAATTGGCGCAAATTGACCAAATTGTATATTAAAGACAATTTAGACGTGCAAAACATTGCGCAAAACGTTCTACACAACGTTTTGCATTTGTGTGTCAACTGCTAAGTATCCACTTAACACATATTAACTCAGATTTTGCGCAAATATTTGGTGCGTCTCAATCCCCAATATTATCGCAAAACAGGGCTTTGCACAAATTGCACAATTACTAAGAATTTCCTGAATATAGTATGTTAAGGTCATCTTAATCAAACAAAATATTTGCGGAAAATGGCTTTTTACAATTATCTCCCATTTTGCGTAACTTGTTCTTGAGCAAATATTTTATGTGACTAAAAATGCCTTTAGACTGCAATTTGCATAATATGTTTTTGGCCAAATATTTTAGCGAAGATGTGTCTAAACCAAATATTTGCACAAAAATTTTGTAAAGATATCACTGTATGTACCAAATGTATTAGAGCGCAACTTACGCAAAAAAAGACAGCAATCACTGCCGTAGCTGCCAACCATGTCCGTACGTCTGAGCTTTTTTACCACATCCTTCTATGAAGTTACCCGATAAATATTAGGTTAGGTCACGAAAATAAATTGCAGCGGTCATCCCCCACAAATGAAGATTGGATTATTTAATGATGATCTGCAAAATATTTCGTCGCTGCGTCAAGCCATCTGTGAGCTACACGCTCCTGAAAACACCTCTAAAAATCATGTTTTTCCAGTGTAAGTTTTTTTTATGTTGCACTTTTGTCCAAAATTTTTTCTGAGTTTATAGACCCTTGGAAGCACTTTAAATAAAAAAATATTCTTGTTTTAGAGTAACTCATTGGTCGTATTATTGGACAGCTAAAAACTCATATCTCTTGGAAACATTTTGTAAGATGTTTTATGAAAAATAAATAGAAGGAATCACTGCCTTTCGAATGATATCTAAATGAAGGATATCGAACAAAAAGTGATGTCACTGACTCCATGTTTGTAAAATAATTAAATACAGGAAATGGATTTTCAGTGCCAAAACTTTCAAACTCTTTTTACGAAAATGAGAGCTGCGGCGTTAATTTCTATCCGATGTTCACCATTTAGGCATCATTCGAAAGGTCTTGACTGCAGCTATTTATTTTTTATAAAATACTAACACAAAATACGCGTCACTATGAAAAATTACAAAAAGTTACTATAAAGGTCCAATTATTCGACCAATAAGTAACTCTAAGACGAGAATCAAAATTTATATTTAAAGTGCTTCCGAGGGTCTATTAATTCAGTATAAAAATTTGGACAAATATGCGACGTGAAAAAAATTACACGCGAAAAACATGATTTTTAGGGGCATTTTCAGGAGCGTTTAGCCCACAGACGGCTTGATCTAGAAACGAAATATTTTGAAAAATATTGTTAAACAATCCAAACTTTATTTTCATGGGGAGACTGGAAATTGTTTTTCCATTTGTATGGACAGCGACCCAGCCTAATAAATATATATCGACGTGACTGTGATTAAGCTTAGCAGTTTAAATGAACTAAAATGCTTTTCATTGATAAGGATTTGGTGGCACCACAACAATATATTCGACGAGCTACCAAATAAAACAAATATAAAGTAAAGAGCGGAATTCATTCGGCGGCATACATACTCAACTATGCTAGCACACGTCCCTAGGACACTTACAAAAAAAGGGGGAAAGGAAATGCGAGTACTATTCCTCCCGCGCACTCCTATGAATGTCGAACAATTACTTCTCATGTTGCTCCTCGCTGCACCACAGCCAAATAATAAATTCATTTATATGATAAACACGTGCTTCGATTCAATCTAAACTTGCATATGAGCAAAAAACGAAATATGCAATGGGAATATCGGAATATCTTTGTTTTTTTTTTTTTTTTGTTTGAATATTTCGAAAGATTGTCAGAATTATTATCGAGGGAGATTGTGCAAGGAATTTAGATAAAACAAAATTCGTGTAAAAAGGATAACGATTGTTTTCTCAGCATGAATGAATGAATTGTTTTTATAGTTGATGTTAAATATTAGGGAGGATGGGTTGGTTCAATGTTTGTGAATGGATATACAAAAGTATTTTGAGCTCAGCGGTCATTGCCGAAATTAAATAAATCTTGAGGGAAATTGTTAATCAGGGGTGTCATAGAATGCGATTGTTGTCGGAATCGGAACTATAAAAACTTCAAAAAATGCGGCATTGCTGCATAATCCAAGTCGAGATTGATTATTTTTCGGAATTGAGAACCTATTTCGATATGAATTCCGATTCCGACAACAATTGTATTGCAGGACACTCCTGAATATGTACTCAGTTTGAAGAGGGCCGGACAGGACAGGGCTTAAACAGTTTGAAACATCATCAAAGCTTAAGGCGCTCCATCGATAACTTAACTTTCTGTCCATATCAAGTGATAAATACCCCCCTACCTCCTCCATCCCCTTCTGCAACTCCTGTGCAGTATGAGGGTACAAAAAGAGCAGTCCGTCAGAGAAAACACAGAATCTGAATTGAAATTCAATTACCAGCTTCCCGCTTAATTTAAACATTTGCCTGACGAAATTCTTCTCTTCAATTATTTCCACATAAATTCCTTTAAAATTGTTGTTAATTATGCTGTCGTTGTTGTCGCTATTGTTGTTGTCGATGTTGCTGTTGCTGTAATCACAATTAGGCGCTTATTTGCTGTTCACAGTTTCGTGCAATTGGCACCACAAATTACACACAACGGCGGCCTGTCCGTCCTCCTATCGATCGTTGAAGCTGCCATCAAACAAAATGCATTGCACGACATGTGCTGCACATGTAAGTGCATCTGACGGATTTAACGTGTGTGTGTGTGTGTGTGAGTGCATGTGTGTGGCTGCAACATAATCGCTTTAAAATTTGTGTTTAATTAAGCGCAACTAACCCTCCACCACAGGGAGAGTGTCTGCCTTCATAGTTCGCCATTGCTTCGCGTCATAGGTTTTAGCAGTTAATTGCCAAATTGGAGAACCGTTAGGGTATTAGGTGGTACATAGTTTTGAAGGCTACAGAGTTGGCTGGAAAGGAGGTGGACCAAAGACATCATCACTATAGTATTTCGAACAAGATTGTTGCTGACTAATTGCTTGTTGAAAATGTAATCGAAATAACTGTTTTTGAATCTCTAGTATCGGCAAAATGTGTTCATAGGTCTGGCCATTTGTTCGTCAGTCCAGCCTTATTACACACTCGCAGTAACGCCCTCCATTCACCCTGTATGGAGCAATTTTCGTCCCCAGAGCCTAACTCCTTTACATTTAGCAAATCTTTTAAGCAGTTTCTGTCCGGACAATCTGTGCAGGTAAACAGCTTAAAGGAAATCTCATTTGCTGCATATTACTCAAACACCTACACATACCAATGCGTATGCATGCATGTGAAAAGCACACCACTACACCCACAACTACGCCAGACTAAACCGCCAAGTAATCGGTGCAAGGCTGATTGAGCACACAATTGCAATTAAGAACTCTGACTGCACTTAATAAACGGAGAATTAATTTAATCATCAGATACTCACAAACACGTACACCGCCTAGTGTTTGTACATTAGGGTGGACAGGGAGTTTGTAAAATTATTCAATTGAAATTTCCTTCCTGGATGGGATGGACAACAACTTGTATAGCTATCGATGCTTTTTTTCAGATATGATATGTGGTTATCAAGGGCGTAGCCAGGTAGGGGCAGGTAGGGGCAGGTAGGGGCAAATGCCCCAACCTAAGCCAAATGTCCTCGAAAAAATCTGCGTTTTTTAAGAAAAAATTCATCTTTGTCAACAACAACAACAGACAATGACACAAGTCTTGACCTGCTAAAATGCAAAGACCATCTTGATAGAATATCAACTGTTATCTCTAGCCATCGAACCGCTGTAGATACCGTGATTGATGAAATTCTAGACGAGGCAAAAGAAATAGCGAAGTCGATTGATATTGAATTGGATATGCCCCGACTAACCCAACGACAGCAGCATCGTTCAAATCAACCTGCATCGAATCCAAATCATTATTGGAAAATATCGTTGCTAATTCCGTATTTGGATTCGTTGATATCATCCCTTACAAATCGATTCGCGTCATCCAATTTGCCTGCATTTTCACTACTCACATTATGTTGAAAAAAAGTTTTGGCGATTTAAAAGAAGACATCAAGCCATTTTCAGAATTTTATGAATTGGATCTAAGTGCAGAAATCGAATTATGGTATAACACTTGGAAAGACAAACAGCTTAGTGGAGTAGCGATGAAAAATTTGGAAGTGTGCGACGTAATAACGGAAGCGGACACCTTTTTTCCTGCTGTATCACATGCATTGGAAATATTATTGGCACTACCTTGCACAACTTGCACCGTAGAAAGGTCGTTCAGCACTTTGCGGCGTGTTAAAACCTGGCTAAGATCAACCATGGCCGAAAACCGACTAAATGGTAAAGTTTTAGAAAATTAATTTGATTCATTTCATATGATAACGATGTTTTTATTTCTTTCAGGACTATGCATGCTCAGTGTGTATCGGAAAATGGCAAAGTAAAGAAAAACCGAAATAGTAGATGAAGTCCTCAGGAAATTTGCTGAAAATCCCAGAAAATTGGTTTTATAAAACGCGAAATCAATGATAAAAATTTATAAAATCAATTTGATTCGATGTTTCTCTATTTTGAGAAACCAAAAAATGATACTTTTAAAGTATCTCTCAATATTCTAGTCAATAAATATGTCCTACTTTAAAAAAAAATGTCCTCGTTTTTTCATTGATTATTGAGAAATTGTCCTCGAAAAAAAACCTAAAAAAATTTCTAGCTACGCCCCTGGTGGTTATATTGAATTTTGTAATTTTGTTCTAATTTTTCAGATTATCTTTTGTGTTCGAAAAAATTGTTTATTACTAAAACCGATTAAAAAAAACATATTGAGAAAATTCGCAGCCATCAGAAATCTGGTCTTGAAATTGAGACAATGATCACAGCATAGTTTGCAACCATTTTGTCGAAGGTTTGTGTATAATATTTTCTGATATAAATATTTGTAAAAAAACGATTGAATTTTTAAATGTTATAAATACTCTTAATATTATATATATTTTATTTCTTGTTTAAAAAAATCGCTCTACAAAAATGTTCATAGTACAATTTATATTTTTTAACTTTATATGAAAGCGGCGTATAAATGACGCGGTTAAAGCAAGTGTGTCATAACAAACAAAATTAGACGGACCATTTTTTATATCTTGAAATGCATCAATGGCCAAAACCACACTAATAAAGTATTAGTTTTTATAGTTAATTATAGAGTAGAAGAAAAATAGTGCAACTAAAAAAATTTATTTTGCGAGTCTAGGCAGTCAGAGGCAGGTATACACCGAATTCCGATTCCAGCTGTGGCCATTTGGTTGGTACCATTTTTATCCCCTTTTTCCCGTTTTACCTCCTTAAGAATACGACTTTGTCAAATCTCTTTAGCTTACGTGTCTATGCAATTAAAGGGATTTTCATTCTAGCTGTAGTCGTTTAGTTGGTACTATTTTTATCCCTCTGTACCCATTTTATCCTTTGAAAGTACGAATTTGGAAAAAAACTTTTATTGTTTGTGTCTACGCAGTCAGAGGAATGTATACTCCGAATTTCATGACTCTAGCTGCGGTCATTAGATTGGTACTATTTTTATCCCCTTTTTTCATTTTAACCCCAAAAAGTACGAATTTTGAAAAATCAGTGTATTTTACTTATCTATGCAATCAGAGGAATGTATACAACGAATTTCATTATTCTAGCTGCAGCCGTTTGGTTGGTACCATTTTTATCCCTCTATTCCCATTTTACCCCTTAAAAGTACGAATTTGTGAAAAATACTTTTATATTATGTATCTACTCAGTTAGAGGAATGTACACACCGAATTTCGTGTTTCTAACTTCTGTCGTTTAAAATGTACCATTTTATCACTTTTTTTGCCCCATTTCATCCCCTACAAATAAGAATCACTTTATAGTGCACGTTTTTGCTATAAGGGGAATGCGCATACCAAATATCAAGCAGATATAAACAGACATATTCAAAAAACTTACTTAAATACGCTAAAATATTAGGGATTATTATGGGTATTTTTAGTGCTTGTGAGGGAAAAATTTTTCCCTTTGGGCCGATTTCGCCCCATTTCAATCACAACCGATCTACGACTATAAGACGCATTTATGGAAAATTTTAACGTTATAGCTCCTTTCGTTTAGATGCTAGCGTGCTTTCAACAGACGGACAGACGGACGGACGGACATGGCTAGATCGTCTTAGAATTTTATGACGATCAAGAATATATATACTTTATAGGATCTCAGGTCGATATTTCAAGGTGTTACAAACGGAATGACAAAGTTAGTATACCCCCATCCTGGAGGTGGTAGTCCGAATTGGGTTTTAAGATCAAAAAACTTTGGAGAAATAGAATTTTTTTAAAAAACTGAGAGTGCCTTTTTATAGAATTTTTGAATGGATCACAAAAATTCAGATAATTATAAAGAAAATTCAGGAATTTCGGACAAAATACAAAAAATCTTTATATTTTATGCACTTTTTGTCAGAACTGACGATAGGGACGACATATTTTGTTGATTCATTTTTATTTGGTTAATAATTCCAGTTCATAATCAGTCATCAAATAAACAGGGAAATTCAGTTACGCGTACTTATGAACGATTGAATGAACTATAGCGATTTTCTTCTTGGACGCTCCCGGTGAAACCGGAAAATCTCTTTTGATCATACCAATTTTGGCAAAAATTCGCTATCAAAATTAAAGCGATGCTTGCTTCATCAGGAATTTCAGCTGCGTTCTTTGAAGACTGCCGAAATGCAAATAGGTTGCGATGAATATGGCAATTAACGAAACTCCATCGTTCAACCTTTCAAAGATCTGATGTGGCCAACGTTTTGATAGGTCCGGAGGAGTGTACTATGACGCAGTGTTGGTTCAATGATTCTGTTGGAAGGTGATTTTCGATATACATTATGGGCGATTCCACTGCAAATTCCAGCTGACGAACAGAATCATGAGTTAAAGAAAGACCAATCTGGAGTATTTTCAAAACAATTGCTGGTCATTTGCGCTAGAAAATTCTGTTGATATTTAAATTTTTTCAGTTCGTGTTTCATACGTTGCTCCATATCGTGTGTTGTTGGGCGAACATAGTATATATGGCTGCGAAAAATATATTGACAACCGCAGACTATCGTCTCAGAATCATCAGTTAATACCAGATTAGTTTTTGCAATGGCACTGGGAAGTGGGGAAAGTAAAGAATAACATATTGAAGAAACGCTACTTAAAGGAAAGCACAAAGTTGAAGACATTTTGAGAATACACTCCGCTGTTAAATCGTGCGACACTCATGAAAGTTTTGAACGATGGAATTGTAGTGATTATCCTCTGGACGATCATATATCATCGTGTATATTTTGGCTACGATTCTCTCGCAGAATTTAAATTGACCGCCCTCATCCGAAATTGCAGCTAAATTGTTGAAAAAGGTCGAACAGCTCATTCAGCAATCAAATTGCCGTTGAATACGCATATTAATGAGCTTCCAACGTACAAACTGTCAAAGACCGAATAATGACTAGACAGGCGATGTTTATGCAACAGTATATTTTGACAGGATGATTATAATTGAATGACGACTTCACACAAATGATTCTCATGATCTCAATATTAAAAAATCAATGTAACCAATATTATGTTAGCAAATGTTTCATAGATTAAAAATTCAAAGATAAAAAATATATTTTGCATAAAAATCCACTGTCTATTATCGATTTTGTGGTGATTTTACCAAGCACTACCAGTGATACCATGGCCTAATCCACCCACAAAACTAAATGAATTAGAATACGTCATTTTTGTGGAAAACATCCATTCATTAAAAAGACGTCAATCCGATCGAAACCGGCCGCGTTGTAAATGGTTCTAGTTCCGTCCTCAGCAATCGTGGGTGGCAAGCACAGGCAAGATACCAGTATACGCCGTTCCCACCTCCTAAGTTTCTCCATCTGGGCGGATGAGATTCCAAACCAGACGGGGAAAGCATAGGACAAGATAGGCCTTATGATCTGTTTATAGACCGCCATACTAAGTACACATAAAGCGATTATTAAAATATTAACAAAGAACAAAATTTAGCTGAGTCCGAATATCCGCGTGGAAGGTACACTAGTTTTAATTTAACATAGGAATATGGGTCATTTGTGTGGGAGGTACCAGAAGGGCCATGGCAAAATCGCTCATCTTCGAACTTAAACTAAGTTTGGGAAAAATATTACCATGTACATAGTTTGAATTGATTCCTTAACTCCTTTCGAGAGTTATCGTGTACACCAACCAGACGGACGGACATGGCTCAAACACCTTAAGAAGTCGTGCCATGGATTTGTTCCAAACATACTTAGGGTCTTAAGTCACTCCTTCAATGCGTTACACTTTTTTTCTGTTCCAAATGATATATACCCTCCTACTCTGTAGAGTGAGGGTATAAAAAGCATGAAATGTGTACTAGCTCCAGTTGAAACATTTAAATTGTTACAGCAGAGCAGTTCACCGAAATAAAATAGCAAAATTAGACAAATAATTACAAAACTTCTTTCAATTTTCCCCTTTGCTTGCCTCATAAAGAAGAAAACAATCCAGTAGCAGATACAGAAGTGGTGGTCAATCAAAGGACAATATTATTAAGTGAGAGTTTGATTAGAATAAACAACACTATTCAGAGCAATTAGAAAATTTGTTTCAACAACCACAACATATTTTTGATATAAAGAGTGATTTTTTTGAGGTTAGGATTTTCATGCATTAGTATTTGACAGATCACGTGGGATTTCAGACATGGTGTCAAAGAGAAAGATGCTCAGTATGCTTTGACATTTCATCATGAATAGACTTACTAACGAGCAACGCTTGCAAATCATTGAATTTTATTATCAAAATGCGTGCTCTGTTAAGAAAGTTCAGAAAGAAAGAAATTGTGTTCAGCGACGAAGCTCATTTTTGGCTCAATGGGTACGTAAATAGGCAGAATTGTCGATTTTGGAGTGAATATCAGCCAGAAGCATTGCAAGAGCTACCAATGCATCCAGAAAAAGTCACAGTTTGGTGCGGTTTATGGGCTGGTGGCATCATTGGACCGTACTTCTTCAAAGATGATGCGAATCGTAACGTAACTGTGAATGGTGAGCGCTACCGTGAGATGATATCCAACTTTTTTTTGCCCAAAATGGAAGAACTGAACTTGGTTGACATGTGGTTTCAACAAGATGGCGCTACATGCCACACAGCTCGCGATTCTATGGCCATTTTGAGGGAAAACTTCGGAGAACAATTCATCTCAAGAAATGGACCGGTAAGTTGGCCACCAAGATCATGCGATTTGACGCCTTTAGACTATTTTTTGTGGGGCTACGTCAAGTCTAAAGTCTACAGAAATAAGCCAGCAACTATTCCAGCTTTGGAAGACAACATTTCCGAAGAAATTCGGGCTATTCCGGCCGAAATGCTCGAAAAAGTTGCCCAAAATTGGACTTTCCGAATGGACCACCTAAGACGCAGCCGCGGTCAACATTTAAATGAAATTATCTTCAAAAAGTAAATGTCATGGACCAATCTAACGTTTCAAATAAAGAACCGATGAGATTTGGCAAATTTTATGCGTTTTTTTTTTTAAAAAAGTTATCAAGCTCTTAAAAAATCACCCTTTATATATATATTTTATGTATATATTATGGTTCCCAACAACAAAACTAGGTGAAATTTTAAATTAATTATATTATTAGCATTTTTATACCCTCCACCTCCTGGATGGGGGTATACCAACTTTGTCATTCCGTTTGTAACACCTTGAAATATCGACCTGAGACCCTATAAAGTATATATATTCTTGATCGTCATAAAATTCTAAGACGATCTAGCAATGTCCGTCCGTCTATTGAAAGCACGCTAGCATCAAAACGAAAGGAGCTAGAACATTAAAATTTTCCATAAATGCGTCTTATAGTCGTAGATCGGTTGGGATTGACACGGGGCGAAATCGGCCCAAAGGGAAAACATTTTCCCTCACAAGGACTAAAAATACCAATAATAATCCCTAATATTTTAGCGTATTTAAGCATATTTTTTGAATATGTCTGTTTATATTTGCTTGATATTTGGAACGCGCATTACCCTTACAGCAAAAACGTGTACCATAAAGTGATTCTTATTTGTAGGGGGTGAAATGGGGCAAAAAAGGGATAAATATGGTACATTTTAAACGACAGAAGTTAGAAACACGAAATTCGGTGTGTACATTCCTCTAACTGAGTAGATACATAATATAAAAGTATTTTTCACAAATTCGCACTTTTAAGGGGTAAAATGGGAATAGAGGGATAAAAATGGTACCAACCAAACGGCTGTACCTGTAAATGAAAAAAGGGATAAAAATAGTACCCATCAAATGACCGCAGCTAGAGGCATGAAATTCGGAGTATACATTCCTCTGACTGTATAGATACGGAAAATAGACGAATTTTTCGAAATTCGGACTTTTTGGGGTCAAAATGGAAAAAGGGGATAAAAATAGTAGCAACCAAATGAATTCGGAGTATGCATTCCATTGACTACGTAGACATGAAAAATAAAAGGTTTTTTTCCAAATTCGTACTTTCAAGGGATAAAATGGGTACGGGGGATAAAAATGGTACCAACCAAACTGCTACACCTGGAATAATGAAATTCGGTGTATACATTCCCCTGATTGCGTAGAGACTTAAAATAAACAGATTTTTCGAAATTCGTACTTTTTGGGGTTAAAATGAAAAAAGGGGATAAAATACTCTGAATTTCATGACTCTAGCTGCGAATTTTTCGAAATTCGTACTTTTGTTTCCGCGAACTTTTTTTTAAATTTTGTGTATGTGTAAATGTGGAAACAAATTTTTTACTGTCCGGTTTCAAATGCTAGAGATTTCAGAAAAGGATCCACCCTACTCCACGTGTTCATAGTCGTTCAGAATACATGGGCGTATGAACACTTACAGACTGCATACACGGTGCACGATGTGCAAGTACTTATGTAGTGAAGTGCATTTATGTGTGTGTGTGTGAGTATGAGTCCGTGTGCCGGAAAGTGGCGATTTTCTTTTATTTCCGTAATTATGTATGCCGTGGGTAAAAAATTCATTAAATTTGTAATCAGATTTAATTATGTGCATACATACGGATGCCTACTCCTTCATTGGATTTAAATATTTGCTTTACTGTGCTGTGCTCGGCTTGGCGGAAAGGGTTGTTTATTCCCTTTCAATTAAATCATGCCGCAGAAACATTTTAATTAAATATATTGAAATTAAAGAGCGTTTTTTCGCACAACTGCAAGCAATGTAAGCGAAGTTAAATTCGCGCTTGATTATCCATTGAGGCGAATGATAGTCATTTAATATTAAACAATAATTTTGCATAAACTTCAAATGGAGGTGAATATTTTTGTGTTGCCAGAGCCAACAATGCCGTATGAAAATATGTGTAAGTACGCCATATTTCGCAACTTCTTTGGCAAATATTTTGATTCGCCGTTTTATCGCAGCTGCAACATTTCTCCCTCAAGTGGCAATCTCGCTTGTTTCACAGTTTCATGCACATCTTCTCTGTGCCTGACTAACAGGCAGTCATCTTCCGCTTCGCTTTCCTTTTTGCAAGTTCGCAAACATTAAGGAAACGCTCAAGTGCCTGCTGCTGCTGCTCCCACCAATATTCAGTCAATTGAATGCTGTCAGTTGAGTGTATTCCTCCAGCCATCACTTCAGTGGTATGAGCCGGGTTCTCCACTCAAAATATGCAAAAAGGAACACGCGCAGATAATGGGATGCGAAATGCGTGAATTGCTGATAAACGACTACGAATTTGCCGGGAGTATTGTCAGCCAGCACATTGTTGGCATGTGAGCATCCAGCTACGAGTGAATTGTTGACGGATTGCAAGAAGCAATACAGCAAATTCTTCTATTGCTTCTCTACAACCTCCCAGGGGCACTCCACAATTTTGATGCACTTTTTATGCCAAGACACACACACACCGTTCACACTCTTCATGTGGCCAGTCAGTCACAGCCACAAAGAACACTCGTACATACTGTGACAGATTTTCCGCAATATTCCTCACATGTGTTCCAAAGGATGGTATGGCATCATCAGCATCCTAGCATTTATCACATACATCGATATTGCAATCAAACATTCGACAAAGTCTACATCGTCGATGGCAGCTCAGCAGAAAGGAGCTGATCTAAGCATTCATTCTTGTGAATATGAATCGTATGCAAAGCAGGATTTCATAGATTTGAACATTCAAGCCATTTTAAGCAACTTTGGTTTGAATTGTTATCGTTGCAATGGGTTTGAGGAAACAAAAAGTTTCCTATGAAAATAATTTGAATCAACATAACTCGTTGGGTCATATTTAAATCTTACATATACACTGAAAGGATTATTTTCATAATATTTATGATTTTGTCTTAACCTCAGTTAAAATTTGCATTATAAAGTCGCCAAAGAAACATTTCATAAAATAAAATAAAAAGTGTCATAGAATTTATGAAACATTTCATAGAAACTATGAAATGCAGTTCTTAATTCGAAGAACTTTTGTCATAAAAATTCATTATTTTTCATAATATGATTTATGACAAGTTTCATAGATTTTATGAAGAAACTTCATTAATTTTATGAAAGAGTTTCCAATATAAAAGCAAAAAACCAAAGAAGGTCTGACTCGTTGACTAACCAATCAACACACACAACCATTGCGAGAGTCTTTGCAATGAATATGGCTTTGACCTAAATCAGGGTAAATTCTTTTGTCAGAGTTAACAGAGGACAAATGAGAATTACAAACATTCAACCGAATAAAGTCGACACACTAAAAATTTAGTTGTAAGTTATGAAACATTTCATAAAAACTATGAAATCCGGATCCGGGATTTCCCGGAAAATTTTGGACGGGAATTCCCGGGAAAATTTTTTTCAATTTCCAGGGAATACGGGAAATATTAAAAAAAAATTATTTATTACGTTGATCAATAATTTAATGTTACTATATAAATTGGAATTTTTAGATGTATTTCAAATTCATATATGTATTTACATTACTGACAATAATGAGTATTTGTTGAGTATTTGTTTATATTTGATTATGTTTATATTTGATATATATAATATTTTGACAATAACATTCGTTTTTAATTTGTAATATGACAGTATTGAAAAAATACACTAGTTATTAAATATTGATATTTTAAACCCTATTGGACATACCTATAAATAAATTACTTTTTCCCGGGAATCCCGGTAAATGAAAAAAGTCCGGGAAATCCCAAACCCTAGTTATGACATATTTCATAATATTGTTTCTTTAATACTATGAAATCTTTCTTTGATTTTATGAAACTAAGTTTCACCGATTTAACAAATTTGTTTTATGAAATATGAAATGTTTATGATGTATGAAACATTTCATTTTATTTATGAATTGTTCATACATATTAAAAAAATATTCAATAAATTTATGAAAAACCGTTTATGAAATAACTTCATAAAAATCATGAAAGAAAATTTTTTCAGTGTAGAAAACCTTGTGAGTCCTACATTTTATGTATAGCATGTGTTATAACACGAGGAACATTTTTGTGGAACATTTTAACCCTCTACCTAATCAATAAAGTGGTCTGTTGTGCAAAAGGGTTAAAAGCCTCCTTAAAGCTGAGGTTTAATGTGTCAAAACAGTCTACAAAAATATTTGCCAAAAAAATCTGATGTGTCTGAATACCCCAAAACTCAACTTAAATGTCAGAATTAAAATTCGTTTTAAGCTTAATTTCATACTTTTTTCCAGCTAAACTGTCCCGCAAAACTGAATCTAAGGGGTGGTGTGAATGGAAAAAATATTCACGTCAAATTCACTATAAATCACCAAACAATAGAAAACAGTTGATATAATACATAAATAAAATATCGGTAGCTAAGGGTATTTAAACAAGAAATTATTTATTATTTAGCTCTTGGACTATTACATTCGAAAACGATATAAAAATAGTTATGGATATATGTATATATTTAATTGGACGAAAATTCCAATTTTCGTCGAAGGTAACTTGAATATTTGTACGCACATTTTAGAAATATGGGCCCGATCACACCCGCTAGAATTTTTAAAGGACAATTAAAGGTAATTACGATGGCTACAAATGTTACTAATTTCTCGTAGAAACAGTGGTTTACGAATAGTCTCCAAAAACAAAACGAAAACATTTTTTTATTCTTTATCAACTAACAAGCAAACATATTATATTTTTTCTGCAATACAAAAAAAAAATAAAAAAAATAAATAAATTTTTCCATAACCTATTTTTTCTTGGATTTTTCATTGTTTTTATACCTTGTGTTTACGAACAGATGAAAAAAATTATAATTTTGATCATTTTTCACTGTAATTCTGACTGATTTTGTAAAAAAATCGAAAAAAAATTCTTAAAAAATAGAAGCCACTTTCAAACTCACACAGTTGCTTAAACATGTACATATGCACACTACTTTAAGATTTCAACAAAATGGATTAGTGTAATCATTTCGAAAATCAATATAAAGGAACTTAAATTGCAAAAACTTTAAAAAATCTAACACTAACACACCGCGCATAAACGTAATATTTTAAAAGTAATTAAAAGTGAAATTACCTTCTAAACAAGGTATAAAACATTAAAATAGCTAAAGTATTTCATGAGTTACAGGCGATTGAATGAACACACCTTTTGAAAAAAGTAGTATTTTTTCACTGTTAAATTGGTCATAATTCGTGAAAAAAATTTAAAATTTTTTTCCAAAAATACGTATACAATAATAATGAGAAGAAAGCATATACAAACTTTCAAAACAAGCTTCATAATTATAATTTTGACTTCTTACTGAGAAAGTATTGTCTACATCCCTACGGTAAGTGAAGAAATGACAACCATTTTAGAAAAATATCCCATATTCTGGATATCTGACAAATCTTGGAATAGCCTAGGTTTCAGGCTTTTCTCTAATACACTAAAGACCTGAGTTGGAGTCAAGTTTTCCTAGAGGAGAGAATATACAAAAATTCTATTATTCAAATATTTCAGTGTAATGGACTAAAACCATATCGATGTCTCTTAAATAAAAATTTGTCCTGTAATTGTCAAATAAACGGCACTCGCAGTATGTATTTATGTCCATATGAGAATTCGCATGTCACATCATAAATTACGACAATAAATATCAGTCAGTTTGGGAAAGACACAGTTGGGAAACAGGAGAAGAACATTTTAAATGTAATTTTGCCATGAAAAATGCATTTTGAACACGCTCTTCCATAGCCAGATGACACTTATTCCACGACCACGGAGAGCTAAGAGTGTTCCGACGACTCTTTGCGAGATAACACATGAAAGATTGATGATGAGTCCGGCATCACATGCTGGAGAAACCACACAAAGATTCGCATACTTTTGTATGAACAAATAGATGACAAAAAAAAACGAAGAATACAAAAAATTGCGTGGCATGTAGAAAATGTCACAAACAGTGTCACTGGCGGATGAATGAATGGGCCAACAACACCACCATCATCATCAATGCCACAAACCATAGCGAACAGTGAGGATTTTTTGTAAATACATTGAAAAAAATTTCGTTGGGAATTGAAAAAGTGCTCGATGTCACTGGGTTTTTGGCAAAAATCTAATATTTATCTCTTAGGGAAAAGTGACTAAAGTTGGATTGATCCATACTATCCACTAAATAGGAAATACTCTCCGAGTCCATAACTTATACATTTATCTATAAATTTTCTTCAACTAGGCCTTGTTTTTTCGTTAAGAATTCTGCCATTAAAAAATAATAATTAATAAATATTTTTTCCTTTTTTAGTTTTTTTTCGTTTCAGTAAAAAAAGATTTCAAATAAATGTTTCCTTAATTTTTGGTAGACATTTCCCTAAACCATCGTTTCTATGTGAAAGCGATATTCACAACCCTTGTAGCCTTCATAATTACCTTTGATTGGACATACAAGAGGGTGTTATCGGAATTATATTTCCAAAGTGAGAGTAGAAATATTAAAATAAAAATAATAAATGTCACCATGACATTTGTAAATAAATTTGCATTATATTAAATATAAATGCAAAATGGTATTGAGCCAGGACAATATCCCAGTTCAAATCAAATAAAAATATTAAAATAAAAAATAAAAAAATAAAAATAAAAATAAAAATAAAAATAAAAATAAAAATAAAAATAAAAATAAAAATAAAAATAAAAATAAAAATAAAAATAAAAATAAAAATAAAAATAAAAATAAAAATAAAAATAAAAATAAAAATAAAAATAAAAATAAAAATAAAAATAAAAATAAAAATAAAAATAAAAATAAAAATAAAAATAAAAATAAAAATAAAAATAAAAATAAAAATAAAAATAAAAATAAAAATAAAAATAAAAATAAAAATAAAAATAAAAATAAAAATAAAAATAAAAATAAAAATAAAAATAAAAATAAAAATAAAAATAAAAATAAAAATAAAAATAAAAATAAAAATAAAAATAAAAATAAAAATAAAAATAAAAATAAAAATAAAAATAAAAATAAAAATAAAAATAAAAATAAAAATAAAAATAAAAATAAAAATAAAAATAAAAATAAAAATAAAAATAAAAATAAAAATAAAAATAAAAATAAAAATAAAAATAAAAATAAAAATAAAAATAAAAATAAAAATAAAAATAAAAATAAAAATAAAAATAAAAATAAAAATAAAAATAAAAATAAAAATAAAAATAAAAATAAAAATAAAAATAAAAATAAAAATAAAAATAAAAATAAAAATAAAAATAAAAATAAAAATAAAAATAAAAATAAAAATAAAAATAAAAATAAAAATAAAAATAAAAATAAAAATAAAAATAAAAATAAAAATAAAAATAAAAATAAAAATAAAAATAAAAATAAAAATAAAAATAAAAATAAAAATAAAAATAAAAATAAAAATAAAAATAAAAATAAAAATAAAAATAAAAATAAAAATAAAAATAAAAATAAAAATAAAAATAAAAATAAAAATAAAAATAAAAATAAAAATAAAAATAAAAATAAAAATAAAAATAAAAATAAAAATAAAAATAAAAATAAAAATAAAAATAAAAATAAAAATAAAAATAAAAATAAAAATAAAAATAAAAATAAAAATAAAAATAAAAATAAAAATAAAAATAAAAATAAAAATAAAAATAAAAATAAAAATAAAAATAAAAATAAAAATAAAAATAAAAATAAAAATAAAAATATTAAAATAAAAAAAATAATATCGTTTTCGATACCCCTTCTAGAAAATGTTTGAATTAAACAAAAAAAGTGATGTGGCTTACTTTAATTCCAACAGGTCGACTTTTCGCATAGAAACCTATACTGAGACCCAACTTTTGCCTTATATCTGAGCGAAAACCTAATTAAAAACAACTCTACTCCGCTAAAGTACATATTACCCCACTGTGTGTGTGTCAGTCATACTCTTGACTGCAACAAACTCTATATGGCACCCAACAACAATGGAGGAGAAAATCCATGTATGTTGTGGATTATAACCACCGACTGTCAATATAGCACAGCAATCATTAATCATTTTTGCAATCGCAAAAAAGCAAACAAACACACATACATACATATCCATACTTCGACAGAAGAGAAAAAAAAATAATAAAAGAAAAAAAGAAAACTCACCGTGAAAAGTCTTTGGAAAAGAAAATGATACGCATTTAATGAAAACGAAACGAAAATAAAGCAAAAACAAAACAATGATTTTCCAAAGCGGCCTTCTTGCGCTCCATTCAGCACACAAACTGGGAGAAAAGCAAGAATGAAAGAATGAAACATTGTAACCTTTCATTTGCTGTCATGTTCCAAATTTGCATTGTCTGCATTTCTTTTTTGTGCTAAATGACAGATGATGATCTCTTAACAAATCGTCGAAGACATATCTTACAACCTGCAGCATTAGGCCATATTTTGTCGAAGAAAAATTCCAGTCGAGAAATTCGCTAATGCGAAAAATGTGTCGTTGGAGGTAATGGTCAATGATTCGAATAGATTTTTTCCCACAAAGATTTTTCCCACAGAAAAAGGTGTTCAAGGAGAAATGTGTTTTATATGGGAGAGAGGATGTCTTGAAAGAAATTATATCTAATTGATTACGATCACCATTTTCCCTACTAAATGTTGTCAAACTAGATTAAGACAGAATTTTACTTAGGAGGCAAGTTGATATTTATAACAAAAAATACTGATCTGATTTATTAATTCTAGAATACATTTTGTCTGAGAATAATTTCCAGTCATTTATTTTCATGCAAAAACTAATGGCATAAAATGTATGGCCTTAATATGTATTTAAATATATCGCTCACTTACTTCAAGAGTGACATAAGTAAAAAATTTAAAATTTTTATTTTACTTAAACCCTACAGAAACTATAGCGACACATTCGCTTCTGAAGCGGTGCATATACAAGATATCGCGTTTTCGACTTATGGCATTCTTGAAGTAAGTTAGCGTTATCTTGTCTTTAAGGACTCTTCCTAGTTTGCCAAAAGTTTCGGTGTTATGTTTGCAATAAAACCAAATCCATTATCATTGACTTTGCCAACGATATCAAATGTCTACCCAGTTTTGTCGTAATGATTTTATGTTGCATCAGGTTAGTTTCAGGAGTTGTTATAAGTCGTTGTTGATGATGGTGGTGTTATGACAGGTATTAAGCATTTCCAAAAGACAATAAACGAAAGTTAAGAAGATTATAATTCGATTTATTGATTTATGGTGAATACACTGAGAGAAATTGGTTTCGTATCACACATAGATACAAAATAAGATATATTCGTAGATTTTCCAAAGCCGTGTAACTACTTCAGAAAGAACAGCTCCTCAGTGGCAATTATTCCCAAAGAAAAATATTCGAAAACGGAGAAAATTACAATACGATTATGACACTGTCCGAAGTCCATACTACACTAGAGCCAGATGATATACATCTGAAACTATAGATGAAGTGGAGTTAATTTGTGTTTTGGTTTTTCATTCCTCATCCTGTTGCCCCTTAAAAGGACACAATGTTCCAAAGGATACAATTTTTCAAAAAATATTTTTAATTCTTATTCACACCCTATGATCTAGCTAGACGTAATGGCAAATCAATAGGTCTAAGTCCTCCAGATACTCATTTGAACACTTTCAAAGAGCATCCATATATGGAATTTTTTAATTTTTTCATTAAGATTTAGATAATGCTACCGAGCTTTGAAATATTAGATTTTTTGAAAACTCTGGCAACCCTGCAACTTAGAAGTTTACACTCAACCAGTCACAACTTTTGTTCTGTAAAATATATTGCGACAATTTTTGCTAATTTTTAGGCAAAACAAGTAAAACGGCGATAAGTTCGGCCGGACCGAACTTTATATACCCTCCACCATGGATTGCATTCCAAACAGGTTGTCGGTTTTCGTAGAAGTGCAGTAATATTACAGGAAAATATAATTTTTTTTAATATAGCCAAACCAAAACAAATACAAATATTGAAAAATTAATTTTACAAATAAATATAATATTTTAATTATTTCAAACCACGCTTATAAGGTAAAGCTACCAATACGTCAATTCAAAAAATAAATATTCTTATATTTACATTTTCAAAAATATTGTCAAAGCCATAAATATTGGTAGATAGTGGGTGCTACAGTTGGTTGTATTTCCATTCTATTTTAATTCCAAAAGTACAAATTTTGAAAATCCATTATCAGACGTACATAGTGCAAAATAACCTAAATTTTTGCCGTAAAAGAAAAAGTACGAATTTGGAAAAAACTTTTTATTTTGCGTGTCTATGCAGTCAGAGGAATGTATACACCGAATTCCATGATTCCAGCTGCGCCCATTCGGTTGGTACCATTTTTACCCCCTTGACTTTTCTACGCAATTAGAATTTCATCATTCTAAAGGGTGATTTTTTAAGAGCTTGATAACTTTTTTTTTAAAAAACACGCATAAAATTTGCAAAATCTCATCGGTTCTTTATTTGAAACGTTAGATTGGTCCATGACATTTACTTTTTGAAGATAATTTCATTTAAATGTTGACCGCGGCTGCGTCTTAGGTAGTCCATCCGCTTAGTCCAATTTTGGCATTTCCACGTTTTTGAGTAACAGAGACCCAATTGGTGCGAACGGCGACGAATCGAAAATTGGTGGTCATCATTAACACTGGCCGATACAGCTGCGATATTTTCTTCAGTTCGCACTCTACGTAAGCGTGTTGGTGGTTTAATGTCCAACAATGTAAATTTTGGTGCGAAATTTAGTCACAATAGCCCGAATAGCCGCTTCAGTGGGTCGATTAAACTGACCATAAAATGGAAGCGCGCAATGAACTTTCTTAACAGAGCACGCATTTTGATAATAAAATTCAATAATTTGCAAGCGTTGTTCGTTTGTAAGACGATTCATGATGAAATGTCAAAGCATACTGAGCATCTTTCTCTTTGACACCATGTCTGAAATCCCACGTGATCTGTCAAATACTAATGCATGAAAATCCTAACCTCAAAAAAATCACTCTTTAGCTGTAGTCGTTTAGTTGGTACTATTTTTATCCCTCTGTACCATTGTATCCCTTGAAAGTACTAATTTCGAAAAATTCGTCTATTTTCCGTGTCTACGCAGTCAGAGGAATGTATACTCCGAATTTCATGACTCTAACTGCGGTCATTTGATTGGTACTATTTTTATCCCCTTTTTCACTTTAACCCCAAAAAGTACGAATTTCGAAAAATCAGTTTATTTTCCGTGTCTACACACTCAGAGGATTGTATACTCCGAATTTCATGACTCTAGCTGTGGTCATTAGATTGGTACTATTTTTATCCCTTTTTTTCATTTTAACCCCAAAAAGTACGAATTTTGAAAAATCCGTGTACTTTACTTATCTATGCAATCAGAGGAATGTATACACCGAATTTCATTATTCTAGGTACAGCCGTTTGGTTGGTACCATCTTTATCCCTCTATTCCTATTTTACCCCTTAAAAGTACGAATTTGGAAAAAAATACTTTTATATTATGTATCTACTCAATTAGAGGAATGTACACACCTAATTTCGTGTTTCTAGCTGTTGTCGTTTAGTATGTGCCATTTTTATGTCTTTTTTCCCCGTTTCACCCCCTACAAATAAGAATCACTTTATGATGCACGTTTTTGCAATAAGGGGAATGCGCATACCAAATATCAATCAAATATAAACAGACATATTCAAAAAACATGCTTAAATACGCTAAAATATTAGGGATATTGGGTATTTTTAGTGCTTGTGAGGGAAAAAATTTCCCTTTGGGCCGATTTCGCCCCATTTCAATCCCAACCGATCTACGACGCATTTATGGAAAATTTCAACGTTCTAGCCCCTTTCGTTTAGATGCTAGCGTGCTTTCAACAGACGGACGGACATGGCTAGATCGTCTTAGAATTTTATGACGATCAAGAATATATATACTTTATAGGGTCCCAGGTCGATATTTCAAGGTGTTACAAACGGAATGACAAAGTTAGTATACCCCCATCCTGGAGGTGGAGGGTATAAAAAAGGTTTTTTTTTAAATACAATTCTTTTCGCAAAAAGTTTTTGAATTTTCTTTCCAAATACAAAATTTTGATTTTTCTTTTTTTTTTCAAAAAATAATAATGATTTTTTGTCTATTTTTTATCTGTGCTCTATACTCTAAAAATATCAATTTTCAAAAAATCCAAAAAATAATTAAGGGTCACCGTAATCTCATGTACTACAAGAAACTGCATCGGAAAGCTCTTAGGAGCTCGTGATAAGGTTCATGAATTATCCGAGGCAGAACAAATTTCTAGTGAGCAAAATATAAAACATTTCAAGAGCACATTTTCATCCATTCTGGTCTAAGGAAGTTTTATATAAGCCTTAGAGACACTTTGCAGAATACCCAAAACAACTAGGCCAGAAATATAGGGTTGGCCATCTAACATTTTAAATTAGAATCGACTATAAAAGAAAAAAGTACTGATTATTTTTTTCAGATTTCTGGTTTTATTGGAAAGGTTGAACTTTGTAATTTAATAATGGAACACAATATCATTCATATGACTACCACGACTGGGCCGATTTGATTGTTCGGCTAGAATCTCTTCAATGTCATCTTCGACTTCATGTTTCAACGCTTCAATTGTGGGTGGTTTCCGTGACATTTATCCTTAATGGCTCCCCACAAAAAATAATCCAAAGGGCTCAAAACACAGCTCCGTGGCGGTCAATTGACATCACAATTTCGGCTGATTATTCGATTTTCAAAAACAGTGCGTAAAATATCGATCAATCTTCAGCCCATTGGTCGAAGCGAAAACGCATCGGACGCGGCCCATTTGCAAATGTCATACATTAACCTCAAAATAAAAATAAGATTGAGTGCTATTCTACCTTTTAAAGTCATAGTAAGCGGTAGTTCAAATTTAAAATTTGAAATGGCCCGCCCTGTAGTTCACTTGGAGTAAATTCCATCAAAGTCCCAACAAAAAAAAAACGGACAGTATTTGGAGCCTGCTGAGCCCGCTAGGGATAGCCATTCGTACTTGTATTCGCTGAGAATGGTACAGATATTGGCCAGCACTAGCATATGCGGAGCAATTCAGACTACTACTACGGAAACGTTACAAGTTCTGCTTCATATTATGCCAATCAGTCTAGAAGTCAGACATACGGCAGCTGGAGCGGCCACTAAAGCTTATTGGCAGATATTTCCCTTGAATAAGGCCATGACTGTGCCTGCATTTATCAAACTAAACTGAATTACTAACCAGCGATCCCCATCCATGAAGATGGTAGTAATTTGTCATATATGTCTAGCAAATGGAAATTTTTCCGTAACTTATAGTAACAATATTTTTTGATCTTTCTATAGCAAAATAATTCGTTACCCAATTACATAAATGTCTGCTATTTTCATTTCAAATTCAAAGGCCATTAACAAAATTTTTTTACAACAAAAATAAAACAAAATAAATGCATATTTTCAACTTTCATCGCGATGCTCATTATAAAACGTACATATGTTCACATCAACATGGACATGGACATGGACATTAAACATAAATTAAGATAATCATTTTCTGTGTAAATATCTTCAAGAAAAGCAACAAACAACAACACACCAAACATAGTTGCATATGCGTTTGTTTTCTTTTTGCTTTTCTAAATCCGCAGATTTTTTCTGGAAAAAATGGCAATTATCTCCAGATTTGAAGAATGCACATTTTGAATGAGAGAGAGAGAGAAAAACACACACTTACATTGCTAGGCCTAAGTAAGGTATTGTGTTGTAAGTCGGTCGGACGGTCGTTCAGACGGTCGACAAGTTTTCCGTATATTTTCAAGCTCATTACAACATAATAAGGCAGGTCTAGCTGAGCTCAGTTCAGCTCAGCTCAGCGTGTTATATACACCGTTTGTGGCTGCTACTGCCTGCTGTGGCTCTTAAATTATGCGTTATGACCAAGCTCTGGCTAATGACAGTTATTGGCTGCATTGATGAGCGTTGCGCGTTGAGGTGGGACGGGGACACGGAGCTAGTCATGAGCTATTTTGAAGTATAGCAGAATTTGGCCAAGACTAGTTTCTCATTTCTAATAATGGCAGTGGTGCTGGCTGATGCCAGTAGTCAGCCATCAGCTGCACTCATAGCAATTTTGTACAGCAAAATTCATTCATTGTTGGCATTCGCCAAACTATGTTAAATGTCATTGTTGAAACCTCAGCGTTCCTCTGGCAAGTTGTTTGATATTGAAAATCTTAACATTGAACTTGATTTGAGCGCTCACAAAAAAAACGCCAACCGCAATTGTTCGTAATTATGTTGTGATTTGATTGCGAAATCTGTTGGCGGTGATAAGAAAGTTAACGATGTGTTCGCATTAAAAACTTTATATGGAATTGTGATGACTATATCGGCAAACGAGATTTGGATTGGGATTGAGTTAGTTGAAGTGTCTAAATTGGATTAATGCTTCCAAGAAAAAAAACACAAAAAATGCAATTTCAACTCCATAATTGAAAAAGAAATTTAAAATATTTTTATTTTACTTTAACTTTATATGTTTTATTTAATTTAATTTAAAATTAACAACAAACAATATTCTAGTGGCTTTACAACAGCTCCGAATTTTCGGGATTTCGAGCTACAAAAATCCTTTTAAATTTGAACTATCGATTATTTTTATTTTTATTATTAGTTTTTGTGTTGTTGATTAGTGATCGATTGATTGATTTTCTATGAGTTTTGAATGTAATACATTCGAATATCAGCTAATTCGATCAAGTAATTTCTTCTTAAGAAGGAAATCTCTGTTTCTCTCTCATTTGACCATATACGTATTTCGTTGTCCTGCGTAGAGACAACTCATCAGTGATCTTTCTGTATGGAGTGCTTGCGTTAACATGAAGTCATATGAAAATCACACCTGCGTATTATATGTATATTTCTATTTTTATTTTTATTTTTATTTTTATTTTTATTTTTATTTTTATTTTTATTTTTATTTTTATTTTTATTTTTATTTTTATTTTTATTTTTATTTTTATTTTTATTTTTATTTTTATTTTTATTTTTATTTTTATTTTTATTTTTATTTTTATTTTTATTTTTATTTTTATTTTTATTTTTATTTTTATTTTTATTTTTATTTTTATTTTTATTTTTATTTTTATTTTTATTTTTATTTTTATTTTTATTTTTATTTTTATTTTTATTTTTATTTTTATTTTTATTTTTATTTTTATTTTTATTTTTATTTTTATTTTTATTTTTATTTTTATTTTTATTTTTATTTTTATTTTTATTTTTATTTTTATTTTTATTTTTATTTTTATTTTTATTTTTATTTTTATTTTTATTTTTATTTTTATTTTTATTTTTATTTTTATTTTTATTTTTATTTTTATTTTTATTTTTATTTTTATTTTTATTTTTATTTTTATTTTTATTTTTATTTTTATTTTTATTTTTATTTTTATTTTTATTTTTATTTTTATTTTTATTTTTATTTTTATTTTTATTTTTATTTTTATTTTTATTTTTATTTTTATTTTTATTTTTATTTTTATTTTTATTTTTATTTTTATTTTTATTTTTATTTTTATTTTTATTTTTATTTTTATTTTTATTTTTATTTTTATTTTTATTTTTATTTTTATTTTTATTTTTATTTTTATTTTTATTTTTATTTTTATTTTTATTTTTATTTTTATTTTTATTTTTATTTTTATTTTTATTTTTATTTTTATTTTTATTTTTATTTTTATTTTATTTTTATTTTCAGGATTATGTGTGACATTTGCAAAATGGGATGCTATACGCTCTTGTTTTCAGATGAAGCTCATTTTCAGCTCGGTGGCTATGTCAATAAGTAAAATTGCCGCATATGGGGTTCAGAAAACCCTCACGTGACGAATGTAGCAAATCTCAGATCAAAAATAATAAAACCAAAAAATCAAAAGAGTTTTACTATTTCAAGTCAAGGTTTTATACAAATTTGTTTTTCATTCATCTACAAATACCTGATGAATCATTGGGATGTGAACATTGGCTGAGTTGTTTTATAAAATGCCGATATTTTAATATTTCTTAACCATACTACCAGAATTCGTTGACCACATTTTGTTATATGTTTTGTGCTGTACAGTGTAATGTACAAAATTTTTATATTTCTTATCAATTAAAGCGTGCTCCCCATGTGGGGTATAAATTACTAATTTAAATAGCGTATACGTCATCAATTCTATAAATTTTTAGCAGAAACAAAAACATTAAAAAGTATGTACGTCCACACAAGTGTGTATTTATTAAGAAATACATACATTTTAGAAATACCTTCTTTCCTATTTCCCACAAGAAAAAATCGACAATAAAATTTGGAATATTTTACGATTTTAGCCTCATTAATTTAGTTTAGATTTTAGTTAAAGTATTTGTTATTTTCAGTTGGAATTGTTGTTAATATTTATTTATTCCTGAGGGCAAAAAAAGATCTTTTCTCAATAAATCAGAAGCAATATTTCGTTCGTTTTGTCTTCACCAGCACAATTTAATTCGATTTCGAATTCAATAATAAATTTCACAAACTAGCTACAGTATTTGGGCGGGTCATTATTTCGAAAAAAAGGTAATACAGTCGAAAGCTCTTCCAAGCCCCGAAAAAATTATATTCAATAGGACAATCGGGTATAACGACCGGAACAGAATATTTTCAAATTAGTGACTAAATGTCATGTGATACTCTCACTTGATGGGTCATATTTTCGATATTTATCCACGGATTTTCTTCATGTCAAACGGTACGATTTTTCACTTCAATAGCTTGTATTATTTCGAGAGTTTGTGTATGTATTCTTCTCATAAAAATATTTAATACGTATTTTTGGAAAAAAAAGACAACATTTTTTTCACGAGTTATGACCAATTTAATAGTGGTGAAATTACGATTTTTCAATCGCTTGTAACTTCTGACATACTTGACCGATTTACCTTTTTTGAAGGTAAATCCAATTACTTTTTTAGAAAAGATTACATTATTATTTTTTTGAAAAATTAAAGAAATATTCTTATTTTTTCATTCTTCTCTTTTCTAAGTTTTTTGCAACATCAAGCAAAATTTCAATGAAAAATCATCGAAATGATAATTTGGTCACTAGTTTATTACCTCAATTTATAAAAATAAAAAAAAAATCCAATACAATACAAAAAATGTAAAAAATTACAAATTTGATCAACTGCATTTTCATAAATTTGTTATTCTGTTTATATATTGTGTTAATGAAGAAATTATCATTCTGATGGTTTTCACTGAAATTTTGGTTTATACTTTGCAAAAAATATTTCAAAAAAATAGTAAAAAATAGAACCCATCACCTAAGAGCATCTAAGAGCACCTATTTAAAATTTCAAAAAATCAATTAATGTAATCATTTCGAAAATCAAAGTAAGGAAAAAACAGAAAAAAAAACTTTAAATATCAAATATCTTCAAATTACTTGAAATTACCTTCAAAACAAAATATATCATATTAAAATCGGTCAAGTGTATCTAGAGTTACAATCGATTAAATGAACAAAAATACGTATAAAATATTTGTATGAGAAGAAAACATAACACAAATTCTCGAGGTATAAATTCGCACCGCATGGTGACTCATTTGTGAATACTGCCCTATCATCAAGTTTAGCAGTTATTACAAAAAGATTTAATCTTACATTGGGTCCTATGAGTAATATTAATTGATGAGCGTTTACCGAAATCGTGCTGAAATGTTTCTTAAGACTTTCTTGCAAACTACTACTACTAACAGGAATTATAAATCAAACTCAGTCTTCACAAAAAAATTATTTTTTTTCTGAAAGAAGTTATGTTAATCAAAATGTTGAAGAAGAGTCATTGGGTAGATGCAGATGTTAAGTACTTATATAATGAATAATTGTTGAGTACTGCTGATAAGCAGACTCACGTCATATTTGTGATTAATTCCTGGAAATCCTGCAAAAAGTATTAGAATTATTACATAAAATTTATTAAATATGCAGTGGAGCGTATGATTAATATTAATAAATGAGATTTTGCTAAAATCGGTATTGATACACATTTTGAAATAACAACAAGTAAAAAGATGTTAAGTTCGACCAGGCCGAATCTTATATACCCTCCACCACGGAGTGCATTCCACAGTATTGCCAGCAGATTAGAGGCAGATTACATAGAAGTCTCGTAAATTGTTATATTTTTTATGAACATTACGATATTTGTTTACTATTTCAAACTACAAAGCATACTTATTATGTCCATTGCTTGAAATAAATTGTGAATGAATAGTAAATTAATTTCCTCCAGCAGAATATCTTGATTTCATCTACAGACCAAATATCTGTACCATTCTGATAAAAAAGTACTAATATTGAAGATCCAGTTTGTTTCGTGTCCACAGTAGAATGTAAGAACCTAATTTCATGATTTTTTCCTCTTGGCCCTAAAAATACGAATTTGGAAAAATCCTCTTGTTTTTCGGGTGCAAGAGTGTAAACCCGAAATTTCATGATTCTAGCTACAATAGCTTGGTTGGTACCGACTTTTTCCAATGAATGCGATGTATACATTGAAATTCACTATTCTAACTGCAGCCGCCTGGTTCGTACCATTTTCATCCCCTTTCGCCTCATGTTCTTCCTAAAACATTTTGATAAATTCCTCTATGTTTCGCGTCCATTTTTCTTCGTCCTTCGATCTTATTTCCCGCCAAAAGGACAAACTTCCAAAAAATCTTTCATGTTTCGCGTCTACACATTCAGATGACTGCCTACACCGAGTTTCACGCTTTCAACTTCAGCGGTTTGGTTGGTACCATTTTTCAATTGTTTCCCTTAAAAGTATGAATTTTGAAAAATCCTTCTATTTTACGTATCTACGCAATTAGAGGGATGTACATGCCAAATTTCAAGTTTCTAGCTGTTGTTGTATCAAAGGTACCATTTTTATCCCTATTTGTCCCATTTCGGTCGATTTTTTTTACTTTTTGGTACTTTAAAATTACAAGAGGAATGTCCACAACAAATTTCAAGTGCATATAAGCAGAAATTTTCAAAAAATGCTTAAATAGTCAAAATATTATGGGTAATTTCAGTCCTTGTTAGGGAAAAATTTTTCCCTCTGGGCCGATTTCGCCCACTTTCAATCCCAACCGACCTGCAACCATAAGACACATTTAGAGAAAATTTGAACCTCCTAGCTCATTTGGTTCGGCGGCTAGCGTGTTTTCAACAGACAGATGGACATGGCTAGATCGTCATAGATTTTACCACGACCCAGAATATATATACTTTATGGAGTCTTCGATGAATATTTTAAGGTGTTACACACGGAAAGACAAAGTGAATATACCCCAATCCTTAGATGGAGGGTATAAATATAATAAGAGTTGGCAAGGAACTAAGCCTTGGCTCTAATGCCCATAATTGAAATGTATTACTT
Organism: Polietes domitor; assembly: GCA_947397865.1. NCBI lineage: Eukaryota > Metazoa > Arthropoda > Insecta > Diptera > Muscidae > Polietes > Polietes domitor. The sequence goes on along the minus strand of OX377621.1, from coordinate 103,551,403 downwards.
ATACGCCAACTTGGTAACGTTTTAAGGAAGAAGTGGTGTTAAACAATATATTGTTGTCAATTGATTCTTATATATAGCATTATTGTTGGACCTTACACACTGTGTTTAATATTTGTAAATATTTCAGTGAGTTCTATCAGCAAGACTGGGAGTTATTGATAAAATAGTAACTAGTGCAATGTAGCGTATGGTTAATATTAATTCCTGGTATTTTTTTATAACCGTGATAAAATGCCCCCAAAACATTATTTTATTTTAACAGGCACTAGACAAGCTGTAAATAACCAAATTTCAATCTTTCTTTTGGAAATGAGTCATAAGTAGCCGCAGATATTAAATAGATTGCTAGTGAAACGCATTTAGTTTGTTTTCAATAATGAATAGATTTATTGTAGGAACCAACGACAATATTTATATAATACATCAGATTATAATCGATGGTGGTCAATATATTAACTATACGTATACAGTATATATATACATATATCTTTTTCAAAAAAGCGGGAATGTGAATACAGTTCGTCTGTCTGCTCAAACTCAATAAAAACAACGGGATGATATCAGCCCTAGTTATGCTAATGAGTCGCTATACCAACGATGTTAATACAGTGAATTACTGTTGATAAACTATGGGTTCATATCTCATTATTTGCTTGCTATCAATCAACAAATATTAGAGTTATTATATAAAAGACGTCGATATGCACTGGAGCGTATGATTAATATTAATTTTAGTTTTCTTGTTATAATTGTCATAAAAACTATATCATAAGACATATATTAAAATCAAAATACAAAAGTAGATACCTAAGACCTTGGGCAATATGGGAGATGGACTTGAAAGTCCTTCCTTACAAACATAATTCTAATGTTCTGTGGAGAGAAGCAAATTTACAAACAAAAAAATTAAGATACTTAATTGTGAAGCACTTTCTAGTATTCTATGTTGATTAATGTATTTACCTATCCCACGTTCGCCCACTATTTGGTCTTCACTGGTCACAAAAAAATCTCCATGAACTGCACTGCAAGCTTCCACTAAATTAACTCGCATGAAATTCCATTATGACAAAAACCAATAGTGTTTTTCATCGTGCTAATTTTAGATGCCATTAAAATAGGATGAGCGATTTTAATATAGAAACACACATTTTCATGCGAAAACTTTGGCAATAAGAAAGTTTCTGTGAATTCATTTATAACGCCTACCACCCTCCCGTCCCAACAAACTCAACAAATATCCTGACGAAGGTCGCTATTCCTGGTGCTGACGGTGATGGCCGCTGGCTAAATTGGTTGTTATAATGAAAATCATTTGAAACAGAAAATAACAATATACAACATGTTTGAATACATCGATATGCATACGAGTAGTATATAACGTACGAGGAAATGTTTAAGGGCAGAATAAATTGGAAAAACCCGATAATGTGTAACCAACTTTCCGTACACGTGTGTAAAACACATAAAAGCCACAACCTTGCCTTTATTGAGACATCATCGAGTGAGTGTGCGGGAGTGTGGCGGCAGAGCAAACAAAAAACAAATTTGCAACGTCCAGCAAAAACCACAACATCCATGACATTGTTGGTTCCGCACCGAACTTGACAACTGGACAAATGGCTTTTCCGATGGCAATGGAAACCAAAGAACCACTTGAAGCACTTTAATTGATATCATTTAATTAAACTTTACTATGGTCTGGTGCGGGTCCTCTGACTCAGTCAGCACCTCCCAACCCAACCATCGTTCATGGTTTTGATTCTCGCTTGGCCTGAGGATCGTTATGAAGTGTATGGTGCTTCGAAAATTTCGTTAACATAATTAATTAAATTGTATCATTTCTTGCTTTGTGTGAAGAAGGTTGATGATGCGATTGTAACATTTATTGTGACTTCTGTGATGATGTTATTAATCTTTATAAGAGACCGAGAGTTGGTGATGAATGGAATTGACACTGCCGCTGACATCGAATGATAGGTGCGTAGATAGCTGCTGCCACGGTAGGGAATATTTATAGAAGATAAATCTCAGTGATTTTTTTGGTTAGAAGGCAGTATTTTTAAGGCACACAAACTTTGGAATTGGTGGTGAATGTTAAAGTTGATTGATACGCACACATTTACGTTCTTAAATTGTCTTTAAAATGTCATTTAAATTGTAGCAAACATGGTCTAAAATCATCAATTAATAGACCATAACGTCCATATTAAGACTTAAGCATACATTGGAGCGTATGATTAATATTAATTGAAAGGATTTTGTTAAAATCGTGCCAGAAAATCTTTCATAACAAACACTATAAAATAAAAAAGTATAAACGGCGTTAAGTTCGGCCGGGCCGAACTTTGTATACCCTCCACCATGGACTGCATTCTACAGTGGCTGTTTATTTTCGTAGAAGTGCAGTAACATATCTGGAAAATGTAAATTTTTTACACCAAAATAAGACAAGGCTACCATATATCGAAATAATACTTCAAGTGAATTCAAAAAGAAAATATAAGACAACAATCTTCAAAAATCTCATAAATATTGGTAGATAATAGGTGGTATAGTTTGGTTGTATTTCCAGACAGACGGATATGGCTAGATCGTCTTAGAATCAATCAAGAATATATATACTTTATAGGATCTCAGGTCGATATTTCAAGGTGTTACGAACGGAATGACAAGGTGGACAAATAAGATAATCAGAATGGTGAATAGTACACTATACAAAAACAAACAAAAAAATATGCTGTGACCGAGAACTAAAAAACTATGTTCGTGTGTATTGAGACATTCTGATTCATAAAATCAATGCAAACATTTGTTGTTGAATTTGTTTTCTAAATTTTTACTTAAATTCCAATTTTCTTCGAAAGTGCCTTTAACATTTTTACATTTATTCATAGAATTTTTTCGACCAAAACTTCTTTTCATGGTTAGGATGTGAACTATCATGAAATGAAAAAATAAATTTTTTAATTCTGGTCTTAATGGATTTTTATCGTGCCAGAAAAATTATATATTTAAAAAAAAGAAAAAACATGACGTTTTAAAATTCTCTTACACAGAAGGTAATCAATTTTACATTAATCCACCGATTATTTTTTGGCTATTTTATGTTTTTACATTGAAAATTCTTGACATGGCGTTTTAAAATGCTCTTACAAAGAAGGCAATCAATTTCCAATTTTTGTTCGTAAAAAAATAATATTTTTTAATCTTTTTTGACGACTGTATGTCTTTACATTGGAAATTCGTCTTATAATTCGGTAATATATTATTATGAATATGTCCTTATAAATTGAATTATTGTTGAGAAATGCACTTTGTGCTTCACATTTGTGAGTAATTTATCATCGAGATATAAAATAAAAAAAATAGAAAAAAATCGTGCTAATAATGTTTCCCAAGACATTTATTACAACATAAAGGCAGGCATCTTTTACTGTGAGGGTACACAATATTTTAGTGAATATCTCCTTGAAATCTGACAACAAGTTTCAAAGTTATTACACATAAGTTGGGAGCGTATGATTATGATTAAGTAATGAGATTTAGTTAAAATTGTGCTAAAAATTTAATTCTTGGCGATGAGTCACTAAGTATGTCCTGATGTTAAGTACTTACATATTGCTTTACTGCTGAGGAGGGCCGGTGAGAAGCTCTTCGTTTCATAATAATTATTAAGTTTACAGCCTAAGAGTCTTAGAGTTATTACATAAGAGACTTAATCATATATTGGAGCGTAATTAATCATATATTAATAATATCTTGTCAAAATCTTTCCAGAGAGTTTTTGATTTCTAAAAATTGCAATTAAAACTTAGCTCTGATAAATTATTTTTTTTTTAGAGAATATTTATGTCATTCGAAATATTGTTAAGAATCTGCATATGCTAAGCACTTACATATTGCATTAACGTTGAGGAGTTCCGGTGAGAAGTACTTTGTTTCATAATTATTATTACGTTATCAGCAAGTTTAAGAGTTACTACATAAAAGACTTAATCGTACACTGGAGCGAATGATTAATATTAATAAAAGCAATTTTGTTAAAATTGTGCAATGTTTCCTAAGACACGTTTGCGCAATTTAACTTTGCCAATCGTAACAAAAGCAATCTCATTTTTCACAACAATTAGCCATTTTAGGCAAAACTGAAAATGCAATATTCAACGGTCCTACTTGAAATAATTTTTATTAAATAAATTACTCAAGCTTTATATAAGAATATATCGGCTTTTTTAATTTTTTGTAGCCCTTACAATGCAATTTGACTTGGAATATTTTTTTCCATTCACATCATCCCCGCCTGAAGATCAGCTTTGTGGGGCAGTTTAACACGAATTCGGAAAAAGTACGAAATTAAACCTAAATTGACTTACTTTTGGCACTTAAGTTGAGTTTTGAGTTTTGGTGTATTCAATATTCATAGTAGAATTTTAAAACAGATCATTTTGTAGAACGTTTGGCCCGCAAACTGATGTTTAGGGGTGCCTTTTGCTCTTTGCAGAAAAGGGACCAAAACAATTATCCAATAAATTTATTTAAAACGGCACTAAAGCGGCCACGTAAACCAACCAAAACTTTCAAAACGCCCATCCACGCATATTCTTATTATCAGAATCTGTTGGCATAACCTGATTATTGATAATTGATTATCATAACTGCGTTCTGAAGTCATTAAGGTCTTAACTCTCTCCAGTTATTTTTTATTTTATAATATCTCTTAGGAAAGACGATTTTATCAAAATCCTTTCAAATTAATATCAATCATACGCTCTATTGTACGATTACGTCTTTTACGCAATAAATGTAACACAGAGCTTCACAACAGTATTTCTCAACATTAATTCAATATATACGAACTTAATATCTATCTGCATCTACCAAATGACTCATATCCAACACTTTGGTTAATATAACTTCTCTCAGGAAATATTAAAATTGTCTTTAAAAGGACTATGTTTGAATTGACTAGTTCTAAGAAAAACAAATTATTAGCTACCTGTTGTTATGTTTTTCTTATCATACATGTTTCTCAAGACATACAAAAGAAAAATTGTATCAATTAATATTAATCATACGCTTCAGTGTATCGCAGATACTTTTGTGCACTAATTCTAAAACGTTTTGAATGATTGCAAGGCAATCCATATTTATTTCTCAACATTATGTTGGAAATATTTTGCATTTTCCATATTCATGAAGATTCGCTCTTACGAGTATGTGTAAAAGCGACAAATATTTACAACCATTTAAAACTACATCCATACATAAACTCTCACCGATATACGTATATTCTTTTTGTTTAGAAACACAAATTTATATCAGAATCCGATGGCAGAACCTGATTATCTTCTGGTTGGAAATCCAATGGGTTCTACACAAAAAATGCACCGATGATATCCTTTTCACTATTGGTGTGTCTGGATGAAATATAATGAGATGTGGATTTAAAAAATGATCATGATCCGTTGAAGGTATAGGGAAAATATGAATGAAATTAGTATGGGGGATGTTATATTAAAACATTCACTTTCAAAGTAGGCGATTTTAGGTAGAATTTACATTTGTATGGAAACCTGATTAAGTGGATTATGTTGCAGAGAAGTAATCAAATATTAAGCGGGGTAAAATTATGGGAAAAAATATACAAAAAAGTGTTTAAATGATACATTTAGATAAAAATCTTCAAGATCAACATATAAGAAAAATTTACAACACTATATCTGGCTTGAAAAATCATTGCAGTAAAATGAGCTGAGGGATGGTAGCAGAAAGAAATCGCAGAATTCCGAAACCAAGGCCATAAGCGTAGATTTGTCAAACTAAAAAATAAAAAACTATATATATAATTACTATTCCATAGACTTGAGTATAAATTTAGATTAAACCAAAGAACTACCCGCATTAATTGCATTTTTTTCTATTTCTAACTAGATGTCCTTAATAATTAATTATTGTTTCGTTATTTTGTATCTAATATAACTTGTATTTCATATGGTGTTTTTATCGAATTTTATACGACCTTGGCTGTTTGTGAAGCCTTTTGACTACAAAAATAGTCCTGCAAATCTGTTATAAATTGTCATTAAAATACAATTTGTCAATACAGCACTCTGTGGCGTATGATTGATATTAATTAATAATGTCTTTCCATTTTGTTCCATAAAATCCCGAGAATAATGCGATTAAAATGGCTTTCATTTGAAATGACAAGAAATTTTGATTCATTTGGCTGATGTAAAAAAAGTTTGTCCAAACTTTCATTGTTGAACAAACCTACAACACTTTTCTAATAAAAATTGTTTCCTAGAAAACTTCTCATCGTTATGATTTTTCTTCTTACTCTTAGTTTATCTCATAAAATACCGTCGGCAAATTGTTATTCTACACATTTTATTATGAAGCAGCGTTAAATTCTCATGAAAAAATGCGACCATTTTCCGTATCATTAGTTGTCGTGAGCACGAAAAGAATGAATGAAAGAAAGACCAAAAAAGATGGTCATAAATTCAAAGAGTTACGCAGAATTTAAATGAGATTATGTACCCTAATGCAGGCGGTTGTGGTCTTAAAGGAGTGGTGGGTGGTAACAACGTTTATGGGAAATTGATTTTGTTATCGTGATGGAAAAATTGTTAATCTTCAAGAAAATTGCTCAAATCGCAACATTTTTAAATAATAAAATATAATTATAACGAATATTTATCAAATAAAACAATGTTGCTTAAAAACAATAATAATTTGATGAAGTTCTTATAAATCTAAAAAAGAAAAAGGTTTTGTTGTTTATTTCTTTAAATATTAAAATTTAGATGAGTAATTTCATAGCCCATCGAACTCAATATAATATTAGGAGAAATTAAATGCAAACAAATTTATAATTAGTCTAGTAGTGTTTTTAGTAGTTTTCAGTTTCCATTTTTTAATAAAAAAGATTCAAAATATCGCAAAATCAAAGCAAAGGGAATGTATAATTACCAATTTATATTAATTATCATCAAAACTTATATGTTTCTGCCTAAAGTTTCATGGTTTCATTGAAATTTTTGCGAAACATCTTGAAAAATAACACAGACTGATGTCTTTAGTTTGATTTGAAATTGGTTTTATTTGTCCATACATGACAGAAACAGTTGTACGTGTACAATTTCATAAAAATCACCAAAATTAATATAAATCATACGCTCAGGTGTACATTGGAGATAATTGCTCCATAACTACTAAAGTTTTACGAGTTTCATTGAAATTTTTACAAAATATAAATGAAAGATAGACAAAGCAATAGATAATGTAACCATGGTACAAAATAATAAATCCATTTAAACTAAATTTATTTCATTTATATTACGATGAACTGATTCTTAGTTTTTAATGCACAATTATTTAGTTGAATGTCACCTCTCAACTCACTTGCCACAGCGCTCATTTTATTTGTCGTCTTGTGTATTTTCTATTGCCTGTTATGATGGGAAATTGCCAGTGCCAGTAAATATTTTCCCAAATACAAATTTGCCAACTCAACTTGACAAAATGTTCAAAATTTGAAATGAAACGCTTAAAATGCAAAATGCGAAACATTAAAAACATGCAAAATCTTGCTGCAGATGAATACAAATGAACACTGATGACAGAGCATTTAGCCAGCACAAATAATCGTCATATTTCTCATAATAAAAGATAACAACACAAACAGCTTCAAATGTCAACATATTTCACATGAAAACATTTGTCGCCGGAATGAAAGTAAATTCACAAAATTGTACACAATCATCATAACAACATTTGTTGCTTGTTGCCACAACAGAAGGTTAACCGACCGAAGCGAAAAGCGCAGATGAAAAAGAAATCTTTCTTCAGCAGTAAAAAAATGAAATAAAATAAACTCCCAATCCAGTAATAATGTTGTGCATATGCTGGATGACACTGCGACCTCGTAACGACACCAAAACACAGAATCAAAATGAACAGCACAGTTTGCCAAAATCGTTGGCACCCAGAGTACCCGGGCAGCGATTCGGATGCTGATGATGATCTATGATGGCTGTGGCAAAGAATCAAATATACTTTGGCTATGCATTGCATGTGGCACAAACTGCAAAAATGCACAAGCAACCCGGCAATAACCCATAACCGAGCACTTCTGCTATGCTAAACACGTTCTAAGCGCATCCAACTAAAATCATTACAATGAAGACAACAACAGCGACAACGACAACGATTGCTGAACTTGCTGCTGATGAGGACGAGGATGAGGTCGGCATTATCGGTGTGTGCGTGCTCACAGCCATCATCCAAGCTTTTATCTTTGGGCAACAATATCTATGATGTACTATCAACAGGGAAGAACAGTTCATCTTTGGTGTCCAACCATTTGTTTTCTGTTGTAGCAACCGACTAACATGACAATGACTTTGTTAACAACAAGCGGTGGAACAGTGGTGTTCAACACCACAAAACAAAAATCGTAAAAATGACAGGAACAGCGACAGGAGTAACACGAAAAGCCATAGCAGATTGTAGAGGATGTGGCTGCGCGAAAGCAATTTCGTTAAGTTTCCATTCAAATGCCAAGCCAAAAATTGTTTGAATAACACCGGACGAAATGTTTATTGCCACTTGGTGTCAGCTTCCTTTTAATGGCAGACGTGGAAATCAGTTTATAATGGGAAATATAAAAAATGTCAAGAATTAAAATTAATCATACGCCATGGTGGCCTGTTTTCTTATTGCCGAATAACACCTGCAATTTCAAAGGTATTTTAATGAAATTTCCACTATATTTAAAACCAAATCAAAGGATGAATTTCCATTGAAGACCTGACAAAAAATTGTCTAGTAATCCCATTTAACAATTTAAATGAACACCGTAGTCATTAAGCTTTTATATAAAACCATGTCATTCACTATACAAGGTAACAACATCAATTAACGATGGAAACTTTATGCAAGGAAATGGGGGAAAATTAAAATACTTGCAATGGAAAGAGTTAAAGTGTGGCATTTAGTAACCGTGAAATTGATATATTGCAAGGAGCAAGTATTTCTAAGAGCCATTTTCTTTGTCTTTCAGTTTTGTAGCTGGAAAATACTTTTGCGACACTAAAGTCTGAAGTGTTAAGTGTTGTCGCTTATAATCGCTTTAATTTCAGTGGTTATTAAAACAAATTTATGTTGAGAAAATTCACAAATTTCAAGAATTAATAATAATCATACGCCAAACATACTACTCCCATGAAAAAATGCTATTAAAGCACTGGAATGAGTCAATGCTGTAAAATCCAGTGGAAATAAAATTTAGCGCATTTGCCTGATTTGGCATAACAAGAACTTTGCTATCAATTTCAAAGTAAATTTAAGATAAATATGCATTACTTTCAAGGTTGAAGTTCATCATCTTTGAACGATAACGAGACAATTTGAAGAACGCGAGCTAGCGTAGAAGATTGTTAAAACTCTTACAGCCCTTAATATTGTCATGAGATTTTCGTCTAGTTTGAGCGTTATGTATCGCAGCGTACACAGACGCGACATAAGGCACCATTTTGATTAAAACAAATTCCCAATAGTAAAAATTACAATTATGGAGAATAAAAGTTCATATTAGCTTTCAATATCATCAAAATCCACTTTGTACAAGGAATTACTAATATTAATAATAATAATTAATATAAATTATAGCTGGTGAAGATTATTGCTTTATAACTTCAATATATTCAAAATTATTCCCAATGAAACACAATTACTATAACGGAAATTAAAAAATATCAAAATCTACTATGTAAAGGGTGATTTTTTAAGAGCTTGATAACTTTTTTTTAAAAAAAACGCATAAAATTTGCAAAATCTCATCGGTTCTTTATTTGAAACGTTAGATTGGTCCATGACATTTACTTTTTGAAGATAATTTCATTTAAATGTTGACCGCGGCTGCGTCTTAGGTGGTCCATTCGGAAAGTCCAATTTTGGGCAACTTTTTCGAGCATTTCGGCCGGAATAGCCCGAATTTCTTCGGAAATGTTGTCTTCCAAAGCTGGAATAGTTGCTGGCTTATTTCTGTAGACTTTAGACTTGACGTAGCCCCACAAAAAATAGTCTAAAGGCGTCAAATCGCATGATCTTGGTGGCCAACTTACCGGTCCATTTCTTGAGATGAATTGTTCTCCGAAGTTTTCCCTCAAAATGGCCATAGAATCGCGAGCTGTGTGGCATGTAGCGCCATCTTGTTGAAACCACATGTCAACCAAGTTCAGTTCTTCCATTTTGGGCACGGTAGCGCTCACCATTCACAGTTACGTTACGATTCGCATCATCTTTGAAGAAGTACGGTCCAATGATGCCACCAGCCCATAAACCGCACCAAACTGTGACTTTTTCTGGATGCATTGGTAGCTCTTGCAATGCTTCTGGCTGATATTCACTCCAAAATCGACAATTCTGCCTATTTACGTACCCATTGAGCCAAAAATGAGCTTCGTCGCTGAACACAATTTCTTTCTTTCTGAACTTTCTTAACAGAGCACGCATTTTGATAATAAAATTCAATGATTTGCAAGCGTTGCTCGTTAGTAAGTCTATTCATGATGAAATGTCAAAGCATCTTTCTCTTTGACACCATGTCTGAAATCCCACGTGATCTGTCAAATACTAATGCATGAAAATCCTAACCTCAAAAAAATCACTCTTTACAACAAATTCCATAATTTATATAAATTATACTCTCAGATCAGATCAGTCAAGATTATTGCTTTATATCTTGAACAGAGGTTGAAATTATTCCCAATAGCAATAAAATATAATTGTGGAGAATAGAAAAATCATCTTAGATTTCTATAGAAACTCGTTTGTTGGCAAAACCTATCATAGAAAGAAGATTGTGTCACGAATTACAAAAATTATTCTCAATTAATATAAATCATACGCACTGATATACCGTGAAGATTATTGCCGCATAACTTGAAAAGGTTTATTCGGATGTCAAAAAGTTTCGGTGATATCAAAAGATCGCATAGTTGTTACATTTAAAAAATCCACAAATTTCAAATATAATTTTGGCATAACATTTAATCCCGTTGGAGGCCAATGCGTAATAGAATATCTACAACACGATAGAACATGAACAAGTTTTTTTTTTTCAAAAATAGTACACGTAGATTCATTTGGAAACTTTCAAAACAAGCAATGGAAAATCTTCAATATTTATAGAAATATAAATATTCTCATAAATTTGGACGAAGGGACGGAGCGAGCTACCCCCAATCAGTAAGTTTTAGGGGATATAATTTATTAATCACTGAAGTGTAGCTTTAACTAGCTTTTTAGTCATAACTGTAAGCAGCATTATTGAGATGAAGAAAGTATGATGGTCTTACCCGTAGAACCTGGTCTGTCTGGCGCTATTTAACAGTGTCAAGATAACAGGAGGGAAAATAAAAGTTAGCCTAAAATGTTAGTTTTTTCTGTGTTGCTTATCATTTATTTTTCTCTAAGCTTGAAGTAGCTTGGCTATTATAAAAAAAAACCATTTTTATCAAATGAAATTATCATTATATTATATCAAAACATCACCCGACAAATTACATTTAAATTTTTGCTGATATATTTCATTTCTTTTATTTGGTGGTACAAATCAGTCACAGAAAGGGATTTTTTTTTTGATAATACTGCGCAAAAAATTAAAACTAACAGGGTTCTGGCAATGGATTCTGATATAGGGGGCGAAAAAAGAATATACGTATATCAGCGTTTTGAAAGTTTACAATTGGTGTTCATTTTAGATGAATATTTCCCACAAGGAGGCCGTGTGATCCTTTAATTTTAAGTATAGCATGCAATATTACTTAAAGCCCTACATGGAAAATATGTTCCACCCAACAACTCCTTATTTTAACCCTTGAGACCCATAAAACCTAATAAAAATATATAATAGAAATAACACTGTGGAAAACAAACAATAACAAGGTTCTGATAAGGCATTCCGATAGAGGGGTATTAGGAGTTATTATATAAAAGATATAATCATACGTTGGGTCGAATGATCAATAATAATTTATGAAATTTTACCGAAATAGTGCTCAAATTTTCCTTAAGGCATTTATTACAATGTAGACATCTACTCTTACCACGGCTGATATTGGCAATAGGAATCTTACAATTTTTTAATTGATTTGAACTGGGATATAGTCCTGGCTCAAGACCATTTTGCTTCTATATTTAATAGAATGCAAATTTATTTACAAATGGCATGGTGACATTTATTACTTGGCTGCGGACTACCACGATCATGATTGCGACCATGTCAAAAGTCTTTTCAAGTGGCTTCGCAGCGACTTTTCAACATCAAACCCGGCCTCTATAAGGAGATGATTCTCACAAACGAACGAGAATCACAACTCACTTGCCGAATTTGCGTTTAAAAAATCGCACCAAGTAATAAAGCACACATGCCATCTTACAAGCATCTCATTGAGTTGCATATGTAAGTATAGAGGCCGGGTTTGATGTTGAAAAGTCGCTGCGAAGCCACTTGAAAAGACGAAATCATGATCGTGGTAGTCTGCAGCCAGTAATAAATGTCACCATGCCATTTGTAAATAAATTTGCATTCTATTAAATATAGAAGCAAAATGGTCTTGAGCCAGGACAATATCCCAGTTCAAATCAAATATTATATTACAGACCAAAAAAAATGCAAACGAAAAAACTAAAACAAATTTTTTAATTTTTAATAAAAATGTTGGACATGTTCCATTAAGTATCTGCAGATTTTAAGACCTTATTTATTGCATTAATGTTGACTACATTTCATATTTGACATTATTTCTTAAAAATTTAAGATTATTTTCTTGAAATCCTTCAACAAATATTAGAGTTATTAGATAGAAGACTTGATCGCACCATGGAGCATATGATGATATTAATTGATGCTACTTTGGTAAAATCGAGATGCAAATCCTTCTAAAATAAAACAAGTAAGGAAAGGCTAAAGTCGGGCGGGGCCGACTATATAATACCCTACACCACTCCCGGCGTATGTACCTCGCTTTGATTACTAAACCCAGGTATTTCATGGGAGCAATTTTATGTAGTTCATATATATTATACAGCTACTATAAATTCATCGTTAGCCATATTTAACGAATATGGTAATTGATCCAATTATCCGACAGACAAATACAAATTATACAGTAGTAATAGGACCGACATTTCAAAAGGGGGCCAATAACAACATTCTGGAACTGGTCCAAAACATGGGCCTATATATTTCTCATTCACTGTAGGTATTCCTAGTTGAAAAAATATCATCATCAGCAAAATTTGATGAAGATCCGATGTAAGATGTAGTTTCTAGAGCTGTAATAGATCAGAATGGGACCCCATTTGGGTTATACCAAAGTATGGACATATAGGCATCTCCCAAACAAGTAAGGAAATGCTAAAGACGGATATATATAAAGATATATATCTAAATCTGAACCGATCTTACCCTCATTCATCATAGGTTTTTTAGTTGGATTATAAGATGTTGTGCCAATTTTAAAGAAAAACGGGTACAAAATGTGGATTTTAGAGCGGAAAAAGTCACATCGGGAGCGACATTTGTATGGGGCTATATCTAAATCTGAACTGATCTTACCCAATTTCTGCATAGGTGTTTCTAGTTGGATTATAAGATGTTGTGCCAAATTTAAAGAAAATCGGGTACAAGATGTGGTTTCTAGAGCGGATTCAAATCGTGAGTGAGATTTGTATGGGGGCTATATCTAAATCTGAACCGATTTCCTCCAAATTCAGTACCGATCGTCCTTGGCCAAAAAAGTAACTTCTGCCAAATTTGATGATAATCGGACAGCAATTGCGACCTGTAGAGTGCGAACAAGCTTAGATGGACAGCAGACGGACAGACAGACATCGGTAAATCGATTCAGCTGGTGATTCTAAGCCGATCGTATACTTAAAGGTGGGTCTAGCTCGATTATTTCGTGGTGTTACAAACATTTGGCGCGAAACTAACTTATAATACCCTATTCCACGAAGTGGTGTAGGGTATAATTAAAGCTGTTATAACTTCTATACAGATGATCGGAATACTGTGAAATTTGATATATGGCAATGCTTTGATGGAAGTTACATTCGCATGGAATATGGGCGATAATTCCACACCCCCTTCCGGTACCTCTCATACAAAGTGGCATTAACTTTGGATACAATAAAACCGACATAACATCCATGCGGAAAGTCAAAATCATTTGCAATTTGATATTTAATTTTTTTTTATAATCACTTTAAACCTAAAAATATTTACGCTTTAGCCACGCCCCTTATTGTACCCCCAAACAATCGGTAGCGTGCTCGGCTATCAGCGTGGGGGTTGTGGGTTCAATTTCCACCAGAGACTCTTGTCTGTCGCCGCAATAACTTGCTACAATGGTCTTAGTCACGCCGGCTCAATCCCTGGACCCAAAATTAGATTATATAAATTTACTTTGTATTGTAGTTCTTAATAAAATAAAATAAAAATAAAATCCTTCATAACTTCTACACTGGTGCATGGAATCCTCTATGACTTGATATTTGATCATGTATTTACAACTGTTTTATAAATGTGGATCCATGTGACACGGTCTCCCTAGTACCTTCTACGCAAATTATCCTGCCCTACATAAAATTTTATTCCTTAGAACTTCCTTATATATGTTCTCTGAGAGTAAGAGTATATATAAGTCGGTTTCGCCGACTGAAGCTTACCTACTTGTTTTTAAATTCCTTAGGACAAAAATACTTTATTTCGATCCATCGAAACTTATGGATCGTCTTACTTACACTATTAACTATTAATAAAATCCGAGTTCAAATCAAATATTGATTACAGACCAAAACAAAACTAAAACAAAATTTATTTAAGAAAATTTTAAAAAAATTTAGGGTTTATTTTTTGTATAAAAATTAATGAAAATATAAATAAGGAAAAAAATAAATATGCAGAATTATTCGCCTTGTAGAAAAGTTAAATCTAGTAATTTTCATCAAAATCGGAGAAGAGACAAAATTTGTGTGTGTTCCCATGTTTCTAATGAAATTACTGCCTATATTTACTTGATATTTGGTACGCGCCTTCCCCTCATAGTATAAACATGGACTATAATGTGATTCTCTAAGAAGACATTTTCAAAAAGCATGTGAGAGAAAACGCAAACCTCTATACAGAAGTTCAACTGATGAGTTATCCCCACATATTGAACGAAATACGAAATGTGGTGCTCCTCCTTTCCATTACCAAACAGAATATTATTTTGAAAAGCAAAAAAAAACTAGATCGAAGTAGCTGACATTTTTGTTCTGTATTTATAACGTCGACCTTTGCAAATAAAACAATTAATTGTTGAAAGCAACTCATGAATAATTAAGGCAGTTACAGCCTATTAAGAGGGAATGCCTCGTAAAACTGGCCATACAAAAAATTCGCAACCTCAGCTCTTTGCGAAAACAATAAATGCGTGTGAATTACTAAAGCTGTCTGGTTAAAGAATTTAACTAAGAGAGTCTTTTACGAGGAACTCTGACTTAATAGGTCAAAACTATTGCCTTTTCAAAAAAAACTGAATATCTCAAATCCGCTTTTCACGCGAAGTGTATACGAATACTTCCATAAGCCACGAATTGACAAATGCAGTTATCGGCCCTGTGATAGCTTCCACACTGGTTTCAAAACACCGCTTTTTCATGTTTCATGTTTCTAAATTTGATATTTGGCTTCAAAAAGTCTGGTTTTTTTTCTTTATTTGTATGATCTAAGAATAATTCAATTGAAGAACAAAAGTTTTGAAGGAAACTCAAAATTTAAAAACATGAATCCACGAAAACAGCTGTGGTGGAGGTCATCACAGGGCTGTATTTCTTCGCTATTGAAGTCCATGCCAACCACGGTCCATGCTGCCCAGAGCACCACGAGCGGAAAGACAAATAACAATGTTAAGGCTGCAGTAGCACATGTTTGACATCAGTGACCCTCCCGGGAGTTGTAGAAGAGTGTTGCGGAATACAAATCATGTTTTTTCGTTGTCGTTATTGTTGTTGTTCATGCTTTGTTTCTTGGCCAAGTGGCAGTGGCAAACAATTGCGTTTGGTATGCCAATCGGGCGTTATTCTTTCAACGACGCCAAATAAAATACAAAAAGAGAAATAAAATAAAATATGAACGTGTGTTTAAATGAAGAATCCACAAGGAAATAAAATCGAAAAGTTTATGTGCTGCGCGCTGCTACGCCTCATGAGGGAATTTTTATTTATTTTTAAATATTATTTAGAATGAAACTAAAATATCATAAATTTCACATAAAACACAAGGAAAACCGAACATAACTCATAACAATAGCACGCCCACTGTGTGCCGGGCGAAAAATGGGGAGGTGGGGGATTTCATCAAATTTAGAGGCCCCACCAAACGTTTGATGTTTGCACTCAGTGTGTGTGTGCGTTCTTTTTTTTGGCAGGTGGAAATTATTAATAAAATCGGAATATTTATTTAAAGCTTCATGTTTTTTTCTCGTTTTAGGATTTTTCATCAGATATAAACAAGCAACACAACGCTGAACATCAAACCGCAGAACTGTATTAAATCAGTCAATTAGAACATTTGAAATTCGAATGTTGTTTTATTCGTATAGTTTCAATAGTAGTTTTGTTTTTTTTTTGTTTGTTTTTCGTGTAGCCAAAACTCGACCATTTGTGGTTTTCGTTTGAATATTATTTTGGGAATTGAAAACGTGTTTGCCACATGACTGGTTAGAAAAGAGCTTAGCGTTCATCGTTATTTTATGTTCACCGTTGTATATCATTGAATTAGGTCATACAGCAGAAGAACAAAATAAAGCATTTACAAATATTCATGGAATTAACAAATATTGGCAAACTTCCCTTGTCATTTTCATCATCAAAACGCTACATGATCTCTGGCTCTTTTTCACTAAATCACCTCATAACTCATGATTTCAAAATGTCTCTTTTCAACACGCTGTCTGCCTAATCCCTCGAGCTGTAAGGGAAATACCTTAATAGCACATTTAATTAATATCACTCATACGTCACAAGTGTCAAATATTATTAAATATGAAAAGAAAAATCAACATCAAACTGTGAGTTGAGCATATATCTCAAAACAGATGTTGTTCCCCTCTCCTGCCCTGCCATAAGTACAGATAATGCCCACCCTAATGCTGATGCTGACGCTGTGGAATTTATGATAAATTCACTTCAGCCTCGGAATTAATATTAATCATACGTCATGTACATATGCACGTACGTTCCGACGCTCAATATTAAGTGTTTAAATTATCTGTGCTTTTTAATTTGACACAAGAAATGTTTTAATTGGTCTACACTTTCAAAGGTTTCGCTTCGCTTTTTGTGTTTGTAAAATTTAAGGCCATTATGATTTATATTGAAACGGTTTTCCAAATGAATTTAGAGAATGTTTCGTAGGCATTTCGGAAATATTTATGAGTGTACATTTGTCACAGTCTATATATCACGAATTGGCAATGATCTTGAATTTATAATCAGCCCATGACTAAGCACAATGTTAGTCAGACGTCTAGCAATTTTATTATTTCAAATATATATATATGAGTGTGTGTGAAATTACTAATGTCATTGTCACTTAAATCGTTATTAACTCAGGCGATTTTATTTATTGAATTGATTGAAATGTTATACTATATTTGTCTTTGAGATGGATGATTGGCAGTATTATATTTGAGCTGAAAGAATAAATGAAGGATTTATTACTTAATTTATTCTTTATATCGATTTTAGGAAATGTATATATATATATCGATTTTAAAACTGCCAGTTTTTAAACCAAAAAATGCTGCAAATCCATCGAAACGACGAAGAAGATCCAATCTAGGGGGTAAAATGGTACAAAAAGGGTAAACATGGTACCATCGACCTGAATAAAACACAGTTGCTAGAAACATGATATTAAAAAATTGCACTTTTAAGGTGGAAACTGGACAAAATGGGAATAAAAAAGGTGCCATTATCACATTATTGCAGCGAGAATGGTAATGTAAAGTATTGCAGCTTAATTCGTGAAATTCCGTATGTACCTTTATTTCTAACCAAAGTAGCTAAAATCGCGAAATTCAATGTATGCATCCATCTAACTACTTAGACGAGCTACTTGACAACAACTATGTAGCTCTTCTCTCTGTACGCGTATACTGGCTACATAAAGGGAGTTTTAAATAAATATTATATATTTAAATGGGAAAATCGATAAAAATTAATAAAAAAATGTACTGCGTAGACGATCGGCCTTATGCTATTTACACTAAAAAATATCAGCCAAGGATAAAAAATGTCTTAAAAAAGTTTAATTGATAATAACTGAATCATTTTTGGAACAAAAAACAATGTGATTAATATTGACACCAAATACACAACGTTGGCATATTCTTTTCGTATTGTATAATGGAAAGAGCACATAATGATTTTTCTACTTGTGTACTCAAATCGTAGACTTTGCCATTGGGAAAAGCGTTCTATGTTAAAATCCCTTAAAAGTGTTTGGAGGCATCACCAAATGTTGTCAACTAATTTTGAGTTAGAGGAATGACTTCAAAACCATCCGATCTACAGCCCGATTCGCACAATAATCTCTTGCATTAATATCACTTATACGTTATTATGTACGGCTTTATGTAGTTCTAAGCAGAGATACAAGCCGACAAGAAGCCGACTTCAACCACGCCGCCGACATTTGACGAATTTCTAACTCCTTCAAATCTTACTACCTAAGTAGACAACCCATTTAAAATTACAAAAGAAAATATACCTGCCGACTTAGACAACCTATTACTGTGAAATATATGGATCTTTATTTGAATTTGATATCCCACTGTATGATGACGAAAGCTGAATGATTGTATTTTGATTTGAAAGTCGCATTTATATAGGTAAATTCCAGTATGCGTGACCATATGTTGCTATAAACAAGTAAGGAAAGGCTAAAGTCGGGCGGGGCCGACTATATAATACCCTACACCACTCCTGCGTATATTGCTTTATTACTAAAGCAATCAATTTTATGAAGTTCATTTAAATTATACAGTGTATTATAAATTCATCAATTCAATTTGACAAAATTTAACGAATATGGTAAATAATAAGATAATTAATCAAAATTTCCGGCAGATATTCTGAGTAAAGGAAATATAACATGATCTGGAAAAATGACAAATGTAGATTATTCAGCGGTAATAGAATGAATGAAATGACAGGGGGACTAGAACAACACTTGGGGCATGTGCCAAAACATGGACCTGAGCCATAGGTATTCCTAGTGGGAATATATCATGATCTGAAAAATTTGATCAAAATCCGATGTAAGATGTAGTTTTTAAAGCTGTAATAGAGTAGAATGGGGGTTATACCAAAGGACACATATATCTGACTTTCATAGTATGTAATATTAGTGTAATATTAATTAGAAATATAATATAATCTGCAAACTTTGAAAAACTTCTGATGTAAAATGTGGGTCCTAGAGAGGTAATAATTAAAATGGGGGCCATTTGTAAGGGCGCTACATTAAAAAGTGGGCCATTATAGATCACATTCAAAGTAGGTATTCTTTATTGAAATATAACATGGTCTGCAAAATTTTATCAAGATCCAATGTAATATGTGGGTTCTAGAGCGATAATAGTGTAAACTGGGGGCCCATTTGTGTGGGGGCTATACCAAAACTTTGACCTATATAGCTGGCTTTCAAAATAGGTGGTTCTTGTCTAAATATAACATTGTGTGGAAAATTTGATCATGATCCGATGTAAAATGTGCATTTTAGAGCAGTAATATTGTAAATCGCAGGTACATTTGTATGGGGGCTATATCAAAACATAGCCCCATGTGATCCACTTTCCCGTGAGCAGTTTCTAGTTAAAATATAATACGATCCTGAAAAATTGGTCATGATCCCATGTAAAATGTGTTCTGCTCTAAAAAAAGTAGGGTAAATTATAGATATATTTGTATGGAGGCTATATCTAAATCTGCACCGATCTTACCCACTTTCAGCATAGGTGTTTCTAGTTCGATTATAAGATGTTGTGCCAATTTTAAAGAAAATCGGGAACAATATGCGGCTTCTAAAGCGGGGGCTATATCTAAATCTGAATCGATTTTTTCCAAATTCAATACCAATCGTCCTTGGCCAAAAAAGTAACTTCTGCCAATTTTCATGGACAGCAGACGGACAGACAGACATCGATAAATCGATTCAGCTGGTGATTCTAAGCCGATCCGTATACTTAAAGGTGGGTCTAGCTCAATTATTTCTTGGTGTTACAAACATTTGGCGCGAAACTAACTTATAATACCCTATTCCACGAAGTGGTGTAGGGTATAAAAACAATAAACAACAGCTACTCTATTGTGCATCTTTATTGTGTCAAATTAGGTAGAGCTTTACCATTCTTTGGGAGGATTATGATATTCAAGATGTCCGGTCAAATATGCCTCAAGTGAGAAGCTGTAATTATTATAAAATATTTATTAAATTCATCCCTATTAACAATTTTGGGAATGGATGACCACTTCCAACAAATAATTGTATGGGATAAAAATATGAAATTATGGGAATTATTGTAAAAAAAAAAATAAAAGAAAATATATTAAAAACCAATTCAAATTGTTCCTTCTCTTTACCCAAAATTTTCATAAAATGGGTGATCGAATGCCGACCCATTTTGGTTAGCGCCGCCGATAATTATGGGTCGACTTGTAACTCTGGTTTTAAGTGGGTGTTACTTATATTCATTTTTCCTAAAGCATGAATTATTGGAGTCACTTAAAAAAATAACACATCTGCAGATATACTTGAACTTCCTGCCTCACTTTTTCCGCCAGTCATGATAGAAGGCCAGTTGGCAATTGCCGTA
Source organism: Polietes domitor (assembly GCA_947397865.1). NCBI lineage: Eukaryota > Metazoa > Arthropoda > Insecta > Diptera > Muscidae > Polietes > Polietes domitor. The sequence goes on along the minus strand of OX377621.1, from coordinate 103,530,461 downwards.
CACAAACAACTAAGTTGTGTGGGCTAATAGGCAGAATGTCCGCTTAGCAATGTGAGCATCATTGGTTCAAATTTCAGCAAAGATACAACAACCACTAAGAAAAGTAAATAATTAATTTATAATTGATATAGAGAATGACAAAACCAGAAAAGTCCCAAATAATGTCCTTCTCCTTTCTAGTCATATTAAAAAATAGTGGAATAAAAAATTAATTTAAAACTGATATGAGAATAACAAAAGCAGAAAAACTCAAATAATAGTGTCTCCCCTGCTTAGTTGAATTTATTAAATTATCTAGAGGGCAATTTTTTAGGCATTCTCGACAGTCCATGAAGTTTGGTCTTGCAGAAGGACTTTGGTGGAAGGCCCTCAAGAAGTGTTCTGCTAAATGTCCTTCTAGGAGACCTTTCGCCAGAGCCAGATGGCCTTGCTCTCCAGTGTTACTCATATTTCCCAATAAAACAAAATACACCGTTTTTTTAATTTATAAAGGGAATTTTTCGTGCTATTTAAACGAAAATAAAAAATCATGATTCAAAAAAATCGTTTGTGTCTGCATACGTTGAATGTTACAACTTCTACATTTATCCAAAGATCTTATAAACATTGATATTGTTTTCTGCGTTAGAACGTAAGGAATTAAAAAAATATTTTTATATTTTTTTTTCGATTTTTATCATTTTTTTCGTACTTTTTTTTGGGAAACGTGCATTAATCACTATGTGAATGTAATATTCATCATAATTACCTTTAATTTGAAATAGAAGGGGGTGTTATCGAACACATATTTCCAAAATGAGAGTACAAATATTAAAGGTATCGTCGACGAAAATACGATTTTTAACAAAAAATAAAAACAAATGTATCCATTAAAAATTTGTTTGTGCTGATTTTATGAATCGGTATAACTCAATGCACACAAAAAATAAACTTTTAGGTGTTGAACAGAAGCGCCACTGATGATTTGAAAAATTTCAGAGGTTTATGAGATATCAGCCAAAATGTAGAAATGCAAATGTGTGTTTATTACACATTGCAACACGAAAAAATATAACCATATACGGACACCACTACGTGATAAAAGACCAAAACAAGACCCGTGTCTCCCAGCCTTGTCCAAAGTCATGTACTTTTTTATGGGCCCCAAAGATTTGGGGCCTCGGTGTAATTTTTGCAAAAAAATGTTCATTTTCTCAGGCATCGATTCATACATCCCATCCATTTTTACTCTGTCCCATCAATAAAAATAAAAATCATTTTCCTGAAAGTCCGCTACACGAAAAAAATCCCTGTCCAAAAAGTCCTTAAAGTAAATTAAAATTTAAACTATTTTTCAAAACTCACACCACCAAAAAAAAGTAAATGAGTTTTGCGTAGAATTTCATATTTTTATATTGAATATTATTCACGTACATAGCCTAATAATATTTTTTCTTCCGATCCGAGATCGAAATTAGGAATAGCTAAAAATCCCATTTTTAAGATTTATTATCCCCGTTTTAGGAAATGTGGGATTTTTATATGAAATAGTAACAAAATGTTTTTGAAAACAATTCAAGATTGTATATCGTGTTACTTACACTTCTCCAATAGACTTCTGAGGAAGTTTACGAGCCATACACTCTTCATTGGTCCCATCAATATTTAATACCCTTAAAATTTGTCCCTTCCTTTACTCGAAAAAATACTTAAATCCTTAAATCACTTTCCTGAAAATTCATTACTCAAACAAATCCTTGTCCTGCAAGTCCTTAAAGTAAATGAAAATTTTAAATATTTCTCAAAACTCCTCCCACCACCAAATTGAACTGGAATTCTCGAAAAGAAAGTTAATGAGTTTTGCGTGGAATTTCATATTAATGTAGTCACACTGAAGTCGGCACTCGTGCCTCAGCATTTTTGCGATGGTTATTACACAAAAGACAGCTGCTATAACAATGGACACCATTCCCACCAACATCTTCACCATCACCATCTCTACAAGAAACGGGCAAGCCCACAGTGAAGCCATGCCATTAAGTGACAAGTTGCGGTGACTTTTCCGGCCGGTACACAACTTATTGTATTTTATTGGCTGTTAGGTGCGGCGAGAGTCCTTTTATCTACGAATCTGTGATAACAGAAAGGATACAGCAGCACGCCAGCATAGTTGCTACTTGTATTGTCAAGGCTGGCTACAACAACTACTTTTACAACTGTCATTCGGCAGGCAATTGTTGTTGTGTCGGTGTGTGTGTGTGCGTGACTCTGTACGTTCGTTCGCCGTTCGACAACATTATTATTAAGTTGCTTCCTTTTATTCGCATTATGACCATAATGGACATTTCTTTTGGTTAACTGGTCTTTTCACAGTTTTACCTCTATCGGCCGTTTTGTTATTCATGGCGGACGGCTGGCTCGCATTTAGTTGCCGAGGCTCGCATTGTTGTCCTTGCCAATGACACAATTTCTATGCGAAACACCAGCATCGACATCGACATGGACATCAACATCAACGCCATTATCATCATCACTTGTGGGGTACTTATTCCTTGGCCTGCCTGCCTTCCTTCCAGACCTTCCAGTTTGTCATTGTGTGTGTGTGTGTGCGTATGTCCTTTATTTTATTACGTTGTCATTCCCATTCTACATTGGCTACACTTTATCAATGTTATTTCCGGCATTTTCAAACAATGATGACTACTGTCGTTTCTTCTTCACGTCCTTCTCTCACCATACGCACCATGGGAGGCCATTCTGACTTTGTACTCCCCCGTCCCCCTCTCTTCACAATCTTGTGACAGTAGCAGATGTACAATCACGCAACGACTTTATGATTTCATATTTCAGTTCATACTCTGCCCGCCCCCCCCCCTTCCACGCTGCTGTGTTGGTGGCAGCTGAAAACTGTTTTAGCCTAATTAGTTAGCCATGTTTGCGAAACTTTTCGTTACAGCCCGGGTTGGAGTGTCGCCGCCAAATCTTGACAGTTTCCAAAATCATGAAAAGTTTTTTTTTTCATTTCTTCTTCGTTATGTTTATGTTTTTTCCATTTCCCCCATGGGTCCCATTCACGGCCAGAGGTGGATATATGTCGTTGTTGTTATTGCTGTTTCTTCGCAAAAGTTGTAATCTGTAATTACATGGTTCACAGCAGACAAACATGTGTCAGTAATTAGCAACCGGAAAATCATAATGATGACTGTAAGTAGTTTATTTTGTATATGATATGTTGGATACTTGGCATTTATTAACGTCCTGTTTGGTTGCTTACAAGGACGTACTAAAGCCAAAGGATGTTTATTTAAGAGGAAGGAGAAAATATCAGAAATATTTGTGGTATATTTAGCAGGTTAGTTCGCGAATTTGAGTATGGAAATATTTGGATTCAGCCACGAAAACTGAAAAGCCAAAGAATCAAACATATGAAAGACCAAATTTTGTTCAACATCTGAAAACACATACGCGCTCTGCTCTTTTTTTATAACCTCGACCTAAGGGGGTATATTCACTTTGTCATTCCGTTTGTAATACCTTAAAATATACATCAGAGACTCCATAAAGTATATATTTTCTGGGTCGCAGTAAAATTCTTAGACGATCTAGCCATGTCCGTCTGTTGAAAGCACGCTAGCGTCTGAACGAAAATTGCTAGCAGGTTCAAATTTCTCTAAATGTGTTATATGGTTGGGTTTGAGAGTGGGCGAAATCGATCCAGAGGGCAGTCCCTAACAGGACTGAACTTAAGCATTTTTTTTTCAATTTCTTTATACGCGTTTGAAATTTGTTGCTTTAAATTTGTTTGTTGAAAAGTAAATACATATTTTAGCGGGCGAAGTGGGACAAAAAGGGATAAAATGGTATCAATGATACGACAATAGCCAGAAACATGAAATTTGGACTGTTCATCCCTCTAATTGCGTAGATACGTAAAATAGAGGGATTTTTCAAAATTCGTACTTTTAAGGGATACAATTGGAAAAGAGGGATAAAAATGGTACCTACCAAACCGATTAAGTTGAAATCATGAAATTTGGTGGAATGGAAAATGGGACGAATGGGGATAACATGGTACCAACCAAATGGCTGCAGCTATAATAATGAAATTCGGTGTGTACATTTCTTTGAGTGTGTAGACGCGAAAAATAAAGAGATCTTTCCATATTCGTACCTTCCGGATCTAAATGGGATTAAATTTGCCAACGGCTGTAGCTAAAATTATGATATTAAGTATTTTCACTCGTCTGTCTACGTAGACGTGGAAAAAATTCATACGATTTTTTCTAAATTCATACTTTTAAGGTCAAAATGGAAAAAGGAGTGAAACTGTTCCCAAATCAAACGGCTGTAGGCTAAAATCATGAAATTAGGTATATTCAACTCTGAAACACATTGCATCTTCAATATTAGAACTTTTTCTGTCAAAATGGTACAGACATTTAGGATGTAGCTGGAATCAAGAAATTGCAAATGGGGAAAATCGGGCCTGAAGGAAATTATTTCTACCTAATAATAGGCCACATTTTTGAAGTTGCTGCTAATGTTCTCTTTTTGATTCCGCTTGAAGTTTTTTATTAATATATAGTAGAGGACTATTAATATTATAATAATGAAGCATCACAACTTTCCGAATATGACAGTGCACTTCTATGTGCTTAACTTAATTTTGCCATTTTTATACACTCCACGAGAGTATTATGTCTTTGTGCATTTGTTTGCAACACCCAAAAAGAAGGCAGATAAACCCATTGTTAATTATACCGATCGACTTAGAATCACTTTTTGAACCGATTTAGCAATGTCAGTCCATCTATTCTTGTAATCACGATACATGTCGCAATTGTAGACAGAACCACAACTTTGCACAACGAAGTTTTTCGGGATAAGGACGAACGCTATTTAATTTGAAGAAAATCGGTTCAGATTAAGGTTCAGTTCAGATTAAGCCCCCATACGAATTTCACTCCCGATTTGACTCTTTTCACTCTAGATACCACATATTTTAACAGATTTTCTTCAACATTGGCAAAACATCTTATATTTGAACTAGAAACACCTGTGGTGAAAATAGGTCAGATCGGTTCAGATTTATATATAGCTCCCATTAAAATTTCGCTCCCGATTTTACTTTTTCTGCTCTAGAAACCACATATTTTAACAGATCCTCTTCTAATTAGGCGAAATACTTTATATTTGTTCTATAAACAGCCATATTGCAAATGGGTCAGATCGGTTCAGATATATATATAGCTCCCACACAAATTTCACTCCCGATTTCACTTTTTCCACTCTATAAACCACATATTTTAACAGATCTCTTCAAATCTTTCAAAATATATAATATTTCAACTAGAAACATTCATAGTGAAAATGGGTCAGATCGGTTCAGATTTACATAGATTTACTCCCAGATAGACTTTTTCCGCCCCACAAACCACGAATTTTCACTGAATTTCTTCGAATTGAGTATAACACATTATATTTGAACTGGAAGAACGTATTTTAAAAGTTAGTATCTTTAGTCCATGTTTGGATATAGCCCCGATACAAATATTCTTTTCGATTTGACAAATTGGACCAGGTCATATTAGCCTATGATTAGGAAACATACAAAAAATCTTCCCGTTTTCACTTTTTTGCCGAGTTGAATTGTATTCGGATAGAAAGTGGAGTGTATCATATAGTCGGCCCCGCCCGACTTTAGCCTTTCCTTACTTGTTAAAATTTGGCAATGTTTTTGAACCCTATTTTGTTTGGTAACCATACCAATTGTAAGTTTATTTAAATAGCACATTTAGTAAGGAGTAAAACGGTGCTTAGTTTTTAACAATCCGTTACTAATTGACTGAGTTATTGGAGTTTTTATTAATACTAATTTTTGCAAAAATACATGTTTTGGTCATTCCAGTTCACAATATCTTATTATTTTACGAATTAAAGTCCAATAAAAGTATATAAAATTCATCAAAACAGATAATAATGGCGAAAAAGGCATGGCATTTGAATATTTTTTTTTTTTGGAAAAAATTTAAAATCTAGTAATTTTTTCAGCGTATTTTTATTGGACCTAAATTTATAAAATTATGAGAGATGTGAACCGGAATGACCAAAACTTGCATTTTTGCAAAAATTTAATATTTATAAAAACTTCAATAACTCAGGCAATTACTAACGGATTTTTAAAAACAAAGCGACGTTTTACTGCGATTACTGAACAAAAGCACTCAGATTTCTTAAGTCTTCTTAAATAAGCTATATATCAATCGAAAGGTACAGCGAAAGTTTCTTTTTAAATCCGCCGAGATAGCGAATATCGGTTGATAACCAACTAAGTTACAGGCGTATAGGTGTGCAAAGATACGAGGACCCAGTTTGTACCCGTAACTCAAGATTTTGGAGGTGTCTGGGAAATTTAAAGTACAGCTTCTTGTTCTACTCGGCAATAACTACAAGAAAAATAATGTCACTTCTCAGAGTTTTCCACTTCATTCTTTTTTGTAGCACAGTGTTATTTATAAAATTCATTTGTAACCACTGCACAGTGGTAACTTACGACCAAGACCCTATAACTTTTTTATTTGCCATCGTAAAATTCTAAAATTTGGCGTTTTGATATGTAACAATATTTCTGATTTTTTAATGATGAGGAAATTTCCCTTAAAAATACATCCATTTTGAATATTTTGTTGGAACGTTCTTCAATATTTTCGATAGTAACAACCTCTTCCCCTCATGATTTTATAGTTTTACTCCTATCGCTGTATAACCTATATTAGAAATTATATTATATTATTTCTAAAATATGAAATGGTGTTATTTCAATAGTTTACTTTCATTTGACATCAAAATTTATTTATTTTTTTTTACTTTTGGCCGTTTGTTACCTCTGTTCTGTGCACTGTCCCAAATACATACGCAAAATATTCAAATAAATCATTAGAAATTAATTAACACCGGGGTGAGTGTTAAGCAAACTCTAGATATAGATTTATTTTGTTAACACCAAAACTTTGTGCATTATTTAGCCGCATAACACTCAGCCGAAAGTAAACTTAACACTTTGCTTGGTCGTAAATTTGCCGAAGCTTTTTCATCTTCACAACATTATATCCCTCTAGAAGGTCTGTAGGTCGGTCTTAACGTTGTGTGTGATGTTCGTCCGTCTGCCAGTACTCCCTCCTTATTACTTTTTTTTGGCCATGGCCATAACTTTTAAAGCATAATTGCCTAATAAAATGTTAAATACAATGTTTCTAATTTACAAACACAAGAAAGTCTGGGAAAAGTTTGTCTTGTCAATTGGCCATTTGCCTCGAGAGCACCGAAAGAATGAAAAACATAACAGACTTCCCATATAAGGCGACTGCTTATCTCACGAACAGCATCACCTCCGTCAGTGCTTCCGAGCAATAAACCAGATAATGGAACTCTGCAAGTACCCACTCAGGCGAAGTTTACGATGATGTGCCAAAAATCCATTTTTTGTTTTGTTTCCTTTCGAGAAACAAATATTTACATTTACATTTACATACTCAGCCAGAGTTTTACATACGAATTTCCCAAATGATGATGGAGTTCAGCATCACGAGCAACAGTAGGAAAGTGTTTTGGTGGTTTGGCTTAAAGTCTACAGACTTCTTGTTGGGCTTTGGCATTTGCAGCCGATGACTTGGTACAATAATTTTATAATGATATATCTAAACTTCTAATTGACAGTATGAAATATTACAAACTTTTTATACAGAAATCTTTTAAAATCAACAACTTGAAACTAAAGTAAACCAAATTCCCAGCATTCTTGGTTTACATTCTACATTTACTCATAGATCTTTTACATGTAGACATTGTTTTCTTCGCTAGAATATTGGCTATGAAAAAAAAACGGAAAATATTTCTTTCAGATTTTTTATCGATTTCTGTTTTTCTTCCAGAAAAATCCATTATTTCTCAATTTTTTGGGATGTGTTCCTCCACCACTGCTTTTATGTGAAAGTGAAGTTTGCAACGCTACCTTTAATTGAACATAAAAGACATTTATTTCCAAGCTGATAGTACAGGGTGGGTCATTTAAAATTTTAAATTAGAATCGGCTATAAAACAAAGTACTGAATATTTTTTCAAATTTCTGCTTTATTAGAAAGCTTGAACCTTGTCATTTAATAATGGAACACAACATCATTCATATGACTACCACGACTGGCTCGGCATTACCTCAGCCGATCAACCCATTTTTTCAGTACAACCCAAAATTCACACCAAACAGTGATTCGTTGTGGATGCTTCTCAATAGACACGTGTTCTGTGAACTCTATGTGCGGCTATTTTGCTTATTGGCATAGCCAGCGATATGAAAATGAGCTTCATCTGAAAACTCGATTTTTCGGTAAAATTCTTCATCTCCTGCCAAACAATCTTCAGCCCATTGGGCGAAGCGAAAACGCATCGGATGGTCATGAGGCTTCAGTTGTTGCACCAATTGAACTTTGTAAGCTGGCATGAAAAAACCCATAAAAAGAAGATATAAATATATTTTTTCGTTTTATTTTTTATAACTAATATCTAACGAAAAATATCAATAATACTCTTCTATAAATTCAGCAACAAATAATTTTTTAATGATAAAAAAAATTAAAAAAAAAATTTCATTGAAGGTACAGTTAGTATGGACTATAAATTTTGAAAAAAAAAATAAGAAAACAATGTAAATGAATGTTAACGTTTCTTGGTGGAAAAACAATAGAAAAAAAATATTTTTTAACTGGCATTCACTCTAAAAATTATAGACCAAATACTAAAGGTATCTCCGATTAAATTCAAAAAACTTAATCATACAAAAATTCAAAAAGAAAAATTTGGACAAAATTGCAATCCAAACAAAAATATGCTTGGGATGTTTTCAGAGACATTTAGCTCACAGACAGCTTGATCCATAGTCAAAATATTCTGCATCTTTAAACAAACCAAACTTTATTGTAGGAAATTATTTTTTAATTGTTTCATTCAGTCTACTGTATGTATAGTAGAGTGGCTTTTTTGTGAGGGAGAAGAAAATGTTGTCGATGTTCGCGAAATATTGGTTTGTTTTATGTGTTTTCCCAAAAGAACACTTTCAAAATAATCGTTATAAATCAGATTTTACTTGAAAAGAATTCATTGTAAGAATGGTATTGAGAAAAAAGCCTCTAGAAATTATAATCTAGCCCGAGCCTTATCAAACCATATCAAAAATTTTCCATACGCCCCACTGCAAACTGCAGATTTATATGATTTTAGTGCAGTTTTTCATGCATATTTTATAAAATATGCAATAACTGCCACATTTTTTTGACTGATTTGTGTTTTTAGGGTCTGGTTGGAGAGGTATTGACCACTAACTGCAATTTTTAGAACTTCTTTTTTCGCTAAAACCAAATTGTTGCAAAAATTCAAGTTTTGGTCATTCCAGTTCAAATCTCTCACAATTTTACGAATTGAAGTTAAATAAAAATATTTAAAATTCGACAAAAAGTTAAAAACAGTGAAAAATTAACCATATTTTCAATTTGTTCAAAAAAGTGGGGAAATGTGTTGCGGATTTTTTATTAAAATGGTTGTCATGCCTTTTTACCACTTGTATCTGCTCTTTACCCGTAACACTCAGAAAAAAGTGAACCTAAAGGGTCCGCCAGATATCTTTTTTTTTTTGAAAATGCTATAAAAAAACTACTGAATATTTTCTCAAATTTCTTTTTTTATTTGAAAGTACAATCCTTCCGGTTAATAATGGAAAATAATTTCAATCAAATGGCTGCCTCGGGCACCCCACAAATAATAGTCCAACGGTTGAATAGTTGAAAAAAACGTTAGATGGCGGACCCTTTATAATGAGTTAAAATGAACTAAAATTTAGGAAAATTGAACTTCGTATAGCGCTAAAGCAATATTTCCTCATATCAAGTTCAAACTTTTCCTTGAAAGTAGCACATGCTTTGAACTTGATTTTAGTTCAATTTTCTTCAAACCAAGCTAATTTTTACTCAAACTGAGGAAAATTTCAGTAAGTTTTTTCTCAAACCAAGTACTTTTTTACTAAATCTAAGTAAACTTTTGCTGCAATTTTCCCAAATCTAAGTAAATTTTTCCTAAAACCAAGTAAATTTTTGCCAAATTTAAGTAAAATTGTCCTAAAACTAAGTAAATTTTTACTCAAACCAAGTAAATTTTTACTAAATCTAAGTAAAATTTTGCTGAAATTTTCCTAAAATTAAGTAAATTTTTACTCAAATCAAGTAAATATCTACTCAAATTGAGTAAAATTTTGGTGATTTTTTCCTCAAAACAAGTAAATGTTTACTTAAACTGAGGAAAAGTTTACTTGACACAAGGAAAAAAGTGAACTTAAAATAAGTTCAATTTAACTAAAATAATTCAAACAAATGATTTTGCTTCAGAGTATGCAAAACTAATACAAAAATGACAACATGAAATATTTCTCAAAAGTTTCATGACACCTCTGCCATAAAGAGATGAGCTACTACTCCATGATTGCTGCGAAGGCAAGATTGGCGCCTTGGTAGTGGTTGTTTAGAAAAATACTTGAATTATTTAAGAAATAAGTCTCTGCAAACGAAAGGGAACTGCTTCTTAGATTAATATTCAAGAATTTTCTAAACAATTCTAAGTGATTTTTTTATAAGTTCATTAATACTTAAATGTATGAAGAACTCGGCATAAATTTCAGTAAACACAATAACTTAATTTTAAGAAAAAATTAATTTTTTAGTTAAAATTTCCTAAATGGAATTTTTTCCATACAAAAAAAAACTTAATATTTTTCTTACTTAAAACCTTGGAAATTTTCTTCCACACACGTATGAATTTACTCAATTGTAAGAATTTTCTATTAGATCCAATAAATGTTCTACCTTATTTCTAGTAAATGAACTATTTACTATGTTTTTCAAATAAGGAAAATTTACTCATACTTAGTTAATTTTCCTATTTTCAAGGAAATTTTTACTAAGCTGGAGTAAAATTGTTGAACTAAATTGGAGTATCGATTTTACTCAAATTTAGGAATGCTAGTTTTCTGAGTGTACAAGAAAACTAATATCACTTCCCAGATTCCTTTCTGTAGCACAAGCTTCTTCCTTTAAATTTATAGACGAGCTGCGCACCATAAATCTTCGATAGTGAGTTGCTTGCACCCTAAATAATGCTACACCATTTTTCATTATTTTAATTAGGGTTCATTTATATTAAGACCTAAAATGCGAAATTAAATTTAAATAGTTCTTAAGGATTTTTAAAGGTCTTGGTAGTCCGTAAGAAAATGCTCAAACTCCTTCCGAAAGCCGTTGCTGTACGAACCCTGGGGTCATGGGATGAAGCTAAATCAGTCAGAAATCTGTAGGCGGGTAGAAGGGCAGACTAATAGACGTACAGATAGACGTTGTTAAATCTACTCATGTAGTGATTGTACTAAATTTAGGCTCAGTTCATTTATTCCATTTGGCATGAAACGTAGATACCTAGTGAATATCTAGTTCTACAGAGCGTTCGACCGTGGTTTAATAGGTACTATGCTTGTTTTTAAAGCATACAATCTAGTTCTAACTCCTTAATACCTTTTCCATATTCATAGAGAGTTACTTCATTATAAACATATCTATCACCAAACAAGAAAGTTGTGCAAATTTCTTTGATTTATTTATATTTGAAATATTATCTTCGTGGATTTTGCAACTAAAAAAGAATAGAACACAAAACATCCAGAAGTTCATTTTGTATTCAGGAATCTACCTAATGTGCCGCAGCAGTCCACCACCAGAATAATTTTAAATATACTAAATATACGCATTTTTAAAATATTCATCGCAATAATCATATTAAATCGTTGCTCAGATCTATAGCAAAATTAGTTATCAATGCATCCAAAAATAAAATACAGTTGACATCATGCAAATATTGCATTTTTTTCGCGGTTGGAATGACATTTGAAAAACAAACAATCAGTGACATTTAATTATTTGCATTTATAATTACATACAATAGACATACAATTATAATTGCGTGCACTCCACCGTGGACAGCGAACAGTGGGGTGACCTCAGTAAAAATTTGAGCATTCAGGCAGATAATACAAAAATACAACAATACAAAAAAATTTACGGAAATTTTTTATTCCCGCCGAAGGCACTTCTAATATTTGTACTCTCATTTTGTAAAAATAAGTCCGATCGCATCAACTTATATTTTCAATTAAAGGTAATTATGATGGCTATAAATTTTGCGAATTTCACGATCACATAGACACAGTGGTTTAGGAACAGTCTCCATTTTTTGAAAAAACAAAATCTTTTTTACTGGCACGAAAAACCATAAAAATAGAAGAAAAATTAGAAAGAAATATTTTGCTTTATTTTATATTAGCAAACGTTCTAATAAAGAAAACAATACCTACATGTACAGATTTATGGATAAATGTAGATGTTGTGAATCCCTTTATAGACGTAAAGGAATTAAAATTTTTTTCTTTAATTTTTCTTAATTTTTTTTTAAATAACGAGAGAAACTCCTCAGACATAATAATATAACATTGTTCGGGTGTGTTCGGATCTATTTCCAAAATTAGAGTATAAATATTAAAGGTACTTAAGACGAAAACTGGAATTTTAGTAAACAAATCTTTAAAAAATATCTGTAAATTTTTAAAATAATTTTCGAGTTTAGAAATTCAAAAACACCCCAGAAAAATATTAAGGCACACATTTAGAGGAAAAAATTAGAAACCTGACTCTTATGAAAATCCTTACCAAAATCACATTCGATTTAAAAACAAAATAAATTTGAATTTGCAAGAGAACTATTATTTAAAAAAATCTACAATTAATTTCATTAACACCATGAACTGGTCATAACAATAACACCATCAATCGTCACTTTCGCATCAATTTCCAAACTGTTTATGGACAATCTAAAAAATATAATTTTCCACTTTTATAGCTGAACCATCACCCAGCCAAATATTTAATAATTTTTGGCTAACAAACGAGCATATTAATATTCCCACAGAGATTGGCAATTGTGGATTTCCAATCATGATGTGTCGACTACAACAATAGCAAATATTTATAAGCACCACAAACACATCTTGTGCCACACAGTGGCACTGGTAAATATTGATATTGAAAACCTAAACATTGAAATCATAATTAAATGATTAATTTTAAACAATCGGGAAAATTTATTATTATTATTATTCCGAAAATGAAAATGTTGCATGTAGCAACAGTTGGCAGCGGCACTGTTAGTGTTCTTGGAAAATTGAAAAACACTTCTGTAAATCAACAACGGCGTCAGCAATAAATTGTCGGCAATAAAAACTGCAACGTTGACGTGTAGCTGCAATTTGGCGCGTTGTCGATGGCACACAAAAGGAGCATAGACGAGCGAAGTAAGTATTAGCTGCAGCACAACCCAGCAAACAATTTTGAGGGAAGGAAATGGACAACAAGATACGTGAAAAACACAAATTCAAACCCTAATCAAAAAAATATTCGAGACCTAAAAATGTATTTTTTGTTTGCATTGGGGCATGCCGATTCATTCGAAAATTGTCATGGAAAACACTGTGAGACAAGATTACATTTTTTCATTGGAACTGAAGGAGGTCATATACATATGGTATGTAGAACAGCTGTGTACTCAGTTTAAACTTGGGGGATCTTTTCTCCTTTTTACAGGACTTTTAATTTCAAAAGGATATCGAAGTTTTAATAATTTATTTTTGTACTTTTGCGAGTCCCATAAACGCGATATGGGTGTCAAATGAAAGAGAAGAATGTCTACAAAAAATACTTCAAATTTCGTGTATCTGTACAAGATTAGCATTAACAATCATTTAAAATATTCCATTTTAAGAAGTTAAATTTTAATTATTTTTATTTTTAAGAGGGAAAATTTAACATGGTTGGTAATGCTGAACTTATTCAGATAGGAGCATGAAATATGAAGTATTTTTAACAGATAGTCATCACTTTCATTTGATATCTATATCGCCTTTGTCTGACTTGGAAAAATACGAAAATAAATTATTTAAACACCTATAACATTTGGAAATAAAAAGCCCTGTAAAAAGGAGAAAGGATCACCAAATGGATAACTGAGTACACAGTTCTCACATACACGACGTCTAGTTTCACGTGTATATAATATTGTTCAGCTACAAAAAGTACTGTAACATGCTGTCATGATTCAAAAATTATAGATAATTTATTATTATTTTTTTAATTTTTCTTGAAATTGCATATTTTGTCAAAGGTATTTTTAATATTTTAGAAGTATAGATCCGATTACTATAAATGTGACTATAAATGTTTCGAATATCACATTCACATAGAAAAAGTGGCTTAGGAACAGCCTCTAAAAAATAAGAACAAAAATATATTTTTCCAAAAGAAAAAATGGGACAAAAAAAATATAAATAAAATTGAGAAGAAATATTTTGTTTTATTTTTTAATATTTATTATTCTAACGAAGAAAACAATGTCTATATACATATAAAAAACTTATGATGACTGTAAATGTTTCGAATATCACATTCCCATAGAAAAAGTGGCTTAGGAACAGCCTGCAAAAAAATAAGAACAAAAATATATTTTTTCAAAAGAAAAAGTGGGACAAAAAAAATATAAATAAAATTGAGAACAAATATTTTGATTTATTTTTTTTTTAATATTTATTATTCTAACAATGTCTATATATAAAAAATCTACGGGTAAACATAGATGATATGGCCCTCTTTGTAGAAGCAAAAAATAAAAATAATCATGATATTTTAAATTTTTGGTAAAATAGCGCGAAACCCCGCTTTACAAATTAGAAAGCAAACCATTTTGATCTATTTTATAATAGCTGGGATTTTAGAGAAAAAAACAAGGTCTTCTTGAAGACAAGCAATGGATAAATGTAAAGGGTGTTTTTTATTGAGGTATAGAACTTCGAATTGAAATAAAACACAAGAAAATCGTTTTAATGTCCATCAATTTGGCTTTATTGGAAGGATAATTTTATGCCATTAATGTTTAAATATGATTTCGGGCATGTGGCCGCCGCGGCTGGCTCGAATATAGCCAATTCTACAGGTCCAATTTTCAACCAACGCCACGAATGTTGGCTTCCAAGTCCCCTAACGTTTCTGGTTTGTTGGCGTAGACGAGCGACTTCACATATCCCCAAAGAAAATAATCCAATGGTGTCAAATCACACGATCTTGGTGGCCAATTGACAGGTCCATTCCGCGAAATTATGCGCTCATCGAATGTTTCCTTCAATAATTCGATTGTGACGTGCGCTAAATGGACGGAGCTTGCGGTGAACTTCGCGAACTGAACCATTACTTTCGAAATAAATTAGCACGATTTGCAAGCGTTGTTCTTTTGTCAACCTGTTCATGATGAAATGGCAAACCAAACTAAATATTAATCACTTGACAGCTGACAAAATGGCCGCCAGTTAAAAAAGTGATGCCAACTTAAAGTTCTATACCCCAATAAAAAACACCCTTTAGAAGTTATGACCCTGCTGCTGATAACCTATAAATTAGTTTCCTCATCTTGACTTTCGTTTATTCTTTTGAAATCATTACACTTTTATTTTTGAAGACTTAGCTTCAACTATAGTGCCTATAAACTAAGAAATCTAAGTCTTAGCTGTCAGCTTTTGAATTTTTTATTTAAAAAAATACCTTCGAAACGAGTTTTAGCACGATTTCAACAAAACCTCCTCAATTAATATTAATTATACGTCCCCATGTATGATTACTACTTTTATGTGATAACTTCAGTATTTGTTTACCGATTTCAAGGATATATCCACAAATGTGAATTATAATGTGTATTTCTAAACAATAATTTAGTATATGTACCTTAGGCTGTATCGCGGTCTATATAAATGGAAAAACAATTTCCAAAATAATGATTGGATTACTTAATGATGATTTGCAATATATTTCGTTCCTAGATAAAATCGTCCGTGAGCTAAATGCTCCTGAAAATCATGTCTTTCCCTTGTAATTTTTTATGTTCCACTTTTATAAAAAGAATTCTCTGAATTAATAGACCTTTGAAAGCACTTAAAATATAAATGTTGATTCTTGTCTTAGAATAACTTACTGATCGAATTATTGGACGTTAATAGAAATTTGTTAATATTGACAGCTGAAAACTTTTTCCTATTTAGTGGTGTAGTCGTACCTTTCGAATTATGCCAAAATGATGAAAATTGCGCCGCAGCGCTCATTTTTGACAAAAGTTTGCAAATTTTGGCTCTGAAAAACTATCACCTGTATTAAATTATTTCACAAAAATGAATTCAGTGACGTCCGATATTCATCACTTATTCGAAAGCTATTCACTCTTTCTATTTATTTTTTATTACGCCTTTTACACTTTGGAAAGCCACAGAAAAATCCATCTAAACGTCCAATATTACGATATTCTCTTTGATTGCATTAAGCTTTTGTTTTTAAAGACTAAGTTTCAACTATAATTCTTAGAGCTAATGTATTTGATGTCTACTCCTCTTTTTTATTTTAATAGGGGTATTTAGAAAGGCTTTCTAGCACTTATCTAAATAAATCCCTTTAATTAATATTAATAATACGCTCCCATGTACCATAACATCTTTTGTGTAATAAATTCAAAACTTGGTGACGGATTTTAAGAAGATAAAAAATAATGTGTACTCCACAACACTATTGATTGTATTTTTATTTTCACTTTGCATAAATAAGTCTTCAAAAGGAAAGGGGAGCAACGGAAAATAATATAAAAATGATATCTAAGCACTTTAAAGTTTATATCTTAGTTTTTATAAATTTATTCTCGTCGTTAAGTTGTGGAATATAAGGCCATAATATCTTAGTTTTAATTTTCTAATAACAAAATTCAATCTAAATACAATTCTACGGCCCTATATTCCTTCAAGGATCTGTTGGGAAAAACACAAAAAAGTGTTGATAGGAATTTCTCTATTCTATAGAAAATAACCAAACAAATTATTACATTACCCAGTTGGTCTAATCATCTTACTCCACATACATGGACAGTTCAGACATGACAAAAGTTTCGCTGGTTTTGCCGATGGTCATAAAACACACCAGCACCACCCCCATTGGACCAACCTTGGCGGACATCGCCAACCCATCCCCTCCTCTTACTCCCACCTCATGTGGAACAATCTCTAATAGAAATGTATAAATCAACAAAACTGTTGCAACAAAACGTAAAATTTATTGCATTTGCTCGATTGCAACCAAACAACAACAAACACGACCATTGTCAGGCAATTGACGAAAGCACTTGAAGTTGAAAGGTCATTTCAAAAGTAGAGAGGGAGAGAGAGAAAAACGTCAAAATAAATATTAACAATTGATTGGTAACCACCACGAGTGTATTGTCAGGCAACGAATTGTTAATGGCCTGGAAATAAATTTAATCATTGTGTTTAAACAACTGGGGGAACTGCAATGATGATGATGATGTTGCTGCTGAAGCTGATAATGATGAAATTGTCATGAGACAGACAACAGCAAACAAAATCAATCTACGGTGACACAGTGACGAACCACCCAAAGAATTGTTGTGAGTGCAACGTAAATTACACGGCAAACACTGACATAATCACATTCCGTGGGATGGGTAAGATGCACAGTGGGACTAAAAATTTCGAATTAACTTTTTAAATGTTTACTAAAAAAACTAAATTCAGAGAGGGCTTTGCCTTGCCGACCTTACTTAAAAATTGTGTGTCAGCAAGAAAAATGGAATTAACTCGAGGAAATTTCCGTGAGATGGTTTACTACGATTTTCGATGTGAATTACACTATGCAAGAAAACATTTGTCGATGTGTATTGGATTTCTAAACTCTAAAATAATATTAACAAGTAAATACGGCGTTGTTCGGCCGGGCCGAACTTTATATACCCTCCACCATGGATTGCATGCCATAGAGGTTGTCGGTTTTCGTAGAAGTGCAGTAATTATTACAGGAAAATATAATTTCTTTAATATAGCCAAACCCAAACAAATACAAATATTGAAAAACTAATTTTATGAATAAATATAATATTTTAATTATTTCAAACCACGCTTATAAGGCAAGGCTAGCAATACGTCAATTCAAAAAATAATTATTCTTCTATTTATAATTTCAAAAAGCTTAACCATAAATATTGGTAGATAGTGGGTGCTACAGTTGGTTGTATTTCCATTCTATTTTAATTTCAAAAGTACAAATTTTAAAAATCCATTATCAGACGTACATAGTGCAAAATAACCTAACTTCATGATTCAACCAATTTTTGCCGTAAAAGAAAAAGTACGAATTTGGAAAAAACTTTTTATTTTGCGTGTCTATGCAGTCAGAGGAATGTATACTCCGAATACCATGATTCCAGTTGCGCCCATTTGGTTGGTACCATTTTTACCCCCTTGACGTTTCTACGCAATTAGAATATTATCATTCTAGCTGTAGTCGTTTAGTTTGTACTATTTCTATCCCTCTGTACCATTGTATCCCTTGAAAGGACTAATTTCGAAAAATTCGTCTATTTTCCGTGTCTACGCAGTCAGAGGAATGTATACTCCGAATATCATGACTCTAGCTGCGGTCATTTGATTGGTACTATTTTTATCCCCTTTTTCATTTTAACCCCAAAAAGTACGAATTTCGAATAATTAGTTTATTTTCCGTGTCTACACACTCAGAGGAATGTATACTCCGAATTTCATGACTCTAGCTGTGGTAATGTCGTTGGTACTATTTTTATCCCCTTTTTTTATTTTAACCCCAAAAAGTACGAATTTTGAAAAATGCGTGTATTTTACTTGTCTATGCAATCAGAGGTATGTATACACCGAATTTCATTATTCTAGGTACAGCCGTTTGGTTGGTACAATTTTTATCCCTCTATTCCTATTTTACCCCTTAAAAGTACGAATTTGGAAAAAATACTTTTATATTATGTATCTATTCAATTAGAGGAATGTACACACCGAATTTCGTGTTTCTAGCTGTTGTCGTTTAATATGTACCATTTGTATCCCTTTTTTTTGCCCCATTTCACCCCCTACAAATAAGAATCACTTTATGGTGCACGTTTTTGCTATAAGGGGAATGCGCATACTAAATATCAAGCAAATATACACAGACATATTCAAAAACATGCTTAAATACGCTAAAATATTAGCGATTATAATGGGTAGTTTTAGAGCTTGTGAGGGAAAAATTTTTCCCTTTGGACCGATTTCGCCCCATTTCAATCCCAACTGATCTACGACTATAAGACGCATTTATGGAAAATGTGAACGTTCTAGCTCATTTAGTTTAGATGCTAGCGTGCTTTCAACAGACGGACGGACGGACATGGCTAGATCGTCTTAGAATTTTAAGACGATCAAGAATATATATACATTATAGGGTCTCAGGTCGATATTTAAAGGTGTTACAAACGGAATGACAAAGTTAGTATACCCCCATCCTGGAGGTTGAGGGTATACAAATGTATGGGTATTTTTTTTAATTTGTTACTAAAATTCTATTTATCGCCTTTAATACATGTACTCCCATTTTGAAATATAGACCCGATCGCACTTGCTTATAATTCATATAAAATGTAGTTATGACCGCTATAATTTTTGCGAATTTTCCTGTCACATAGAAATAGTGGTTTAGGAACAGCCTCCAAAAAAATTTAGATAATTTTTTATTGGAAAAAACTTTTGTGCTGAAACGCTAAAACTTTAAAAAGTTGAAAAATATTGAGGGAAATAGTTTGTTTTATATTTTCAACTGACAAAATATATGGATAAATATAGAAGTTATGGCCATCTTTGTAGACGCAAACGGTTGTTTTTAAATCATTATTTTCTATTTATTTATTTATTTGAAGTTTAAAGAGTCCCATCCCATGTAGGTTATATAGACTCTATTACAATTTTCTGAATTTGTGGCTAAGACCTTTGTAAACTAAAAGCTGGTATATGTTACCCTTGGGCAAAAATGTTGTTGCATAGGAATCATTCCATGTCAATCGGTAAAATTTTTGGCATTCATAGCTATGATTGTTTTGAAAGTTTGTATATGTATTCTTCTCAACAAAAAGATGTTTTATACGTATTTCTGTAAAAAAGATAGAATTTTTTACGGGTTGTGGTATATGGTATGAAAGGTATAAAAACAATAAAAATCTAAGAAAAAGTAGCTAGTGAATAATTTATTTTTTCATTTTTTGTAGCTTGCGATTGTACCGTAATAAAAAATATATATCTTTCCATTATCTAATTTTATTAGTTTTTCCATCGTTTTCAAAACTTATGTTAAAAAACTACTGATAAAATTATCATTCTGAAAAATTTTCATTGAAATTTTGATTGATTTTGCAAAAAAAAATCAAAAAAATCGTAAAAAATAGAAGCCAACATTTCACCACTTCCAAACTCACCAAGTCACAAAAAAAGACATCTAAGGACACTTCACAAAAATTAATTAATGTAATCATTTCGCTCAATTGTTTTATTCAATAAAAAAATTTTAGTCCCACTGTGTTGGCGTTATTGTTCAATAACATGCCATAGTTTATTACACGAAGTTTCGGGACACACAAACGCACACACTTCCATGAAAGTAACCGCAGATACATTTACGACTGACTATGCCAACCGTGACTACAGTTGCTCCATTACTCCATGGAGAGCACCAGCATCACTCACAACTGACAATTGCAGCGGGGGAATCTCATCATGCGATGCGAAGCATGAGGAAGAGGTACTGGCGCACCAAACAAGTGATGAGTTGCAATGAATGGCTGATGGATGGGTGGGTGAACGAATGAATACTCCAGCACACACCTACACACATCCATGGATGCACCCAGCAGCGGAAAGAGGGGCTTTAAATGCCTATTATCAGGCCTATCATACTAAAGGAAATGCCATTACAATACCGAGGTTAGGTCAGCACATCTCATTTTTAGAGAAAGAGCATTTAGAATGTCTGGATTTGCAGATCATTTCCAGAAGGGATTGGGGAACAAAAATATTAAAAGACACTGTGCATCAAAAATAAAAAACCAAAACATTTGTTGGACTTATATTTTCAAAATGAGAATATAATTAAAAAGATAACCGCAAAAAATATTTTTAATATCGATTTCGAATTTAGAAAGCAAAAATGTTATATGTACTTTGGGGTGGGTCACGAAATTAAATTGCTGCGGTCCACAATGGTTCAGAATCAAAATACATCCGCCAAAATTCAATAACTTTTGTTCTAGTAGACATTATTGAGTTCTGTAAAAAACCAAATTAGACAAGGACCCAAAGGGCATATTTCCGGCAAATGAAATCCGATTGTTAAAAAATTTAGCATGAGGATAAAGGAATTTACTCATTTTAGTGAAAAATCTCTTAAAATCTGTGAGAAATAGTTCGACAAAGTCAACAAAAAGAAAGTCGTTTTTTTCAATTTTCAAAATCTGAAAAACGTGAAAATCTGTAATACCAAAAAAATTAAATTGTTTTTCGCATTATGGACAAATACGTAAAAATATGTTTAAAAATCATAAAAACAATAATTAATAAAATAAATGACAACATATACAACATAACAGACCAACATACAAACAACAACAATACACACGAGGTACAGTGAAGACGGGACATACCGTACAACAGCAACCTTTGCATTGTTGCGAGCGATGCGAGCACATGCATAACATTGAATTGGCAAAGTGAGATTTTTAGTGTGTCGACTTAGTTCGGTGGAATATTTTGTTTATCAGCGCTTCTCATTTGTCATATGTGACCGCTGGTACTAATATGAACCCTGATTTAAGTCAAAGACATACATTCGTTGCGAAAGTTCTGACGAGATGGGGTAGCGCCCATCGAAACTGCGCAGTCAACTTTTAGCTGCAACAATAAAGGTCTCACTTTGCCTTTTTGCTAATTTTGGGTTCTGCTGAAGACTTCAGCACAACCTTTGGCCTTAAACCAAAATAAATGACAACACATACAACATAACAGACCAACTATACATACAAACAACAATTTTAGTTTTCTTTAAAATCGAAAAATACGAAAAGTACTCAACTTTGGGGCGATTTCTATATCCGATTTTCCGATTTTACAGAACTCAAAAATGTCTACTAGAGCAAAAGTTATTGAATTCTGGCCGATGGATTTTGATTCTGAACTACTGTGCGGCTTCCTGTATTATTTTTTATGTTGCAATTTTTGTCCATTGGAAGCAACTTAAATTTAAATTTTTATTTTTGTCGTAGAATAACTCATTGATCGTATTATTGGACGTTTAAATTGATTTTTTTAACGTCAAAATCTCATATTTCTTGGAAAAATTTTGTGAAATGTGTTATGAAAAATAAATAAATGGAATCAATACCTTTCGAATGATGCCCAAAAGATGATTGTCGGACTCCATTTTTGTGAAATAATGGAAAAATGGATTTTCAGATTTTCAGGATTTTTTGCAAAAATGAGCGATGCGGCGTCAACTTAATAACGAAGTTCACCACTTAGGTATTTATTTCTTTTAAACTACCCACCAATCAAAAATGACCCAATCCAAAAATGGAGCAAGAATATGAAAACAATTCAAAATGGATTTATGTCCAAAAATAAATACAAATTAACTTAAGTAAAAAATTATTAACCATTTTTCATATGAAAAAGCGCCCACAAAAATTTTAATAATTTCTGGAGACTTGAAAAATCGCAAAAAAAAAATATTGAAAAAACGTAAAAAAAATTGGGCCAAAGCAATGAAAAATTGAGTCAAGTTTCTTATGAAAAGTCGCCCAAGGTTCAAGTACGTATTTGCAGAGTAAAGGATTTCTGCTTTCGGCCTTTTCTCCTCTGGGGTATGTCCGGCTATGCAGAGTAAAGTTTTTTTTTGGCTAGTTTTTCATATTCTTGGGCGTTTTTTGGTGCACCTATTTTTCAAATTTGAATTTATGAAATATCATCCAATGGTTTTTGGGTGATTTTTTTCACAATGAAAAATCGTCCAATGGGAGAATACAAGGACTACTTGAAGACAATGTGTGGATAAGCGTAGAAGTTATGGCCCTTCGGCAGATAACCAATTAATTATTTTCCCCATTTTGACTTTCATATAATCTTTTGAAATCATTAAACTTTTGTTTTTAAAGTGTTAACAATAGTGCCTAGAAACTGGGAAATGTCTTAGCTGTTAGCTGTTTTATTTTTTTATTTTAAAAAGTACCTTTGGAACGATTTTTAGCACAATTTCAACAAAATCTCCTCAATTAATATTACTTATACGACCCCATGTATGACCACTTCTTCTGTGTTATAACTTCACTACTTGTTGACAAATTTCAAAAATTTATTCACAAATATAAAACACTTTGGTTCGACACAAATCCAAAAACTAAAATTCATAACTTTTTTAAACAACTTCTCTTTGAATGCTTTAAATCGACCAATTTTGTATATTTTCCATTTTTCATATTTTTTGCATCCCCTTTTTGGGGAAAAGTTTTCAGGCCTGTTCAGAGGAGGCCTCTCAATATTCGCAACTGGGTTATTCTGTTTTTTGCCCTCCTTCATCGCCGTAAACAATTGTTGGCGACTTCAATGAAAATCTAACAACATCAGCAACACACGCAGCCACAAGAGCTAAATGCAGAGACTCGCAGCAGTTCCATCAACTGTGAATGGATAGAGCTGATTATGTTGGCCGGTGCAGCTGATGATTTTCGCAGGAAACTTGGGCTACCGCATACACGGCAATTGGGAGACGCTGATACTAAAGTGGCTGCAGGAATTTTTCAATTAGGTCTTGCATTTTGCTCTTAGCACAAAAATTGAAGAAAAAATCTATGCTTGGGGTCTTGACCATTTTTGGAAGAATTTATTTATTTTGAATATCAAATCAAATTTATTCAATTTGAAATTAGAATCCGTCACTAGCAAGATTTTTTAATAACCGCCTAACCTTCATTCACGATAAATTACTTTTATAAAAATCACACGAATTCCTAAAAAGGGGAAATAAATACAATAAATGGGTGTTTTTAGAAAAATGGCCGTCATACCACAATTTCAATCACGGAACGTTTCTTGATCGAATTTATATTTAAAAATGAGAGAACAAAAATTAAAGGTAACTTCGGCGAAAATTGAAGTTTTTGTAAAAAAATAAAAACATAACATTGAATTGGCAAAGTGAGATTTTTAGTGTGTCGACTTAGTTCGGTGGAATATTTTGTTTATCAGCGCTTCTCATTTGTCATATGTGACCGCTGGTACTAATATGAACCCTGATTTAAGTCAAAGACATACATTCGTTGCGAAAGTTCTAACGAGATGGGAGATCGAAACTGCGCAGTCAACTTTTAGCTGCAACAATAATGGTCTCACTTTGCTTTTTTGCTAATTTTGGGTTCTGCTGAAGATTTCAGCACAACCTTTGGTCTTGAACCAAAATAAATGACAACACAAAAAAATAAAAAATATCCATAAAAAGTTTTAGTATTAACTTCATATATAGGCTTAAATATAGGCATATGTCGTTGACACATATCCCTGGGGTCTATGACGAATCCCTACCATGACAAGTTTATATCAGCCTCTCATATGAGTTTTTTTCAGTTTTGAAATCGCGTGATCCCGACCACAAGGACATCGTGCTTATCTTGCCCCACCGTTCATCTTTCCACCCAATACCAACATGAGTGTGATGAGTCGTATGCATTAGTTTGTCGTGTCATTTCTAATTTGTATCGTCGACGAGTACACGCGAATATCGTGCGCGCACAAAGAACACGTTTTTACGAGGGCAAACCTGTAAATGGAAATTAGGTTTATCGTGCAGAATTATTGCTCATGACATGTGTGTAAGAAATTTCTTTTAATCTGGGAAAATGTTTCGCAACGTAATTGTTTCGCAGCAGACACACAGACACTCACCGAATGTGACAGATGGTGACGACATCCGTTAAAGATAAAAATAATAACAAATCTCATTAAAACAAATTTCATGAAGAATTTTTCAAAATGACAAAATGTTTGCAATTAAATACTACAGCCTCTCTTCAGTGGAAAGGACTTAAGCAATAAGTGTAGAAATTTAATACATTTTGCATTAGACAAGTTTCGTCTTTAGTTAAAATGCATATGCAAGGACTTACCAAAATTGTTTTTTTAATTAATTAATTTTTTGCAGGGACTCACCTGGAAATAGAAAGAAAAGCAAAACAATTAAAATCCATTTCGAAGAAATTATGTACTAATATATCACTAGGCAAGAGAATGGGTAGGTGATGCGACATATTTTGGGAATCTAAATATTCAAAAAGGGCAACGTGGTTTTAATTAAATGTCATCCATAAAAGCGTCTCTTAGTCGTAGATCGGTTGGGATTGAAACGGTGCGAAATCGGCCCAAAAGGGAAAAATTTTTCCCTCACTAAAGGACTAAAAATACCCATAATAATCCCTAATATTTTAGCGTATTTAAGCATGTTTATTGCATATGTCTGTTTATATTTGCTTGATATTTGGTATGCGCATTCGCCTTATAGCAAAAACGTGCACCATAAAGTGATTCTTATTTGTAGGGGGTGAAATGGGACAAAAAAAGGGATAAAAATGGTACATATTAAACGACAATAGCTAGAAACACGAAATTCGGTGTGTACCTTCCTCTAATTGAGTAGATACATAATATAAAAGTATTTTTTCCAAATTCGTACTTTTAAGGGGTAAAATAGGAATAGAGGGATATAAATGGTACCAACCAAACGGTTGTACCTAGGATAATGAAATTCAGTGTATACATTCCTCTGATTGCATAGATAAGTAAAATACACGGATTTTTCAAAATTCGTACTTTTTGGGGTTAAAATGAAAAAAGGGGATAAAAATAGTACCAACGACATTACCGCAGCTAGAGTCATGAAATTCGGAGTATACATTCCTCTGAGTGTGTAGACACGGAAAATAAACTTATTTTTCGAAATTCGAACTTTTTGGGGTTAAAATAAAAAAGGGATAAAAATAGTACAAATCAAATGACCGCAGCTAGAGTCATGAAATTCGGAGTATACATTCCTCTGACTGCGTAGACACTGAAAATAGACGAATCTTTCGAAATTAGTCCTTTCAAGGGATACAATGGTACAGAGGGATAGAAATAGTACCAACTAAACGACTACAGCTAGAATGATAAAATAATAATTGCGTAGAAACGTCAAGGGGGTACAAAATGGTACCAACCAAATGGGCGCAGCTGGAATCATGGAATTCGGTGTATACATTCCTCTGACTGCATAGACACGCAAAATAAAAAGTTTTTTTCAAATTCGTACTTTTTCTTTTACGGCAAAAATTGGTTGAATCATGATGTTAGGTTATTTTACAATTTTTTTAATTTTTTTTTAATTTTTGGAATTCAAATAGAATGAAAGTACAACCAACTGTAGCACCCATTATCTACCAATATTTATGGCATTTAAGCTTTTTGAAAATACAAATATAAGAACTTTTTTTATTTGAAACAGATAATGGTTTGATATAATTAAAATATTATATTTATTTATATAATTATTTTTTCAATATTTGTATTTGTTTTGGTTTGGCTATATTAAAGAAATTATATTTTCCTGTAATAATTACTGCACTTCTACGAAAACCGACAACCACTGTGGAATGCAATCCATGGTGGAGGGTATATAAAGTTCGGCCCGGCCGAACTTAACGCCGTTTTTACTTGTTTTTTCTCTTATATTTCAACAGACTTTGCCTTATCTACCTTCCTAAAGATGTTTATATAATTTTATACATTTTGCAAGAAGACTTCATGAAAAGTACTTCAAAAACAAAAGAAATAAAAAAAGAATATCCAATTCGGTCCATTATTAACGAAGTTATGAGCAAAAGACTGAAAAAAGAACTACTATTTAACGATTTCAAAAAAACTATAGCTTTTTAACGAGTAATCAGAAAAACCTCAAAGTATACCAGGGGGTGTTTTTATTGGGTACTTGAAAAATTTAAAACATGGAGGAAATCAAAAATATTTTTTTAACTGTCCGATTTGTCGTGGAATGCCCCATATATACTTTGTAGGGCCTCATTTCGGTATTTCAAGGTGTTACAAATGAAGTGATAAATTTTTTTTAATATACCCCCATCCTAAGGGGAGACCATACTTCTGTCAAAGTTACAACAAAAGCTTAGTGTTTCATTTTCAGAAAAAAATTGTTTTATCTTCCATGTGCAGGACAGATATTCTTCTCCCTTTGTTAAGATCTCTTTTCAAATAAATGTCCCACAATTACACAGTAAATAACGACCTCTAAACTAGTCCGTGCACCCTCGTTCCACTTAAACTGTCCGTTCGTTGGTGTTTATATTTATGATGCTTTTAACGTCAACACTTTGTGTCATGTGTGTGCAGTGTTAGGGCTTAACTTAAGGACTCATATTTTTAGTTAGTTTTTTTTTTTGGGGGGAGATGTTCTCAAACGAACACAATAGTTGGACCACCATGCAGAATGCTGACATAAAATCGGTCTTATATGGCCGTGTTTATTTAGGTGGCCGGAGATTCGTACACTTCAAGTGGAAGTGGACACGAAATAAAAAGGACGAGTGTTATTAAACAACTCATCAGTTACAGTTACAGGCGTTGAAGTGAATAACTATGAATTTCGGATACATTTTGAAAAGAAGTGTCATTTCAGTAAATTTTAAAAATAAAATGAGAAGTGAGATATTCCCTAAACTACCAACAACAACTAACGAATTGATTGATTCTTGCTCTGAAAAGGAGGCCTCTTAAATTTCCCACAAATCAATTTTAACGGCTCAATCTGTGCAACGTTAGGATGTCGCCGACGAAATTATCGCTGTCACAATCGATTAGCGCGTGACTAAGACGCCGCCTGATAACTTCATTACGACGACCGTGTTGACGGCGAGGTATTTTGGCTTTATTTTTTCGTCGTCGTCTGCTGCTGGTAATTTCGGATTTTCTCCTAACATCCGTTTTTATCGTCGCATCCATCGTAATCTGTATTGATTTTTATGAGCCAATAACATGTCGTCGTCGGTTGGCAACGTGCAATTGTCATTAATTGAATTTTGTGCCCCGACTCGGTGGTGCACTAGTTGGTGGTGCTCCGGCCAGCTGTTGCCATTTGCCACTGCCGCAGTGACTGTCAGTCTTGCCGTTGCACAGATTTTGCTGGTAATGCTGGTGTTTAGTGTTGCTGCTCGCCTCTGTGTGCGAGCATTTTTCTTTCTGCCATAATAACAGTTTTTCTTTCGTTCGCATTCGTTGTAAAATCTGCAAATCTGTACAACATACAATTTTAACAGGGATTCTCTTGAAATATGCCAACGCTGTGCAAAAAAAATGTACCAACAAGTCATTGTTAGATTAAGGAGGGAGATATGATGTGTTCAGGAAAATGATTGAAACAAAAATTACCCCAGCATGTTAGAGAAAGCTATTCATATTGAGAAGTTCCATGTAAAATAAATGAGAAATTTGGGAAGGTCTTCCGATTTTGATGGAAGTTGGTAATGTAAGATATTATTTTAAACGTTATTTTAAATATGGAAAAAGATGTAACATTGATTTTTTGCACATTTTGCAAAATGGGGTCTACTCAACTAGTCGCAACATTTGTTCTGTGAAAGTTATAAAAAATTTTTTGGTTTTAACGGAAAATATCTTATTTTTTTAAATAAAAATAAATAGTAAACAAACAACATCAACATTTGAAATAAATGAGACATTTTTGAAGATTTTCCGATTTTGAATAGAAATTTTTTAACTATTTCCAGATAGTGTTTACTATTTCGAGGTATTAAGATGGATTGTGGGATTTTTATATCAGTTATCAAAAAATGTCTTTGAACACACTTCATGAATTTGTAACCGTTTTTTATACACTCCACGAGAGTATTATGTCTTTGTGCATTTCTTTGTAACACTCAAAAGAAAGCGAGATAGACCCATTGTTAATTATACCGATCGACTTAGAATCACTTTTTGAATCGATTTAGCCATGTCCGCCTGTCCATCTATTCTTGTCGCAATTGTACACAGAACCAAATGAAACTTTGCACAACGAAGTTTTTCGATACAAGGACGAACGCTATTTAATTTGAAGAAATTCGGTTCAGATTTAGATATAGCCCCCATACGAATTTCACTCCCGATTACAACAGATTTTCTTCAAAATTGGTAAAATGTTTTATTTTTCAACTAGAAACACCTGCGATAAAAATGTATCAGATCGGTTCAGATTTGGCAAAACATCTTATAATTAAACAAGGAACTCTTATGGTGAAAATATGTCAGATCGGTTCAGATTTATGTATAGCTGCCATTAAAATTTCGCTCCCGATTTGACTTTTTCTGCTCTAGAATCCACATATTTTTACAGATCCTCTTCAAATTAGGCGAAATATCTTATATTTGTCCTATAAACAGCCATGGTACAAATGGGTCAGATCGGTTCAGATTTATATATAGCTCCCATACAAATTTCGCTCCCGGATAGACTTTTTCCACCCCAGAAATCAGGAATTTTCGCCGAATTTCTTCAAAGTGAGCATAACACGTTCAAATAGAACTGAAAGAACTTATTGTGAAAGTTAGACCCTTTATTCCATGTTTGGATATAGCCCCGATACAAATATTCTTATCCATTTGACAAATCGGACCAGGTCATATTAGCCTATGATTAGGAAACATACAAAAATTCTTCCCGTTGACAATTTTTAACGAGTTGAATAGAATAGTGGAGTGTATTATATAGTCGGCCCCGCCCGACTTCAGCCTTTCCTTACTTGTTTTTTTTTTTTTTTTTTTTTTTTGAAACACAGTTTTGTGATAACTCATATAAAAATACCACAATTCAAAAACGTGGAAAATAAATTCCAAAAAATGATTTTTTAGAAAATCAATCGAGACATACCTTAATTTCGATCGAGGATCAGAGGAGCGAACATGTATTTCATCTAAAGGAAATCGACCGGTTCAGATAATAGCCATATCCGTGGATATTTTTTTTTACTTTTGGGTTACGAGAATAAATTGTCTAGATAAATTATTATACCCTCACTCAGATCAAAAAAACGTTTCTATGTCTTTGAAATAATGAAGTAAAGTCAAATGAAAATTTTGATCCAAAATATTGAAAACTGTTTAAGCACTTCTATAGTGTTTGTTCGTAAGATACTTTTATTGCTATTGAAAGGCAAGGCAATAAAAAAATAATAATTAATAATTGTTTATAAACTCATAAAATTTTTCTCCAAATTCATGAAATTTTTAATTTTAAAAAATTACAAAAAGTTATAGAAAAAGACAAAAATATTATAGAAGTTATAGATTAAGGTTCTCCAGAAAGTGTGATAGAGTTGCAACAAGTACAGATGTTTTTCATCGACTTCTAGTATCGTCAGATCCTTTTATAAGTAGCATTAGATGTGAACCCCGTAATCAGGTTCTGGAACTTGATGATATAGTTACAGAAATGATAGATAATGAATAAAAATCTATATTTAAATTCATGTACTGAAATTTATTTATAAAATAATTAGTTTTGCTAAAGAAACAAAGAGTTTTGGGAAAAAATATAATATGGGCGGTGAGTGGTGGGCGTTAATTGAGGTAATAAAATGCTCTGTGCCAAATTTCAAAAAGTTTGGACCAAAAAAAAATTTTGGGTTCTATGGGCGGTGGGTACTGGGCGTGGCCAATTTTGATGAAACTTTATATTTTTCCTAATTGAGCTAACCAAAGGCTCAGACCAAAATTTTAACATTCTACGAGCACTCCCTCTGTGGGGCGGTGCAATTTGAGCCGGACAGATTTTAGAATTTTTCGACGGTCAAGAAAGTATATGTATATGTCAAAGTCTACTTTTTTCCAACCTAGTGACAAACATAGACCACTCTATTATAGAGTTTGTGTAACAACCATTCCTCCATTTCATTTCTAGGTGCAGAACATTACTGATCCGCGACACTTTATCTGTGTGGATATATTTATTTTCACAAACATTTACTTTTGCCAACGAATACATTTTTAAACTTCCAAGAACTATTAACAGTTGCTCGAAGCCGCAGACATTGATTAAATTTTATGTCTGCGAGAAACCGTGTGAAAATATTTTGCAATATTTGTCTGGCAAGTACCTATGTCTAGTTTACACTGGGGAGAGTTTGTTCATTGTGAGTTTAACACCTTTTTTGGGGGGCATGAACGAACGAATGAATGGATGCAAACGATGACTCACTGATTAGAGACACAAAAGAAAAAAACTGGGCTTTCCAGGTGTGCCAAACACCAGCAAAAGTTCTCGAATGTGCAGCAGCAGCATAAAGAAATCCACAACAATTATGTGAAAATAGGGAAACTGAGTCACCCACCCACCAACGACGAACGAGTAACACCAGCGGCCCAATTACCCGCCATCGATCGATTTCCAAGCGAAAAGAATGGAGAAATTGTTGTTCGTTCGTTTGTTATGAAATGAAATGAATGCTGTTCTGTCAGCAACAAATTTCTCGCTTTGTTTGGCAAATTGTGGCACAGTCGTGCGTGCGTGCCGCACCAACAATTAATGTGGCCATTTGCGCATGCGCACCGACGACGAACAGCTGTTACAGCTTTTTTTCGACACGATGCATGCAATGGCTGCTCATTTGTTGGGTCTGCCGTTTGCCACTCTTTGTACGACGAGGGGCGATGACGACGACAACGACGTCCACGATGGTTACGCTTGGGGAACTTTGTTTGTTTCCAATTGTTTGGCGGTAATAAATATTCCGCCGCCGCTGTTTATTGCACAGTTTCGCCCGCTCTTTCCCTCGTTCGTTCGTTCGTCCATGGTCCGTGGTGCTGCTGCTATTCCAAGTTTCAGTTTCGATTTAATATGGTCTGGGGACTGGGCTATGGGCTGTGGGCTCTGGGTGTTGTTGCTCTGTGGCCGTTGTTAAACATTTCCTGTTATTAATAGGGTTCGTTCGTTTTAGTTTTCATACATATTTTTTCTCTTTCATTCTTTCTTTTTTGCACAAACAAACGTAAATTCTTGTTTTTTGCTGTTGTTGATTACATTATATGCTTAGATCTTTTTATTGTTTATTGCTAGAGCACGATATAGAAAATGTTTCTATGCATGGCGTGGTGGTGGTGGCGCAGTTGACGTTCGTATCATGATTAAGTTTTAGGGCAACTGCAAAAAATGGTATCATTTCAGAGGTCCCTCCGTATGTTGCGGCCACCAAAAAGGAAGTTGCTTGCAATTTCCATGGAGCAGCAGCAGCGCTTACACAGTGACCCGTTAAAAATGACCCCTTTCTAGTGGCCACACAAAGCTAAGGAACACGTGTGGCAGTGTGGTGTGGCATGTAGTTCTATGTCTGCCACCGATGTACCCAAGTAGCAGGCACTTGGAATTGGCACAATACATAAGTGAGAATAGAAAGATATAAATTATGATTAAACAGGAAACAAATGCTTAGTTCAAATTGCTTTTCATTCGGAAAAGAAGGAAAGAATGAAAAAAAAAAACACGAACTTTAACCATTAATAGTGGTTGGTTGGTGGTGGTGGTGCAGGAAGGAAGAAATTTAGAGCAGCAGTTTCCATTTTTTTTTTGACATATGGTAGCCTTCAAAAGACCAAGCAGAAATTTGCAGTCCGAAAACAAAAAAAAACGTTGGCTAAAATCACCAGTGTCAATTGCCATAAAAAGCTTTTCTCCTGATGCCGCTCCTCGAGAATTCTGAAAATTTTTAATTTCCAAAGCACGAATGCAGGGAATCGCAGAGATCGATAGAAGTATCCTCTGACTGTGCCTTGTATCCACATATGATCCACTAATGCCATTGCAAATGTTGACTCCAGGCCACTTAGCGCATTTCCGCTACTGAGCACAGTGGGGAAGGGGTTACGTCTTTACTTACTCGTTCACATACAAATACAATGGCAACCACTTTGTTGTGGCGAAAACTTTTGATCGCCAAGTTACCTCATAATTCCAAGCTTAATTAAAGTCGTTTAAATTTATTTTAAACCCTCGTGGGATACAAGAAGAACCTTCCCTCCGTTGCAACTCTTGATCCCGTTAAATACGTTTGCGGTGGCACAATTTGTTTAATTCCATTTTATGTTCACTTTTAATCTCCACGTCCAGGGGCCGGGGAAGTTGTGCACTGACTGCAGTGCAGTCTTGTCCAGTTGCTATCGCTGTATTTCGCATATCCATTCGAATACGTTTTTCTCCGACTATTTATTTTTATTTACAGCGCAAGTATCCTTTGGATGCAAGCACAGATGGGACAGAGCAAAGGGGAAGGGTCCACACGCTGAGTGGCGTTTTTGCATTCCATTTTAATAATTTATTATTACAGATGACGTGGAAAGTCAAGTGTGTACTGGCTGTTATGTGCACTTTAATATGTTTTCCGCATTTTATGTCTTCGAAAAAATTTAATGGCCCTTGAAATTATTGACGTTTGCAAGGGGAAATTACGTCATAACAGATTTAAATAAGCAGTGGGAAAATAAGGTAGTGGTCAATGATTTAAAAAATGGAAATTGATCTGGACCAATGTGCATTGTAATTATCTCCCGGTTTTATACCCTCCACCATAGGATGGCGGACGGCCACATTTTGCACTAATATTTACATATAATAGTTGTAGATCGATTGCGATTGAAAATAGGCGAAACGGTCCAGAGGGAACAAATTTTCTCTAAGAAAGATTGAAAATAATCCCTGTAACAACTAATATTTGCAGTATTAAAAACTGAATATTTGTATGCCCATTCCCCTTTAAACATAAAAGAACACCATAAAACGATGGGTGAAATGAGGCAAAAAGGGATAAAAATGGTGTCTCTCAAACGACAACAGCTAGAAACACGAAATTCCCTCTAATAGAGTAGACACGTTCTTCTAAATTCATTCTAGGGGTCATTAGGGGTAAAATGGGAATAGAGGGATAAGAATGCTACCAACCAAACGGTTGCAGCTAGCATAATGAAATTCGGTGTGCACATTCCTCAGACTGCGTAGACATACAAAATAAATGGTGAAATGGGTAAAAATGGTACCAATCAAACGGCTATAACAGAAATAATTTGTATTTACAAGATATTTGGTACTGTGAAATGGGACAAAAAGGGATAAACATGGTACCAGTGAAACGACAATAGCTAGTATACTGAAATTCGGTGTGTACATCCCTCTAATCACATTTACACGTAAAATAAAGTGATTTTCGAAATTTGTACTTTTAAGGGGGGAAATGTGGGAAAAGGGATATAAATGGTACCGAACAAATGGCTGCAGCTAAAATTGTAAAATTCGGCGTGCAGACTTACAGCATAAAGTATTTTTTGAAAATTTGTAAAAATTTTAGAAAACGGAGCGAAAGAGGATAGAAATGACACCAACTAAATGACGTCACTGGCTCCATATTTGTGAAATAATTTAGTACAGGAGATGGTTTTTCAGAGCCAAAATTTTCAAACTCTTTTTACAAAAGTGAGCGCTACGACGTCAATTTCCTTCCGAAGTTTATCATTTAGGCATCATTGGAAAGGTATTGACTGTAGCTATTTATTTTCTATAAAATACTGATACCAAATACGAAAGAGTTTTCAGTTGTCACTACGAAAAAACTGCTACAAACGTCCAATAATTCGGCCAATTAGTTACTCTAAGACAAGAATCAAAATTTATATTTAATTCAGAAAAAAAATTGGCCAAAAATGCAATGTAAAAAAATTACACGGGATAAACATGATTTTTGGAGGTGTTTTCAGCAGCGTTTAGCTAACAGATGGCTTGACCCACTGATCATCATTAAACAATCCAAACTTTATTTTCGTAGGGTGACTGGAAATTTTTCCATTTGTATGGCCCGCGACCCAGCCTAATATACATATGTATATCTCAAAATATTCTTGGGTCCTCGTCTAATTTATTTTTTTTACAAAACTGTAAAATGTTCACATTTTATCAAAAGTTATTAATTTTGCCCTATGGGATTGATTGATTTTGGACCACTGTGCATCGCACAGAAAGTTGAAATCGCAAAAAATGGAGATTAATTCAAAAATCAAAATTTTTTATTATACGATTAAAGAATATAAAATTTTACATCACTACCGAAAATATCAATGACATGTGTTTTTTACTTTTCCAGTTGCACTGCCTTAAAGTCAAGCATGTTTTGAGTTTTAAGCGAACAATTCTGAAAATTGCAAATTGACATACTTCAAAGGTTAATATCTTTTTCTCCATTGTAAAAAGTAGCACTTTGATTATATAATCTTCAAGTTGAGGTATTTTAGAGTGATTTTACAAAAAAAATGTTTTAACGAAAGTATTTCAGAAATATTTTTAAAAAATTGTTGAAAATATGTCTAAATATAAAGTATTTTTAAAATATATGTGGAGTTTTAAATGTGAATTCTGTAATATATAATTATAATGTAATATATAATGTAATTTCTAATTAAATTAAAATGTGTTAACTTCAATATTCCGCAATTTCATGTTGCGCGTTTTTGCGCCAATTTATTTTATCAAATAAATTGTTAAAATAGTCATTCTTTATGGGTGCTTATACATTCAGTTTTATTGTACAACTGGAATTTAGATTATGACGAAAACTTAATATTTAAGATTTTGTAATGAAAAATAAGTCTTTTTAACACTTAATACTTAAATGAAACAATTATTTCTAATGAAAATCATTCACAGAAGCAGAATGAGTTTCCAAGTTGCACAATAAATATTAATCTTATAAACATCCCTATATAAAAACGAAGTGGTTTAGGGTATAACAAGTACGGAAAGACTACAGTCGGGTGATGTCGACTATATGATACCCTTCATCTTTTATCCAATTTAAATTAATTTACTACCAATTCAAAATGTATTAAAATATCTGTGACAGTTGAATGTCGGGCACATTCGAAACATTGTCCTTTATGAGCAAATGTCACCAAATCTGGTGGGACATTTGTATGGGGGCTGTATCAAACAATGGACGGATGTCACCAAATTTAACTACAGCTGTTTGTAGGTGCAATATAACGTTATGTGCCAAATGCGAACAAAATTGTATAAACAATTTTGTTACTAGAGCGGAAAAGTCAAATCTGGAAAGACATTTGTATGGGCGCTGTACCTAAATCTAAACCGATGTGACCCACTTTCATCATAAATATTTCTAGTTGAAATATAACGTGTTGTTCCAAATTTGAACAATATCGGTTAAAATATGTGGTATCTTGAGCGAAAAAAGTCAAATCGGTAGTGACATTTGTATGGAAGATATATCTAAATCTGAACTGATTTGCTTCAAATTTAATAGTGTCCGTCATTGAAGCGAAAAAATTAGCTGTACCAAGTTCTGTTGGGATTGGATAATAATTGCGACTTGTACTTCGATAACAAGAATATATACACGGACGGATTATTAATTTATTTTCCAGGAAAACCACTTTTTCCACTGAATTGTACTCAAATTGTGTTTTCTTTTACTGATTATGGTATAAATATTGAAAAAATATAAACATTACCTGACCCGAAGGCATCCCCGAATTAATCTCCATTTTTTGCGATTTCAACCCTCTGTGCGTCGCAATTATCTTCCGTTCTTTTATCATATAACTCACTGTGTGTCGTGAGGCATATTTGTCTGCAATGCATGCCCAAATAGAGACGCAATAATTAAATAAAATAATTTAATAGTCGCAAAAGAAGCTATAAACATTTTACTACCCCCTTGGAGTTTATTTGTAATAAAAATTGTTATCCCTATAAATAATTTTACATTGCATATTTAACACAAATAATGGGAACACAGAAATCCAACCCATTGAAGTCAATGTACATATTTTGGGAAATTTCATCACAAACACAGGTATTGAAATAAATATGTTTGATGAAACGTATATAAACATAAAGTAAGTAAAACGTAAAACGTCTGACCCCATTGCAAAAGCAAATGAAACCATCAACTTTTGTTTCAGCACTCACTTAAAAACTAATAAAACAAGCTTCCAGCATCCCACCATCTATGCATCCCGCCAGTGGTGGTGATGATGATGATGAGGATCATCATCACGAAGTTCATATTCTATTTTGCATACAACAAAACAAAGTTCATTATTTTCTATGGTAATCGTAAAAAACGTAACGAAATGTTTATGAACTTCAATTTGGTTTTATGAATAAATGAATGGAACAGAACGGAAAGGGATGAAAAGTGACTGGATGAATGAACGAAAGAATGAATGAATGGGTGAATGTGTGTGTGAGCTTGGTGAGGTCGGTGCCGGTGTCGGTGTAATAGTGTTAATAAATTGTCATAAAAATGCAAATCCACAAACAAACAGACACTATAGGTGGCATCACTCCCTCCACAACACCCACATCACAGCCACAGTTACCACATGGAAAAAGGCTACATCCTTGGCCTCCCCATGAATGAGCACTTTCGGTTTCCGTTTCCTTTGGCCTTTTGTTGTCGTTGGCTTTGAGTTGTTTAAAGGCTTCACAGAATGAGGATAATCGACTGCAAAACACTGATGAAATATATGCACGTTTAGTTTTTTGAAATAATAAAAATATGCAAACATACTCGTTCGCATACACATTCATAGGTATCATCGTAAAAGACAACAACGTCACACGCAGTGAAATGGAAAAAGTTTTCACACCCAGCCAGCAACGAGTGTGAGAAGCAAAAAGTGTGTGAGTGTGCGTGTGTGTTAGCAAAGTTAGACACAAAAGTGGCATAAATTTTGCATAAATTTACCCAACGAGTGATAATGATGAAGTGATGGAGGAAGAGTGCAGCAAAAATGTTTTTCTTTGCCTCAGCAAAGCAAAAGTTAGAAAATGAATGAATGAAATAAATAAGGATTTGAAATGCAAACTATGCTCGAAGTGGTGGTTTGAAAATTGAGGTGAAGTATTTTCAATGACTCTCCCAGTTTGCCAAACTTCTCACACCCACCTCGTTTCAATTCAATTGGCAGTGATTATAGGAAAGATTCAATGTGGTTTTTAGATTTCTCACAGCAAAACTACAGCTGTTCATGGTTTATGTGGTTGTAATAATGAAAGCAAAGAGAGGGTTTCATAAAATGATTTTAGGTTTTGGAGTCATCATTGTCACAAAGAATAATATCAACAACTAATAACAATAAACAAATTAAAACAAGTGAAACGGCGTTAAGTTCGGCAGGGCCGAATCTTATATAGCCTCCACCACGGAGTGTAGTCCACACTACTATCGGTAGATTAGAGGATGTCGACATTACATAGAATTGCACTACCATATTAGGAGAATTGTGATGCTTCATAATTATAATATTAATAGTCCTCTACTATATATAAATATTAATATAATTATTAGTCACAAATCTTTAACTTTCATTCTAATAGCTGCAGACCTTTG
Source organism: Polietes domitor (assembly GCA_947397865.1). Lineage (NCBI taxonomy): Eukaryota > Metazoa > Arthropoda > Insecta > Diptera > Muscidae > Polietes > Polietes domitor. The sequence continues at coordinate 103,491,941 of OX377621.1, read as the reverse complement.
TTGGTACCATTTTCCGTCAAAAGTAAAATTTCTACAAAATCCTTTTTATTTCGCATCTTCGCAGTCAGATGAATGTACACACCGAATTTTATTATTATAGCTGCAGACCTTTTGTTGGTACCATTTTTATCTCCATTCGCCCCTTTTTCCGGCTAAAAGTACAAATTTCGCAAAAATCCTTTTTATTTCGCATCTTTACAGTCAGATGAAAGTACACACAGATTTTCATGACTTCAACTTCAGCGGTTTGGTAGGTACCATTTTTATCCCCCTTTTCCAATTTTATCCCTTAAAAGTACGAATTTTGAAAAATCACTCTACTTTAAGGGTCGATGCAATTAGGGGATGTACATTCCAAATTTCATGTTTCTAGCTGTCATCCTATGATTTCAACTTCAGCGATTTGGTAGGTACCCTTTTTAACCCTCTTTTCAACTTGTATCCCTTAAAAGTTCGAATTTTGAAAAATCCCTCTATTTTACTTATCTACCCAATTAGAGGGATGTACATTCCAAATTTCATGTTTCTAGCTGTTATCCTATCATTGGTACCATTTTTATCCCTTTTGTCCCATTTCGCCCGCTAAAACGTGTATTTTACGCCACGCAACAAATCTCCAAGTGCATATAAAGCAGAAATAAAATATGCTTGAATATTCTAAATATTAGGCAGTACTTTCAGTCCTTGTTAGGGAAAAATGTTTCCCTCGGGACCGATTTCGCCCTCTTTCAATCCCAAGCGATCTACAACCATAAGACTAATTTAGGGAAAATTTGAACCTCGGACAGACGGACATGACTACATCGCCTTAGAATTTTCCTATGACTCAGAATATATGTATATACTTTATGGAGTCTCCGATGAATATATAAAGGTGTTACAAACGGAATGACAAAGTGAATATACCCCACAACCTTAGGTGGAGGGTATAAAAATAAACAGAACCGTGAAACATAACTATCACTTAAAAAATCCAATCAATATATAATATTTTATTTTACGAGTCTATCTATGCGTTCGGATGACTGACTGATCACTAGAATCATGAACTTTGGTGTGTACATTTCTCTTACCGAGACGTAGAGATCAGATATGAAGGGATTTTCTTTGTAATTCGTACTTTTAAGGGGTACAATGGAATAGAGGGATAAAAATGGTACCAACAAAACGGCTGCACCTAAAATAATGAAATTCGGTGTATACATTCCTCTGACTGCGAAGACACAAAAAATAAAAGGTTTTTTTCAAATTCGTACTTTCAAGGGATACAAATAGTTCCAACTAAACGACTACAGCTGGAATGATTAAATTCGGTGTGTATATCCCTCTAATTGCGTAGACACAAAAATAAAGAGATTTTAGAAAGTCGTACTCTTAAGGGGGTAAAATAGGAAAAAGGGGATAAAAATGGTACCAACCAAATGGCCAAATGGAATCATGGAATTCGATGTATGCATTCCTCTTCATAGACACGCAAAATAAAAAGATTTTTTCCAAATTCGTACTTTTTACTTTTACGACAAATCATGAAGATCATGAATCATGAAGATAGGTTATTTTGCTCTATGTACGTGAGACAAGGGATTATCAAAATATGTATATAAATATACAACCAATTGCAGCGCACACTATCTAACAATATTTAACAATAACAATATTTTTGAAAATATAAATATAAGAATAATTATTTTTTGAATTCATTTGAGGTATTATTTCGATATATATATAGTGTAAATTTATTGGTAGCATTGCCTTATAGGCGTGGTTTAAAATAATAAATGTATATATATAAAAGAGTTGCGTTACTGACTGACTTATCATTGACCAGCCCCCAGACCAAACAGCTGAAGCCAGGGTCATAAAATTTTCGGGGTAGTTCCCAAGTATGACGTAGACGTCGACTACGAAAGGGTTTTACGAAATTCGTACTTTTAGGGCGTACCTTCGCCCTGACTAAACGGCAGTAGCTAGAAACATGAAATTCGATGTAGACGAGCTACAAATAGGGATTTTTCGAAATTTGTACTTTTAAGGGAGGAAAGAGACAAAAAGGGATAAAAATGGTACCAATTAAATTATTGCAGCTATATTCGTGAAAATCGGTATCTACATTTCTCTGACTACGTAGACCTGCAATATAAATGGATTTTTCGAAATTTGTACATATAAGGGGACAAAAAGGGATAAAAATGGTACGAACTAAAGTATTACAGCTAGAATCGTGAAATTTAGTGTGTAAATTTCTCTGAGAAAGAATATGCGAAAATCTAAATGGATTTTTTCGAAATTTATACTAGCGGGACCAAAATGGATACAAATGGTACCAACTAAAGTATTGCAGCTACAGTTTTGAAATTTTGAGTGCAAATTCCTCTGACAACGTAGGATCGATGTCTAAATGTATGTTTTCGAAATTTGTACTTATAAGGGGTGAGGGGGCAAAAAGCGATAAAAATAGTACCAACTAAGTATTGCAGCTATAGTCGTGAAATTGGGAGTGTAAAATCCTCTGACAACGTAGAAGCGCAAATCTATATGATTTTTTTTTTAATTTGTACTTATAAAGGATGATCGGGATAAAAATAGTACCAACAAAAATATTCGTGAAATTTTGTGTGTAAATTCCTCTGACAACGTAGACTTGCAACATAAATGGATTTTTCGAATTTTTTACTTTTAAGTTGCGAGCGAGACAAAAAGGGATAAAAATGGTACCAACTTTAGTATTACATCTGTCGACGTGGAAACGCCATCAAAATGGATTTTTTCGAAATTTGTTCTTATAATGTGAGAGCGGGACAAAAAGGGATAAAAATCTAAAAAAATCTAATTTAAATCAACTAAAGTATTACAGCTAGAATCGTGAAATTTTGTATGTAAATTCCTCTCACCATATAGTAGCGCAATATAAAAGCATTTTTGCACCTTTAAGGGCCGAACGACACAAAAAGGGATAAAAATGTTGCCAACTAAAGTATTGCAACTGGAATCGTGAAATTTAATACGTAAGCGCAGTCAAATTGGACTTTGTCGAAATTTGTACTTTTGCGCGCGGGACAAAAAGGGATAAAAATGCGTAAACGCGGAACATAAATGAATATTAAAAAATTTGTACTTATAAGAGACCGACCACAATGCTACACGCTGGCGGCAGCGGCGGCCGCTCACACATGTATTTCCTAAGGGTGATGAAAAATCGCGAGCCGCTGTGGCTAGCGTCTCGTCGTCAGAATATATTTTATTTTATTTTCATGGCGGCGCTCTCTCATTCTTTCAAAATTCTAAAAATGGCGTTGCCACATATTACTGAAAAATCCACAAAGTAACCCTTTTCCTCTGAATGCCAGCTTCCAGAACAAGAAGAATAACACCAAAAAATAAAATAGTTTTAAATTTTATTCAACTTAAATGATTACTTTAAGGTCCATTTAGGCCTTTCTTATTTTTCTGATAGTAAATAAAAGTATTAAATTATGATGGAGGACAAATTCATTGACATGAATGTTATATTTTATATAAATTGTCATTACTCAAATAGTATGTACAACATGTGGAGGATGGAGGACGACAACTTTTCAAAATGTGTATTTTTTGGGAAAGAGGTGTAAAAAGTTATAAAGTTGCCGGCTGCATCTAGAAACATGAGGTCTAGGATATTAAAAGCTCTGCGGTTGTAAGTTTTGATCAAAACTAGGTAGAAAATGATCAAAATTATATATACGAAGGGAGTTCAGCTAAAATAGTGAAAATAGTCAGATTTATCTATATCCACCAAAATAAAATCAAATAAATACTATCCGAAAACAGAGACGAATAAAAGTAATAACAAACAACTGGCTATTTCGCATGCGAAGCAGAGGGTACTGCTGGTATATTATATTTATTTATAAAATTATTTTTTCTATATTTATACCCTCCACCTCCAGGATGGGGGTATATTCACTTTGTTATTCCGTTTGTAACACCTTGAAATATTCATCGGAGACCCCATAAAGTATATATATTTTGGGTCGTGGTAAAATTCTAAGACGATATAGCCATGTCCGTCTGTCTGTCTGTCTGTTGAAAGCACGATAGCGGCCGAACGAAATGAGCTAGGAGGTTCAAATTTTGCCTAAATGTGTCTTATGGTTGTAGATCGGTTGGGATTGAAAGTGGGCGAAATCGGCCCAGAGGGAAACATTTTTCCCTCACATGGACTGGAAATACCCCTAATATTTAGAGTATTTCAGCATGATTTTTGAACATAGCTTGTATTTACTTGATAATTCGCATTCCCTTTATAGCATAAAAGGGCACCATAGAGTGATTTTTATTTGTAGGGGGCGAAATGGGACAAAAAGGGATAAAAATGGTACCTATCAAACGACAACATATAGAAGCACGAAATTTGGCGTGTACATTCCTCTAATAGAGTCGATACTATTATGTATCTATTTTTTATTTTTTATAAATTCGTACTTTTAAGGGGTTAAATGGGGATATAGGGATAAAAATAGTACCATCTTAACGACTGCATCTAGAATAATGAAATTCGATGTATACATTCCTCTGATTGCGTAGACACGTAAAATAAAATAACTTTCCAAAATTCGTACTTTTTGGGGTTCAAATGGAAAGAGGGGATAAAAATAGTACCTACGAAATGACCGCAGCTAGAATCATGAAATTCGGAGTATACATTCCTCTGACTGCGTAGACACGAAAAATAAAACGTTTTTTCCAAACTCGTACTATCAAGGGATACAATGGCTACAGGGGATAAAAATAGTACCAACTAAACGAATACAGCTAGAATGATGAAATTCGTTGCGTACATCCCTCTAATTGTGTAGATACGTAAAATAAAGAGATTTTAGATAGTCGTACTCTTGGAATTGGAAAAATGGGATACAAATGGTACCAACAAAATGGCCGCTGATCATGGAATTCGGTGTATACATTCCTCTGACTGCATAGCCACGTAAAATATTTTTTCCAAGTTAGTACTTTATTTTGTTGCTTTTACGTACGTGAGAGATAAGGTATTTTCAAAATTTATACTTGTGAAATTAAAATAGGATGGAAATACAACCAAATAAACGACTGTAGCTGAAAATACACTCTCTATCCAATATTTAGGGTATTTATGATTGCTCGCTTATATTTATTTTATTTTATAAAGCATTATTTCCATTATATATATACATAGTATAAAAATATTGGTAGCCTTGACTTATTAATTAAATATCTGATTTTCATACAGTTAAAATTTGTTGCGGCCATTACTCTTGTAGCTTGGAAGCAACACAAAGAAAATAAAAGTTTTAGCGGGCGAAATGGGACAAAAAGGGATAAAAGATGGTACCAATGATACGACAAAAGCTAGAATCATGAAATTCGGTGTGTACATACCTCTAATTGCATAGACACGTCAAATAGAGGGATTTTTCGAAATTCGTACTTTTAAGGGATATAACTAAAAAAGAGGGATAAAAATGGGACCTACCAAACCGCTGAAGTTGAGATCATGAAATTCGGTGTATACATTCTGACTATGAAGACTCAAAAAATGTTTTTTTTTTTTCGAAATTTGTACATTTGGATGGAGAATGGGCGAATGGGGATATCTTTAAAATTTATACTTTTCTTATCACTTTGTCTGTATCTGAAAATGCTTCTTTCTAATGGCAACTGACAATCGCCTAATATTTAGGCATGTTCACTTTCACAATTACAGCATTTTATTTATATATCGTAGTCGATTTTAAACAGTGCGCATAAGTATACATTATAGTTTGAAATTGTAAACAAATATAGTAATGTGCATACAAATATCACAATTTTCGTAATATCGTAATTGGCTATGTAAAGTCGACATCCTTTAATCTGCTGGTAATACTGTGGAATGCACTCCGTGGTGGAGGGTATATAAGATTCGGCCCGGCCGAACTTAACGCCTTCTTAGTTGTTTTATTTGTTTTGGTTTGGCTATATTAAAAATTACTGCACTACTACGAAAATCGACAGCCTCTGTGGAATGCAATACATGGTGGAGGGTATATAAAGATCGGCCCGTTTTTACTTGTTGTCGTTTGATTTACATCTATATTCTATAGAATGCAAAATTTATTTATGGCGAATGCCATGGTGTCATTCATTATTTGGGGTGCTCTCTTTAACATGATTTCTTGTCCGGAATGTTAATAAAAAAAAATAAAAAAATATATAATTTATTGGAGTTGCAAAATACATCTGAAAATTTTAATTAAATAGTCAGGCCACACAATTGTATAATTAAGTAATCATATATTTAATAACTTTTTACACATTCCCATGTCGTAGTGTGAGAATAAAGAGTTAAGGTAAACCCAAAAACAAACCATTGATGCCTTTGTGGCCTTACAACAAGATTATCACAACTTAGGGCATACTTACATTTAACGACTTTAAGTATAAATGAGGATACATGTATGTCTGTCCGTCGGCTCGGTCTGTAATTTGCTGTTTGTTTAGCCCGCAGGAAAGGTCAGGCCACATAAGCTGGCGTAACACAATCCTTGGCTTGCATGGTCTAAGAAGTTCAAGGTGGAATTAGCATTTTATGCTAATTTTCTTGCCTGCTCACCAACAACAACACGGAACATATCCTTATCGCTTTGCCCTAGGCAATGTGCGAGAGCGTGCGGCTTGAGCTGCTTCCTTCCTTGTTTCAAGGGCTTGTGTTCAAATTTCATTTCGTTGTTTACATTTCATGAGGTTTAAGGTCAATGTGGCTGGCATAAATGATTTACGCCAGCCACTAAACAATTCCTTGGATGTAGCCACTGCTCAGATCCAATAAATGAAAGCCATAAAATGTGAAAGACGAAAGTGTTGAATAATGAAAATTGATGAGCCTTGAAAAGAAAAAGGCTCATCCTGTGCCAAAAGGATGAGAGGGTTCAAACAAATCGTTGTGATTTTGTGGCAACAACAAATATTTATGACCTCGCTGTGGGGATTGATGAGGCAGCGAGTGCAAGTGAATTGATGATGACATCGACCAGAAACCATTAACTTTTGAATGTCAAATAACAACAAATAATTTGCACCGACTGTTTGGAATTCGGCTTCCTGGTCATTCATAGATTATGGCTACTTTATGGATTTTGTATTTGTGTTCATTAAACAATTACACAACAATAAATGCCATTTATTTCAATCTCCTCGGTGTTCGGTTTTCGGTTCGCACACAACAATGTATGTATGTATTCGCGTTCGGACTCGACCGCTATGTTCGAGGCTCATAAATCCGTCGTCCGCTGAACGATTGCGTGCGTAAATTCAATATTACGCTGTAGTACGCCGCGCTACGCGTGAACTGTGAAATGTGTTTCAGCCATTAAACTATGCCGTCATGTTGTCTTGCCACACCACACCGCACAGCAACGGCAACAGCGGAAAACACAGCAGTAACAAACTGGCTCCCCTGAACGGATCGTAATTTGAAACAATTTAGGAAAATGTTCCGGCGTTAATGATCGTTCTTCCATAAATTGTTTTCCAACAACAGAAGAAAAAAAAACATATGGACAATTGTTCTAAAGGGTGATTTTTTAAGAGCTTGATAACTTTTTAAAAAAAAAAAACGCATAAAATTTGCAAAATCTCATCGGTTCTTCATTTGAACCGTTAGATTGGTCCATGACATTTACTTTTTGAAGATAATTTCATTTAAATGTTGACCGCGGCTGCGCCTCAAGTGGTCCATCCGCTTAGTCCAATTTTGGCATTTCCACGTTTTTGAGTAACAGAGGCCCAATTGCTGCGAACGGCGACGAATCGACAATTGATGGTCATCATTAACATTGGCCGATACAGCTGCGATATTTTCTTCAGTTCGTACTCTACGTAAGCGTCTTGGTGGTTTAATGTCCAACAATGTAAATTTGTTGCGAAATTTAGTCACAATAGCCCGAATAGCCGCTTCAGTGGGTCGATTAAACTGACCATAAAATGGAAGCGTGCGATGAACTTTCTTAACAGAGCACGCATTTTGATAATAAAATTCAATGATTTGCAAGCGTTGCTCGTTAGTAAGTCTATTCATGATGAAATGTCAAAGCATACTGAGCATCTTTTTCTTTGACACCATGTCTGAAATCCCACGTGATCTGTCAAATACTAATGCATGAAAATCCTAACCTCAAAAAAATCACTCTTTATATTAACGCTGTGGTTGTGGTATTGTTGGGTGGGAATCGCTGACAGATGTCGATTGGTTGATTAAGAACAATATCCACCCGAAGTACATGGAGATTATAATATTCCATTGAGAATAGGTATTAAAATTCAAACTATTTAATTTTAAACAAGAAAATCAAGGGGCCGAACGAGACCGAATATACACAGAAAATGGAATTACTTAATGACTACGATTAAAAAAATAATTAATTTGGAGAATGCAAAGACAGACAATTAATAAATTAATTAATTCAATTGATATCCAGAGTTTTCCTATAAATTCAAAAATATACAGGATTTTCCAACAAGAGGTGTTATTTTGAATTAACCAGTATTTCGGTAGCTGTCACTTTTGAAGCTTTTATTCTTTGACATCTGACAAGTAGAAAATACGCCATTATTGAACATGGAACGATACACGCTTCAACAACGCATTGAAATTATTAAAATTCACTACAAAAATTGTGAAAATCTTGCAGTCACAGTTCGCAAAACTAAAGTGTTTTTGGGTCGTCGTGAAGCACCTTGTCGGACCGCAATACAAAAATGGGTGGAAAAATTCGAGCTTTTGGGACATGTTAGTGATGTGAAGAATAAAACCCGTGCACGTCGCTCAAGAACAACTGCTGCTGTAGCCCAAAGTGTTGAAGAAAACCCAGGTTTGTCCATTCCTCGTCGTTCTTTGGAATTGGGCATTCCACAAACGTCATTACACCGTAATTTGCACAAAGACTTGGGTCTTAAGGCTTATAAAGTTCAGTTAACACAAGAACTCAAGCCGGCCGATCATCAACAACTGATCAACAGCTGATTGGGTCCTTGAGATGAATGAAAACGATCCGGAATTCCATCGAAAAGTCATCTTGACTGATGAGTCCCTTTTCCACCTCGGTGGCTAAGTCAACAAGCAAAATTGTCGCATCTGGGGCTCGGAAAACCCAAGAGTTATTGTTGAGAAGCCTCTTCATCCTCATCGTGTGACTGTTTGGTGCGGTTAATGGTCCGGCGGAGTCATTGAACCTTACTTTTTCGAAAATGAGGTTGGATCAACCGTTACGGTGAGTGGATTGCGCTATCGAGAGATGATTAATAATATTTTTATGGTCGGAGTTGGATGGTATAGATCTGGACAACGCTACGTGCCACACAAGCAACAAAACCATTGCTCTTTTACGGGAAAAGTTTCCGGAGGTGATCACAATTGGCCACCGAGATCTTGCGACTTCTTCCTTTGGGGCCACGTGAAAGATAAGGTCTAAGCCAACAGCCCAGCGTCGATTCAAGACCTCAAAGATAGAATTCGTGAGGCTATCGAGGACATAGGGCAGCCACTTTGCAATTTGGTTATGGAAAATTTCATGAAAAGGATATGGTCCTGTAAGCGTGGTCGTAGTGGCCATTTGGCTGATGTTGTTTTTTTATTGTTAACGGCATACCTTCCTCTTTATTATGAAATAAACATTCGATCATTTATCTCAGAAAATGGTATTTTTCTTTGAATACCAAAATAACACCTCTTGTTGGAAAAACCCTGCATATGCTAGATTTTAGGAGGTATCACAAAACAATTATTTGTTTTTTTAATTTTAAATTTATAAATTTTTATTTAAATATTTGGATTAGGACTGATTTAAGCCGCGACATAAATAAATTCAACTCCAGGAATTTTCACCACTTATTGCTGTTGTGGGTGGCTGTATTAAGTTGAAAGCCCGTCAGTATACAACAAATGGTAATGTGAAAGGTCACAGGTGGATCGTAACACTCCTCATATACCGCAAATTGGTGAGATTTTCGGGTATATAATACACATTCGACCGATAAGAGCATGATAACGCAAACACTCTATAGAGAAGCGTCACTGATGAGTTATCCCCACACAGGATACCAAATACGCATATGGCCAAAAGTGTGTATAGCTGAGTGTGGTTCTCCTCCCTTACATTACCAAACACAAATTTTCTTCGTAAAAAGGAAAAACTTATCGAAAAAGCTGGGATTCGAATTACATTCAAAAAGCCTAAAAATAAATTTACACAAGAAAAGTATAACAATTATGTGTCCGAGACCTAAAAAAACTTATTTTTTGTGTGCATTGAGGCATACTGATTCATAAAAGCAACACATAATTTTTATACCCTCACTCTACAGAGTAGGAGGGTATATAACATTTGGGACAGAAAAAAAGTGAAGTGAAGGAGTGACTTAAGGCCCTAAGTATGTTTGACCAAATCCGTTTCACGACTTTTTAAGGTGTTTGAGCCATGTCCGTCCGTCAGTCTGGCTGGTGTCTTGCAAAGTTTGGCTCGAAAGGAGTAAAGGAATCGATTCAAACTTTGCACATGGTGATATTTTCCCCAAACTTAGTTTGAATTAGAAGGTGGGCGAAATTTGCCCTCCCACACAAATAGCCCATATTCCAATGTTAAATTAAAACCCATATAACTTCCACACAAATATTCAGAATCAACTATATTTTGGTATTTGATAATGCTCTTATAATCACATTAAGTGTACTAAATATGACGGGCTTTGCCCCTTCGCCCTTCCAGTACCTCCCACACAAATCACGCAAAACTACGTAAAATTAAAGCTGTTATAACTTCTATACTGATGATCGGAATACTGTGAAATTTGATATCTGGCAATGCTTTTATAGTGGTTACATTCGCATGGAATATGGGCAATATTGCCACACCCCTTCTGGTACCTCCCACATAAAGTGGTATAAACTTTGGTTACAATAAAACCGATATAACATCCATACGGGTAGTCAAAATCATTTACAATTTGATATTTAAAAATGTGTTTTATAATCACTTTAAACCTAAAAAATAGTTACGCTTTAGCCACGCCCCTTCTTGTACCTCCCACACAATAGTCTCTGTCATAGATAATATTAAATTCTTCATAACTTCTAAACTGGATCCACTATATATTTGGTCATGTTTTTATAATTGAATTATATAATTTACTTCCTTATAACTTTCATATATATGTTCTTTGAGAGTGATAAGTCGGTTTAGCCGACAGAAGCTTACTTACTTACTTATGGATATTTAATTTTACTAAGTGTATCTTTAATATTTGTACTTCTATTTTGGAAATATAGCTTCAGTCAAAAATGTTGCACATTTCACTTTCACAAGGATGCAGTGGCCAAAAAAGGTCAACAATTTATTTTTTGTTTAACATAATTCGAGGAGAGTATGATACCTGACCACATTTTTGGACAGAGCAAATATGAAAAAATGGGTTGGCATATTTTCCATATCTCGTTTAGTTATCGAATTATCGGACGTTAAAGTTTGCACAAAATCGATTTTCCCAAACTTAGAAGAAAAAAGTCAACAAAATTCGATAACTTTTTAGTTACCGATAACTGTCTTAATAACCGATAGTTATCGAAATTCTATAAAAACGATGTGTATTTTTATATAAAGCAAAATTTGTCAAATATTTAAACGATCCAATAATAGAAATCTTTTAAAAATGAATGTAGACGAGGATGCGTTTTCGATAGTTATTTTTTTTAGTGCTTTTGTTCAATCGTTTCAAATTTCTTCTCATTGGTTGGGGCTACGGGAACATTGTACAAAATCTCGATAACTACGCCAGTCATCGAAAAAATGTACTTTACCTTTTCTGGTAAATTCTGAGCTTTTTCCGATTTTTTTACAAGACACCATAATAATAATTTGATCATGCCAGAAATCCTATATTTAAAAAATATAGAAAAATACGATTTTTTATTTTGTTTATATAACTTTTATATATATCCAGAGATATTTTTCACATAAGCATTGTTTTATACTTTATTGAAAAATGAAACAACATGTTATTTGCGATATTTTTTCTATTTTTACGTGTTTTTTCATGTCAACAAAAAACGATTTTTTTAACTATTTATCTCAATTTTTGGACACTATTCCGTAACCACCATCTCTATGTGAAAGTGATATTCGCAACATTTGTAGACATCAACTAATTACCTTTAATTGAACATATAAGTCAGTGTGATCGAACCCATGTTCCTAATTCAAATATTAAAGTTTCTTCAACGATAATTTTAATTTTATTAAAAAAAATATCCGCAAAAAATGTTTTTGTTGATTTTATGAATCAGTATGCTTGACTGCACACAACAAATTTATTTTCAGGTCTCGGATACAAAATGTTTATTTTTTGTTGCATAGCACGACAAAAAAGGCGACAAAATATAAAATATACTTGTATGTATATTGGGAAATTGGCTGATGATGATGATGATAATTCGGTCCCTTTCGCGAAAGGTAAAAAAGACCTAAACGTCCCAAAATGGGAAAAGTAGAAAATATGTCAACCGGTGGTATGAATGAAGAGAATAGAGGGAATAGGGTATAAACAAGTAATTAGGTTTCGCCCTATTTACTCTCAGTCTCAGAGTCAAAATTCTAAACATGTATGTTTAGTTTTAAGTCAAACAATGGTCCTAGATGGGAAGAGCCCAAAGAAAAGGTACAAAAAAGGATTATTACCCGTTTTGAATTCAAACCGCAACATTTGCCTTTCTTAAAATTTCCTCTTCTGTATATTTAAATTCCAAACGGTATAAAGTAGAATACAAAAAGATATTAACGAAAATACATGGCGAAACTAAAGTTAAAGGACAATTTCGAAATTAAATCGATCTCCAACCACTGTGCGCCCCCTTTTATAATTAGTAATTACTAGTTTTACTGATAAATTTTAAGAAATATGAAATATTAACTTCTTATCTATAATGCAATATATAGGACTTCACTTCTACAGACACCCAATTAATTAGTTTCACTTTGAAAACATTAACATTTAGTTTGTAAGGAGTTTAAATTCTAATTCCCAGGAAACATAAAAACTCTATTTGTCATTAGAAATAAGTCTTAGGAACGATTTTAGAAAAAATCCCATTAATTATTATAAATCATACGCTCCCATGAATAATTACGTATTTTATGTAGAAACTGCAAAATAGATTCAGATGGGACTTTCTTTCTTCGTTAGAATTTTTGTTATAGAAAAATAATACAAAATATTTGATTCCGTTTTTTTCCAGGATGGGGGTATACTAAATTTGTCATTCCGTTTGTAACACCTTGAAATATCGACCTGAGACCCTGTAAAGAATATATATGCTTGATCGTCATAAAATTCTAAGACAATCTAGCCATGTCCGTCCGTCCATCCGCCTATTGAAAGCACACTAGCATCTAAACGAAAGGTGGATCACTGGTCCAGAGGTAAAATGTTTCCCTAACAAGGACAAAAAATGTCCATAGTAGCATGTACACGTAAAGTAAAAATTCGTACTTTTAAGGGGAAAATTTTGGAAAAACGGATAAAAATGCTACCGACCAAATGGCTGCAGCTAGAAGAACGAAATTCGGTATTTACATTACTATGACTGTATAGAAGACGTGCAATATCAATGGAAATTTTCAAAAATTGTACTTTTATGGGGAAACGGTGAGAAAAGGGATAAAATTGGTGCCTATCAAACAGCAGCAGCTAGAATAATGAAAATGAAATATTTCGCTCAGTTTGCGTAGATTCGAAATATAATGTTATCTTTCAATACTCGTTTTTTAGGGCCAAAACGGAGTAAAATTGGTGCCGACCAAATGGCTGCAGATAGATAATCATAAAGTTCGGCGTGTACATTCCTCTGACTGTGTAGACGAGCAACATAAAGGGTTATTTGGAAATTTTAACTTTTAGAAAAAACAGAGCAAAAGCAGATAAAAATGGTACCAAGCAAGCACTTGCTTCATAGACTCGCAAAACAAGTCTTTCTCCAAATTCGTATTTTTGGGGATAAAATGGGCTAAAAGAGTTAATACTGATGCCAAGCAAACGGCTGTAGTTGGAATCGTAAAATTAGATGTATACTTTCCCTTGTGAACTCGAAAGATAATGGAATTTCGAAATTCGTACTTTGCCTTTCCGAAGAATTACTTTGATATATATATACATTAGGCTGGGTCGCGATCCATACAAATGGAACAACGATTTCCAGTCACCCCACGAAAATAAAGTTTGGATTGTTTAATGATGATTTACAAAATATTTCGTTCCTACACCAAGCAGTCTGTGAGCTAAACACTCCTGCAGATACCCCCAAAATTTTTTTCTGAAATAATAGACACTTGCAAGCTCTTTAAATATAAGTTTTGATTCTTGTCTTAGAGTATCTTAATGGTTGAATTATTGGATCTTTATAAAAAATTTGTTGTGTTTTTTTCATAGTGACAACTGACATTTTTTCCCATTTTTTTCTGAAATAATTGACAATTGAAACACTTTAAATACAAATTTTGATTCTTGTCTTAGAGTAACGTTTGTATAAATTTTTTCGTAGTGGCAACTGAAAACTATTTCGTATTTGGTATCAGTATTCTATAAAAAATTAATAGCGGCAGTCAATACCTTTCGAATAATGCCTAAATGATGAAATCATTTTTTAACTAGTAAATCAAAAAAAAAAATTTTTTTCAAATCCATGCTTTATGCAAGCAGAATTCTATTGGGCCTAGAAATTCTTTTTTAGTTATCTTTTGTAGAAGGAAAAATTACTGCGTTATCAGGAGCAGAAATAATAGATTTTTAATTTGTAGTTTGTATGGGAGGTACCACGCCCCTTTGTCCATTCCCGCTCATATTTGCAGCAGCACTTAAAAAATGCACACCAAACCGACGTACCAAATTTTGTTCAAATACCGTTATCAGGAGCAGAAATAATAGATTTTTAATTTGTGGTTTGTATGGGAGGTACCACGCCCCTTTGTACAATCCCGCCCATATTTGCAGCAGCACTTACAACATGCACACCAAACCGACGTACCAAATTTTGTTTAAATACCGTTATCAGGAGCAGAAATAATAGATTTTTAATTTGTGGTTTGTATGGGAGGTACCACGCCCCTTTGTCCAATTGGTCAAATTTTTCCATTTCCTTGTATTGTCATCGAAAATGATTAAGTGTGCAAAATTTGAGCAAAATTGGTTGAGAAAAAAGCTTTCAAAAATTGATTTCAAATTTTGTGGCACACAAACATATATAGAAAGTAACCTTATATAAAGCATGGAAAAAGAGTTTGAAATTTTTGGCTTTGAAAATCCATCTCCTGTATTAAATTATTTTACAAATATGGAGTCAGTGACATCATTTTTCGTGCGATATACATCATTTAGGTATCATTCGAAAGGTATTAATTGCTTCTATTTATTTTTCACAACAACCTGTCACCTTGAAAAACCACAAAAACAATATAAACGTCCAATAATACGACCGATGAGTTATTCTAAGACAAGAATAAAATTGTTTATGTAAAGTGCTCCCAAGGGTCAAGTAATTCAGAAAAAAAAATTTGGCCAAAAATGTGTTTAGAGGTTTCTTCAAGAGCGTTTAGCTCAAAGATGGCTTGACCCAGTGATGAAATATTTTGCAGATCATCATTAAACAATCCGATCTTCATTTCTGGGGGGTGACAGCTGCAATTTTTTTCGTGACCCATCCTAATATATGTACATACATACAACAACATACCTGTAGACACGCCCAACCCTACAAACCCAAGAAGATATTGCGGCAATATCTTCCATTTATGATTTTCATGAAATTCATCAAAATAATTTTTTTCTTATCACCCTTGTATCATTTTGAAGAAATGTTGGCGATATTGATTTTGTTGTCATTTTTCGTATGAATGTTTCAGAAATAATAAAAGAAAAAATATGTTTCTTTTCATATTTTGTTAGTGCATTGCAAAATGGACTAGCACGCAATAAGTAAAAGAGAAGATACAAGTTCAAGTTCTAAATGAAATCAGTAGCAAGTGATGAAATGCCAACTGGTAAGTTGATTATTGATGCAGATCTTTTGGATACAAAATTTTATCAGACATTAAGATTTTTTTGCATTTCACAGAGGCAATTCGTTTTCAAAACGAATTAGAGAACTGGCATGCAGTTTTGATAAGACATGCTCTCAAAAATCTTTTAATTGACCGCTTGGTCAACAAATATACTTGGATGGGAACCAAGGAGAAGCCGTCGACTCAAAATTATAACATTTCTGCATTTAAAGGTATTAAAGAGGAATTTTGAATAATATAGCTTGTATTATATGCATTTTATTAGTTTTCTTTTCAGGTATATGTTTTTTTTGATTAACCAGAAACATGAGAAAGACCGAAATAATAAAGAAGAGCAGTGATGTCCATCTATTTAATTTCTAACTCTTTGTTACTTATCATTTATGAGGTTATTGTATTTCTTTACCACTTTATGCAATTATTAATTTTGAAATATGAAAAACATAAAAATAAACAATTGCGTGTTTGTCTTCTGGGTGGTTATCTGGCGATATCCCATTTTTATCTTATAGGTGATATTATAGCGATATCATCCAGATTTCTTGCGGGTGATAATTTGGCAATATCGCCGATTCATCATCCGGATGTATTGCTTTCGTATTGCCTTGGCGTATCGCCCTGGCCGCACAAACTTCTCCAACTGAAGTAACTTCCGCAATACGAATATGATAGTTGCCGTTGTAGTTGTAGTTCTTCTAGACGATACGATTTCGAATCGTTTTCGTATTGCTTTGCTTGTTGGGAATAAGTTGGCCGGGTTTTTAAATTTATTAATTTATTTTAAAATTATAATAATGAAATATCACAAATATTGCTTTCGGCAAAAATATCATATCTTTCCTAATATTTCATTGCACTTATACGTGAAGTCTATTCTGTCGGAAATACTGAGGAATGCCAACCAATGGCCCGCCTTCATACTTGTTTCTACTTTTTATGTGAAAAAAATCCTTTTTTTTTCAATTTTGTCGCGACTATTCCTAAACCACATTTAATTGAACATTAAATGATTTCTTAAACTCGCTTATCTTTAAGCGGAAAGTTTCAGTATGATAATATCCCAAATCAAAGTTTCATGTTGTCCTCAATATGGTTTAAAATTTTCTATAAGACTCGCTCAGTGTTTGGTTACAAGTTTAAATTCCACGTTTAAATTCCAAAATTTGAAAAATTTAATTGTTTCCTTCTTATAACAAACAAGTGCTGTATCTCCTCCATCCTTCTTCCCAAAGCACGATTTGTTTATCTTAATAGAATAACAACTATTTAATTATCTTCGCCATAAAGAAAAGAAACTTTTGTCGAAAAGTTTGAATTGCACAGCAATTGAAATCAAATGATGTGATGTGATATCACATCATCTGTATCCTTCGACTATCCTTACCCATCCCGCCGGCGACAAAGCAATTTCCACTGCATATGAGGAGTGCAAACAAACAAGCAGCTGTGAATATTTTATTTCACTTCACTTGAAGTCGAAATGAAGAGCTTCTGATGCTTCCCAACGCACAGCAGTTTTATGTGTTGCTGGTGTCTGTCTGTCTGCCCGGTTTGCATTTCTGCACTTATTCTCTGAAGTGGTGGTGGTGCGGTTGGTATAAACTTTACACAACAGAAAAACGATTAAGATCAGATAGATATATATATATATGTATTTATGTAAATGTTAAGACATCAAGATATAAATTTGAGTGAATAAAATATTCTTGAAGTCTGCAGAACACAAAAATAACATCTGAAATATAAAACTATTTTAGTGAATGTAAGTTCATACAGAAGACACTGATGTACTGAATGTGTCAGTAGAGTGGGTCGAAAAAAACATAAATTGTTTTTGGAACATAACGTTTAAATCTCTGTCCAAATACAAGATGTCACGTTCTTGCAGGAAATGGCCCATATATGTTCAAACTTGGCTAGAATTATGTTATTAATATAAAGAAAAGGTCAATTTAATGAGGGCTATATCTAAATCTCTTCTTAATTTTAGCTATAACCCATTAACGTCAATCAATGAGGGCTACATCTAAATATCTTCTTAATTTTAGCTCTAACCCATTAACATTAGTAGTGTTTAGGATTTTACATTCAATTACATTACATGCTATTCTCCAGAGTAGTGCATACATTAAGAACTACATCAAGCTACCACATCCCTTTGCAAATATGCATGCATATCTTGCCACACAATAATCCTGATGAAGTTGATGCTGATGAGGAATGTTCTACGAAGGTTGCAATCACAACAATGACTCCTCCTTAACTCAACCCCCACCACCCTCTCCCTACACCAACATATGCTTGAATTATTTCTTCTGCAGACTAATAAAGTACAGAGCAGAGAAAAGCTGTCTTATTGTGCAGCGTAAAACATGGAAAAGTTTCGTGTTTTGCAATGATTTGAACCTTCAGCTCAGTGGAGGGGAGGGAAACCTTCACATTCACCAAATGAATGAATACGATTTCTTTCTATAAATCTTTCCTTTTGTGTTTTCCCAACATGACTAATAAATGCTGCGATGGCAGCAGGAAAGAGAAACCTGAGAAATACGAGGTAACTGTCACAGCGGGTTGCAGGCAATAAGTGTTACATATGACTTGCAACATTGTGTTGCACAAAAGTGCCACAAACTGCATGTTCATGCGATGGCTGCTTGCCGACGACGATCATCAGAGTCATCATTGAAACAGCTTTTTGTCGCATTCGGATTTGCTAATCTGACGCCGCAACGTGAGTCATGTCGGAGGGATCTAATTGTTTTCGAACAATCATCACGTTTTGCACAAAATCCATGTGATTTCCTATAGAAAATGAATGCATTGAAAACAATTGAACAAAAAAAGTAAACAAACGTGAGCTACAGTTGGTTGTATGGATTCGTAGTATAGATGAGGATATTAAAGAAATATTTTATAGGGAAAACATATGTGTTCAAAGGAAGGACGAAGGAGCTGGATTATATGAGGTCCTACTATCCTAATCTCTATAAATAAACCTATTGCGCGACTGACGGACTGATTCATTGATCATGGCTCAAATCAAACGGCTGAAATTTTCAGGGTAGATACCTAATATAACGGACACTCGTACTAATAAACGATATTTCAAAATTCGTACTTTTATGGAGGTACACTGGGGGCGAAAAGGGATAAACATGAAAACTTGGTAGCTATAAAAATTAAATTGGGTGCCTTACCATGCAGACAAGGGAATTTTCGAAATTTTAATCTTTAAAGGAAAACGGCATAAAGGGATACAAATAGTACCAAGTAGTAGTAGTATCCCTCTAACCCGATATACGCGCAAAATAAATGGATTTTTCGAAATTTGTATTTTTAATGGAAAAATGGGACAAAAAGGATAAAAATTGTACCAACTAAATTATTACAGGTATAATCGTGACCACGTAGAAGCACAACATAAATAAATATTTCGAAATTTGTACTTTTAAGGGACATAAAGGGATAAAATAGTACCGACTAAATTATTGCAGCTACAATTTAAATTCGCGTGATATCCACGTAGACGCGCAAAATAAATGATTTTTTTTAATTTGTACTTTTAAGGGACTAAATTGGACAAAAAGGGATACAATTAGTACCAATGCAGCTAGAATCGTAGCGATATAGAAGCGCAACATTTTTTTAAATTTGTACTTTAAAGGGAGAAGAAGACAAAAAGGGATAAAAATGGTCCAACTTAATTATTGCAGCTAAAATTGAAACTCAATGTGTACAATCCTATAACCACGTAGAGGCGCAAAATAAATGGATTTTTCGAAATGTGCAAAAGGGATAAAATTTGTACAGACCAAATTAAAAAAAATCGGTGTCCTCTGACAAAGATGATTTTTTCGAAATTTGTACTTTTAATGGCAAGGGGGACAAAAAGGGATAAAAATGGTACCAACTAATTTATTGAAGCTACAACTGAAACTCGGCGTGTACAATCCTCTAACAATGTCGATGCGTAACATAAATACAATTTTCGCAATTTGCACTTTTAAGCGGGGAGCAGGACAAAAAGGGATAAAAATGGTACCAACAAATTTATTGAAGCTACAATTGAAACTCGTCAATCCTCTAACCATGTAGTCGCGCAAAATAGATGGATTTTTCGAAATGTTTACTTTTAAGGGAAAAGGGGGACAAAAAGGGATAAAATTTGTACAGACCAAATTAGAAAAATTCGGTATGTATATTCCTCTGACAACGTAGACGCGCAACATAAATTGATTTTTCGAAATTTGTACTTTTAAGTGGGGAGGAGGACAAAAAGGGATAAAAATGGTACCAACTAATTTATTGAAGCTGCAATTGAAACTCAGCGTGTACAATCCTCTAACCATGTCGATGCGTGACATAAATAAATTTTTCGTAATTTGTAATTTTAATGGGGGGAGCAGGACAAAAAGGGATAAAAATGGTACCAACTAATTTATTGAAGCTACAATTGAAATTCGGCATGTTCAATCCTCTAACCATGTAGACGCGCAAAATAGATGGATTTTTCGAAATTTTTACTTTTAAGGGAAAAAGGGGACAAAAAGGGATAAAAATGGTACATACTAAAAATTTGCAGCTGGTATCGTGGGGGGAGGAGGAGGACAAAAAGGGATAAAAATGGTCCAACTAAATTATTACAGCTACAATTGAAATTCAATGTCTAGAATCCTATAACCACGTAGAGGCGCAAAATAAATTGATTTTTCGAAATGTGGAAAAGGGATAAAATTTGTACACACCAAATTAGAAAAATTCGGTGTGTACATTCCTCTGACAACTTAGACGCGCAACATAAATTGATTTTTCGAAATTTGTACTTCTAATGGGAAAAAAGGGTATAAAAATTGTACCAAAGTGTTGGTGCTAAAGTTGTAAAATTCAGGGTACACAATTCTCTGACAACTAAAAAGGATTTTTGGAAATGTGTGGGGAAGTGGACATGTAACCATTTTACCAATCAGAGTGTTGAAACTACAATTAAATATCCGTACGTACATTTCTCTGACTACACGGAGGTGCAAAATAAATATTTTTTTTAATTTTTTCTTTAGTTTTTTCGTTTGCATTTTTTTGGTCTGTAATCAATATTTGATTTGAACTGGGATATTGTCCTGGCTCATGACCATTTTGCTTCTATATATAATAGAATGCATATTTATTTACAATGGTCTTGAGCCAGGACAATATCCCAGTTCAAATCAAATATTGATTACAGACCAAAAAAATGCAAACGAAAAAACTAAAACAAATGAGCGTTGGCACGGCAGAAGTATTGCTGGGTAACTATACCTGCATATACACATACTTACATATGCAACTCAATGAGATGCTTGTAAGATGGCTGTGTGCTTTATTACTTGGTGCGATTTTTTAAACGCAAATTCGGCAAGTGAGTTGTGATTCTCGTTCGTTTGTGAGAATCATCTCCTTATAGAGGCCGGGTTTGATGTTGAAAAGTCGCTGCGAAGCCACTTGAAAAGACTTTTGACATGGTCGAAATCTTGATCGTGGTAGTCTGCAGCCAAGTAATAAATGTCACCATGCCATTTGTAAATAAATTTGCATTCTATTAAATATAGAAGCAAAATGGTCTTGAGCCAGGACAATATCCCAGTTCAAATCAAATTTTTTTTAATTTTAAAAGAAAAACAGGGAATACAGGGATGAAAATGGTACCAAACAAATATTTCCACGATTCAAGCACCAAGGAATCGTAAAGCACTGTGCTCAATCCTCTGACAAAGTAGAAGCGCAACAAATTGCATTCTTCGAATATGTTTGGAAGTGGACAAAAAGGGATAAAAATGGGGTACCACAGTACTGCAGCTACAATTAAAACTCGGTGTATGCACTCCTCTAACCACGTAGATCCACTACATAAAATGATTTTTTGTAATTTGTACTTTTAAGGGCAAAACAGGGTAAAAGGGATAAAAATAGTACAATCCAAAGTGTCCAATTAAAATTCCGTATGTACATTTCTCTGGTCATGTAGAGGCGCAAAATAAATAATCTTTTGAAATTTGTGCTATTAAAAGAAAAAAACGGGACAAAAAGGGATAAAAGTGGTACCAACCAAAGTGTTGCGGCTGGAATCGTGAAAATCAGTGTGCTCAATCCTCTGACATAGTAGAAGCGCAACAAAAATGGAATTTTCGAAAATTGTACTTTAAAGAAGGAAATGGGCAAAAAGGGATAAAAATGGTACAAACCAAATATTTGTAACTAGAATCGTGAAATTCGCTGAGTGCATCACTCAGACTAAATAGATCCGCACCATAAAAGGATTTTTCAAAATTGTTACTTTTAGAGGAAAATGGTAAAAAAAAAAGTAAAAATCGTACCAATTAAATTGTTGCAGCTACAATTGAAATTCGATGAGTACATTTCTCTAACCACGTAGTAGTGCCCCTAAAATGGATTTTTCCAAATTTGTACAATTAATGAGTAAACGGGCCGGAAATGGATAAAACTGGTACCAAGCAAATATTTGTAACTAGAATCGTGATATTCGGTGTGTACATTCCTCTAACCACGGAGAAGTGCCCCTAAAATGGATTTTTCGAAATTTGTACAATTAATAAGAAAGCGGGCCAGAGAGGGATAAAAATGGTACCAAACAAAATGTTGCCGGGATCGTGAAATTCTGTGCGTACATCTCTCAGACTACATAGACGCGCTCTATAAATGGACTTTTCATAATATTTTACTTATAAGGAGAAAAACGGGGCAAAAAGGGATGAAAATAGTGCCGATCAAAGTATTACAGCTACAATTAAAATTACATGTGTGCATTCCTCTGACAACGCAGACACTGAACCATGATGGATTTTTTTTGAAATTTGTACAAATAATGGGGAATCGGGGCGAAAAGTACCAAATAATGGTACCAACCAAAGTGTTCAAACTCCTCTAACCATGGAGATACTTAAAAATAGATTTTTGGAAATATGGACAAAAGGGATAAAAATGGTACCAAAAAAAATGCTTCTACTGAAATAGTAAAAATCACAGAGACACGGAAAATAAATAGATTTTTGGAAATGAGTAGTTTTAAGGGAAAGTGGGGAAAAGGGATAAAAATGGTGCCAACCAATGTCTTGCGACTGGAATCGTGAAATTCAGTGTGCACAATTGTCTAACCATGGAGACACGCAAAATGGAATTAGAATTAGGGAAAATGGGGAAACAGGGATACAAAATGGTACCCACCAAAGTGTGGTATGTCTGGGACATGACCTAGGATCGGTCTCAAAGGTCTTGATCTGGAACCGGTTTCAGAGGCCATGACTTGCACCATACCTCAAAAGACATGTCCGAGAATCGGTCTCAAAGGATATGACCTTGAATCGGTTTCAAAGGACATGACTTGGAACGCACCTCAAGAGAATTTATTCAATTTATTCAAACTTAGGGGGCCGGTTCTGTGATATATCCATAGCGATCTATCCCAGGATAGGTACGTTTATAGCAATTACCACCAATTTCCCGTAAGGCATGTAGACGCGCGACGAAAATGGATTTTTCGTAAATTTTACTGTTATTGGGGAAACGGGACAAATGGGATTAAAATGGTACCTTGCTTCATTTTTTATCGCCCATATCAAATCCTCGCGCTGCACACGAAATCGCGGTCCTGATACTTATATGAAACGATGCAAAGGAAAACAAATGTTCTGCTGAAGGTTGTGCTCAAAAAATATCAGTGATTCCATTGGAAATATCAAGAGTTCCTTTTATATAGTTGATCCTTGACAAGCCTATTTGATATTTCCAATGGAATCTTTGATATTTTTCAGTACAACCTTCAGAAGAAACTCATTAAATATTTTACAAGAAATTTATTAAATATTTTATATTTGACATTTTCCATTTAAAAATACTACCTTCCCTGCACAAAAAAAAAAAGAATTTTGATGTCTCATTTTGCCAACATTTTGCCTAGGTCAAGAGCGCTTTATCCAGTGACACTGAACAATCTTAACAAAACACAAAAGAATGCTTGAATCATCCTCGGAACCGGGAAATGTTGCAAGCGGAAGAACAAACACACAATGAGCCGGAGTGGTGTAAGCCAGTGTGTCGGTCGGTCGCTATGGCAACGACAACAACAATTTTGTTAAAAGTTTACCGCTAACTAAGCTTTAACAATTACAGGCGATTTCTGCTACCGATGCCGATGTTGATGTTGTGTGCAGCTAGAACCACCAAAGCATGAACAGATAACAAAACAAAGGAAAGCAAAAAGCAAAAAGCAAAGCAACAAACCCAACAACAACGATTCGAAAAAGTTTTTCTTTAGTGCCATTATTTTCATTCTGTGAAAATGTCACACAACACAATGGAAGTCGAGGCAGACGCTGGAGTTTTTTTATCGTCGTTTTTTCCACAATGGCTGTGGCAAATGCAACCACTCACGCACACACACACACACCTACTCATCGCAGATGCACACACCCTCATACAGTTTAGCATGTGATTATGGGGCTTTACATAGGGAAATATATAACTGTGTAGCATACGGGATTTTTTGAAAATGTTTACTTTTTGTGGGAAAGCACTCCAAAAAGGGATAAAATTGGGACCAGCCAAAGTTTTGCAGCTGGAATCGTGAAATTCGGCGTGTACATCAATCTGTCTATGTACAGCCACAAATTATTTATTTTTCAAAAATAGGAGGGAAATGACGCAGAAAGGGACAAAATTGGTGCGGAGACGCACTACACTTCACAGAGTATTTTAAAAACTTTAAGAGAGAAGAGACACTAAACAGGATAAAGATTGAAAATTTAGAAAATCTCAGTATAGCTGAATTTCGGTGTTGCAGGAAAATGGTGCAGCGCAGCTTTGAATGAGAAAGGGAGCATTTGGAAACTGTCACAAAATTCTTCAAAACATATTTTTACAGAATATCGATGTATGAACTTTGTATAGAATTTGTTGGCCTTCTTTCATTATAACC
Source organism: Polietes domitor (assembly GCA_947397865.1). Classification (NCBI taxonomy): domain Eukaryota; kingdom Metazoa; phylum Arthropoda; class Insecta; order Diptera; family Muscidae; genus Polietes; species Polietes domitor. Next base: position 103,466,876 of record OX377621.1, on the reverse strand, counting down.
TCCACCACTGTGCGCAAACCGCTAGGTCTGGGTCCATTCATAGGAAGACCTATTTTTTGGTACCCGAGTCATGGACCCAGACCTAGCGGTTTGCGCACAGTGGGGTCATATATTTGTATAAAAACAGAATTTAGACTTGCAACAGAGTATTTTCTTAATACAAAATTGCTTTGGGAAACGTGGGTTATATATTCTGAAAGCTCATTGGAAGACCTCTTTTTGGTACCCAAGTGATGCACCCAGACTTTGCCGTTTATCCACTGCGTTAAAAATTAATACTAATATGTTGAAAAAATACAAATATGCAATACGAAATTTTATATTTTCCCTCTTTATATGTCAATCCCAACATGATTGTAATCCTGAGGTTTAAGGATATTATTTCTCTACTAAAATTAACAATTAAAAGTACTAAGCGCCCAGTGAGATCACGGAATTCAATTAAGTTAAACAATTTTGATTTTACGCCATACACCCAGAAATTTATTAACTCTGATAGATACACAATTATTATTAAATTAATTGTTAATTGATTTATATTCAAATTTTAAACATACAACTTATTTTTTGGTAGATTTAGCCTTTTGATTTTCTAGTGACTGCTTGATCAGATGCCGCCAAATATGATATCACCTCAACCTTCCAATCGTTATAAACGGCTACCATCAATTTGAACATATAATCGCCGGCTGGCAAGGGAATAAGTCTCAACATTTCCTCCTTCAAAATCATATCCTTCACTATGATATCATGCTATGTGGTAAATAAAATTGTTATCTTCATAGGATTAACGGGGGAGTATGATTTCGACAAACAAAAACACACAAAATATCAATTGAATTGTTTTAAATTTGAGATGTTTTAATTTAAGCTATAATAAATGACTAATTTATTATTATTCCTATTTTACTATTTTTCTATAGGCCAGCGAAAACTGGAATTTTTTACTTAATCACTGGCCAAAATCTAGTTCAAAAAGTATAAGATTCTGTACTCACATTGTAGGGACATGTGTGATTTATATTCGAAACATCGCGCATCGAATCCACATATATCTTTAGGAAGGGATTTGTTTTGCTATGCCTAAAAAAATCACATAGATCTGTTGAAACGTTGTACAGGAAGGGACGATAGCCATGCGCTTTCTTAAACATCGACAAGTTCACCTGCAAATGGTAGAGAGGTAGCGTAGAGTAGTATGTTTGGGATGCATTTGTAACCGGGAGTTGGAGCACTTTGGCGTGTACAGTCAAACCAATCACACCGCGTCCCAACACCTTCAGATCACACCTTGGGAAGGTGACAAAGTGTGATTTACACTTTATGTTCGTATAACGCAGCAGTCCATTTGCCGCCGCCATAAGCAGGGCGAAGATTACAAACACTCGCTGTGGATACATTTTCATAGCTGGTTGCCAGTTATGGAAATTAAAATGAAAATGGAAATTATTTTCCGAAACGAACAGTTAATTAGTCCAAATCCATTATATATAGAGAGGAAGTTCATGCCGCATGAATGGTTTGTCAAGGTTACTTGCAATAAAGTGTCACGCCATATTTGATCAATATTTTTTTTTTTCAATATAATGAAAGGGTTTCGAACGTAATCATTAAATATGACTTCCTTAAACGTGAAAAATTTGGTATTTAGGGTTCAGAAAATACACAAGATGAGAATTGTGCATAATTTTTGGCACCATCCGATCCTAGCATCCATCCACTGAAAGAATTATCTTCAGTGAAAATTTTAATTAAAAAGTCGCCAAAGAAGCACTTCAAAAAATGTATGAGACATGTTTCATAAAGCACAAATCAATGAAAAGCGTCATAGATTTATGAAACATTTTCTAGAAACCATTATTTATGAAATGAAACCTCTTCTAGAAACTATGAGTTCATTATTTTTCGTAATATATGATGTATGAAAATTTTCATAGATTTTATAAAGAAACGTCATTAATTTTATGAAAAAGTATTAGTATAAATATTAATAATTTATACTGACGGTTCCAATATAAAGAATAAAGCTGGGTACATACTAGGGTATCCACCCGATTAAACTTTATTCGATTAATGGTATAATTTATTTCAAATATTTGTCCGAATAATGAACAAATTCCAAATAATAGATAATAGTTTTGCATAAAGATACTGAAATCGGGATCTGGTTCGTATTGATTTTGAATAATCACTCTGATCCATTTGGCTATAACACTATGGAACAACAACAACAACCTATATTTTTTCCCATACCATAATGGTCATACATTTATATAACTAATCAAATATTTAGATTCTGTGGATAAGTTTTTCTACGATTTTTATACCCTACACCACTTCGTGGACTAGGGTATTATAAGTTAGTTTTCCGCCAAATGTTTGTAACACCAAAAAATAATCGAGTTAGACCCACCTTTAAGTATACGGATCGGCTTAGAATCACCAGCTGAATCGATTTACCGATGTCTGTCTGTCTGTCCGTCCGTCTGCTGTCCATCTAAGCTTGTTCGCATTCTACAGGTCGCAATTGCTGTCCGATTATCATGAAATTTGGCAGAAGTTAGGAAAATCGGAGGAAATCGGTTCAGATTTAGATATAGCCCCCATACAAATGACTGCAGCTAGAATCATAAAGCGCAAGAGTCACATCGTACTCTAAAGCAATTTTGTGAAATTGGTACTTTTAGGGGAAAACAAGGTGAAAGGAGATAAAAATGTTACCAAACAAGCGGATGAAGCTGGAATAATGAAAGTCGGAATTAGGACCAACTCTTTTTTGGAAAATATTCCACTTACCAGGGGCTAAATAATTGCCTTTGGAATACCCGATTCATGTATTCTAGTTTTCGAGATATCGGCTCTTCAATGTCAGATCAATACATGGGCTAAAATAGCCTATTTTGTATAGTTTTTGTACTTTTGACTGATTCGATGCATTCAAATAATTGGAACGGAAAATATTGTTAAAAATAATTACATAATTCATTTTCTTTTTATTATTTTAAGTGTTTTTGTGAAAATATATATTTTTTTTAAATACGTTCCACTAGCTAAATTGGTTTGTGTCTTGGGGGTGGGACGAATTTATCTTCACACCCTTAAAAATGTCTTCATATTCACAATTATTGGGAGAAAATGTGAAAAGAGGGATAAAAATGGTACCAACCTGAACCAACTGAAATTGAAATCATGAAATGCGGTGTATACTTTCCTCTGACTGTGTAGACGAGCAATAGAAAGGAATTTTTCGAAATTGGTACTTTTAGGGGAAAACGGAAGATAAATGGGATTAAAGTGGTACCAACCTAGCGAATGCACCTAGACAAATGAAAGTCGGCCTGTCTGCTTAGAAAAATAATAAATCATTCGACATTCGTAATTATAGGGTGAAAATGGGGAAAAGGGATAAATTTGTCACCATTTCCGCCCAATAAGTGACAAACGACAGCAGCTCGAAACATAAATTTCGGTGCGTAAATTCCTGATTGTGGCTAAAGGGGTTAAAAATGGTACCAACCAAACGAATGCAGCTAGAATACTGAGAAGACGGGAAATATAAAAGATATTTCGAAATTCAGGCTGAAAATGGGAAAAGGAATCAAATTGGTACCGACCAAATGCCTACAACTAGAATCATAAGTTACGGTGTGTTCATTCGTCTGACTGTGTAGACGCTGAAAGTAAAGGAAGTTTTCAAAATTTCTACTTTTACGAGAAAAGCGGGGTGAAAGGCGACACAAATGGCACACAAAAAAGTGTAGTTAAAATCATTGCAAATTAATACTTTTAAGGTCGTGGTTGTTTGTAATCAAAAGTTTCACAACAGGCTCTAAATTATGACAGAAAATTTGCTGTAATAACAGAAAAGTGTTTGAGACAGATTTGAGCAAAAATTCTAACGGGTGGACACTTTACTCTGAAAAATTATGAAAGAAAGAACGAAATTATGTATTATGAAAGCGAATTATCGATATCTCGCTTAGTTAGCGAGTTATTCGACATTGAAGTTTGGAAAAATCTGACAAAAAAGAAAAATTAAAAAATCGATATTTTTGTAGTTTTTTTCTGGTCTGTATTTGATTTTTTAATTTTATGTTATTTTTAGCTCATTTAGATGAAAAAAGCTAAATTAAAAATAAAATTTCAATAACTTTAGTGTTATCGAAACCTAAAATATCAGAAAAATTAGAAAACTCAAAACTGGGCAGAAAAAGTAAAGTAAAATTAATGGATTACTGGGGCGTACGGTCATAACGCCAAAGGTCATAATGCCCAAATTGAAAATGTCATAAATCCCAAAAAATGCGTTGATTGTGTTGTTGTAAAATTTATCGATTTTTTGGGCAATATGTCGTTGCGTTTAAGCATTGTGACATTATTTCTCGGCAATAACGCCCACATCTGTAACGCCCAATCCACGGACCGTCATAAAACCCAAATTTGCGACAATTACCCAAAACCCTCATGATATCCAAATAGCCTTCAGTCGGGATTAATTATTTTCTCCTATGAGGTATGCCCAAAGACGGCTACGCATTGTAATGGTTTTTTTTCGTTGACGGCCTTCGGCCGGTTTTAAAGATTTTCTCCTATTGGATACGTCTAAAACAGGCTACGCTAAGTAACCGTTCCCCATGTTGCCGGCCTTCGGCCCATAGGAGAAAATCATTAAACCTGGCAACACAGGAAGTCTTTACTTTGGATAGCCGACATTGGAGAAGCCTATAGGAGAAAATCATTAATTTTACGAAAATGCCATAAAGCCCAAAAGAAGGTCATAAAGGCCAAACTTTGCGTCATAAGGCCCAAAGAAGTTTGTTGGGTTTTCTGACATTTTGATTGGTCATTGTGACGTTTTCATTGCCCAAATTTGGGCGATGTGCCGATTATTGGGCTTTATGCCATTTATCGATTTGGGCGTTATGACCGTACGCCGATAACTGGCAATGTTCCCGAAAAGGGTGTCCCACTCTATGTGAAGAAATTTGAAATGCATAGCCATTCAAGATGTCCATAAAATTGGAATAACATTGCTATGGCTAAATTTGTGAGCTACAATTTGGGAAAAATTATTGAAAATGGCCAAATCTAAGAGACATCCTCGTCGACATGTACTTTTAAAAAACCTTTTTTCAGAAAATCTTGCGACTTTCTTAAATAATTTTTGCCGTTTTCAAATTAATTGGAAAAATATGTTCAAAAAAATTACTATTTTTTCCGTTTTAAAATCCTTTGTAGTAATATTTAATTTTGCAAATATAAAAATACACACAAATTGTACCGAAATTATCCAATCGATAACTATGGAAGTTATCGATTAATAAAGCAGTTATCGACTAAAAAGGTTTCGATTTTCTTTTCCCTAAATTTCGATGTTGAGTACTTTGGAACGAAACAAGAGTTTCTTCAAAATTTAACATCCGATAATTTGTATTTTTTCCTTACGGTATTATTTTTTCGTTTTAGTTTTCTTTGAAGTAATTTTTAATTTTGTTAAATTAAAAATACACACGAATTTTCACAATCGCTAATTATGGAAGTTATCGATTACTAAGGCAGTTATCGATAAATAAAAAGTAATCGATTTCCATTTGAGCCCTTTGGAACGAAACAAGGAGCTTTTTCAAACTTTTACGTCCGGTAACGCGATAACTAAGAGAGATGTCGATAACATGTCCAGCATTTTTTTCCTTATTTTGAAATCCTCTTTCAAAAATGTAGTTAGATATTGGGGACTCGGATACCATACCTGGCGAATTTTGGCTGTTATTTAAAAACCTTTCTTAAATTTGGGGACAAATAAATATAAAAATAATTGTTTGTCTTTCATATGAGTCTGGTGGAGGCGAAGCGATGAGCCATGACTTCATTATTTCAGTATTGAAAATGGCGCAGACAACGCAGATTATACCCCCCCCTTTTTGTGAAAATAATTACCCGGAACGGCGGGTTTTTTTTCAACAACACCAGGAAGTTTTTAATTGATCAAATCTCAAATGGAAATGGATCATTTTGTTTAATATCGCCTGTAGTGTCCCATATGTGATCTCACACACTTGGTGTTGGGGGGTAATGCTTTACCCTGAACATCAAGTGAAAAACTCGTGCCACAGTGTGTGTGTGTGAGAGAGATATGAGAGTGTGTGCGTGTATGTTTATGAACTGTTTTGTGTGGTATCTACCACAGAGTGCTCCTCTCGACGTATTTGTGTTAAATTATGGCTCTTTTCAAAAGTCAACAAGTTTTGCGGGTCACAGCCAAAATCACATGCAAATGTAAACCATGAACTTGGCCATTTTCATTGTAAGCTGGTGACATAGAAATAATCCAAGAACAACAGCAACCACGACGGCAAAAACAACGACAGCCTCAACTACATATAATAGACTGCCGCCAACAACAAGCCAACGTCAAAAGTTTACGAAAGCAACGAGTTTTTTATTTTTGGAAAAAATCCCTCTGCTTTGTAAAAAATGTAGGCGGAGCGGAGCGTTCCATGTGTATGGAAAGAACATATAATTTTTGTTGCTTATACATATGAGTCACACCATGTTAAAACAGACAAAGAAAATTGTAAAGGACTCCGATTTTTCTGAAAATCACAATTTCTTCTTTAAATAATTTTTTACACATACATATCTTAGGAAAAATCTTAAAATAATATTGTTTAATTTCGACAAAAATTGAAAATCCTGCAGACAAGTATAGTTTCAAAAAATTGTTTTTCAGACTTGGTTTAATCGATTTTAATGTTCAACATCTTGTTTGAAAGGTCTTTAGGAGTACTTTAATTAAATTGAATGATTTTACTATATTCGTCTACATCGTTCCATCGATGTACGAACTAAAAATGTGCAAGTTATTGTTCAAATACCCAAATTGGTACTGATATTTTATTTACATATATTAGGGCTGTTTTTCTTTAACATAACAAAAACTTTAATAAAAATTTAATTTTTTGTTCAAAATATATATAATATTTTATAAATAAATATAATATTTTAATTATTTCAAACCACGCTTATAAGGTGATGCTACCAATACGTCAATTCAAAAAATAAATATTCTTATATTTATATTTTCAAAAATATTTTCAAAGCCATAAATATTGGTAGATAGTGGGTGCTACAGTAGGTTGTATTTCCATTCTATTTTAATTCCAAAAGTACAAAATTTTGAAAATCCATTATCACACGTACATAGTGCAAAATAACCTCACTTCATGATTCAACCAATTTTTTCCCTAAAAGAAAAAGTACGAGTTTAGAAAAAAAAACTTTTTATTTTGCGTGTCTATTCAGTCAGAGGAATGTCTACATCAATTCCATGATTCTAGCTGCGCCCCCCATTTGGTTGGTACCATTTTTACCCCCTTGACGTTTCTACGCAATTAGAATTTCATCATTCTAGCTTTAATCGTTTAGTTGGTACTATTTTTATCCCATTGTATCCCTTGAAAGTACTTATTTTGAAAAATTCATATATTTTCCGTGTCTACGCAGTCAGAGGAATGTATACTCCGAATTTCATGACTCTATCTGCGGTCATTTGATTGGTACTATTTTTATCCCCTTTTTTCATGTTAACCCCAAAAAGTACGAATTTTGAAAAATCCGTGTATTTTTATCTATGCAATTAGAGGAATGTATACACCGAATTTCATTATTCTAGGTACAGCCGTTTGGAATGTACCATTTTTATTCCTCTATTCCTATTTTACCCCTTAAAAGTACGAATTTGGAGGAATTACAATTAGAGGAATGTACACGTGTTTCTAGCTGTTGTCGTTTAATATGTACCTTTTTTATCCCTTTTTTGCCCAATTTCACCCCCTACAAATAAGAATCACTTTATGGTGCACGTTTTTGCAATAAGGGGAATGCGCATACCCCATATTAAGCAAATATAAACAAACATATTCAAAAAACATGCTTAAATACGCTAAAATATTAGGGATTATTATGGGTATTTTTAGTCCTTGTGAGGGAAAAATTTTACCCTTTGGGCCGATTTCGCCCCATTTCAATCCCAACCGATCTACGACTATAAGACGCATTTACGGAAAAGCTAGAGCTAGCTAGGAGCTAGAACGTTCAATCTAGCTCCTTTCGTTTAGATGCTAGCGTGCTTTCAACAGACGGACGGACGGACATGGCTAGATCGTCTTAGAATTTTATGACGATCAAAAATATATATACTTTATAGGGTCTCAGGTCGATATTTCAAGGTGTTACAAACGGAATGACAAAGTTAGTATACCCCCATCCTGGAGGTGGAGGGTATAAACCCCCCCCCCCAAAAAAAAAATTCAGTTTTGTGGGACAGTTTAACACCAATTCGGAAAAAGTACGAAATTAACCCTAAAAATAATTTTAAGTTTTGACTTATTTCTGACATTTAAGTTGAGTTTTGGTATACTCAGAGACTTATAGTAGAATTTTATGACAAATATATTTGTTCAACATTTTGACCCGTCAACCACTGTTTTTGGGGTTCTTTTTTAGCCTTTTGCACAAAATGGACCAAAAAGCCCCTATGTTGAGGCCCACAAAAATGCTCCTCGTAGTGTTCTAAGTAATATTTCTAAAATGATGAACCCGGTTCACCATTAGAATGTACAAAACGGGGAAACGGGAAATGACAGTCATACCTATGCTTATATACACCCTCGATCAGAATCCGTTGTGAGAACCTTTCTTTGTATTCCGCAGTGTCATTTCTATTCTATTTAATTTATTTATAAGGTTTTAGGGATGTTTTTTACTCTTTTGCACAAAAAGGACCAAAAAGATGGATGGATTGAGGTGCTAGAGGGTTAAAATGTTCCAGTACCCAGTGCAATGCAACGACTGCGCTTTGTATTATCAGTTTAATATTTGAGTTTCGCATGATCATTCAAATGAGAACTACATTCAAGTACACCCGAACTCGATTCACCCTGTCAGCAACCGAGGCAAACAAATATCACTATCCGAGACCCCAAGATCTGAATGTATTCTTGGAAAGAGGACCTCAAAATAAGAAAACTCTCTAGTTATCGAATTATCGACGAACGACGACGTTTTAAAAATCGAATAATTATCTTAGTTATCGAAATTGTAAATTTATTATACCCTCACTCTACAGAGTAGGAGGGTATATATCATTTTGGACAGAAAAAAAGTGTAACGCATTGAAGGAGTGACTTAAGACCCTAAGTATGTTTGTTTATTTGTTTATTATGAATTATAACACAAAGTAAATTTATATTCTAATTTTGGGTCCAGGGATTGAGCCGGGGTGACTAAGACCATTGTAGCTAGTTATTGCAGCGACAGACCAAAGCATCTGGTGGGAATCGACCACAACCCCCACGCTGATAGCCGAGCACGCTACCAACTTGACTACCGCCCTAAGTATGTTTGGGCCAAATCCATTTCATGACTTTTTAAGGTGTTTGAGCCATTTCCGTCCGTCCATCTGGCTGGCTGGTGTACACGATAACTATCGAAAGGAGTTAAGAAATCAATCCAAACTTTGCACATGGTAATATTTTTCCCAAACTTAGTTTAAGTTCGAAGATGGGCGAAATTGCCACGCCCCTTCTGGTAACTTCCACACAAATGACCCATATTCCTATGTTAAATTAAAGCTAATGTAACTTCCACACGGATATTCGAAATCAGCTATATTTTGGTATACGATAAAGTTTTTATAAGCACTTTGAGCTTGTAAGATATAAATTATAACAGCTTTTAATTTATAAGATATTAAATTAAAAGCTGTTATAATTTATATACGGATGCTCGGAATACTGTGAAATTTGACATTTAACAATGCTTTTATGGTCGTTTGATACACTTGAAATATAGGCGATATTGCCACACCCCTTCTGGTACCTCCCACACAATCTGGCATAAGCCTTGGTTAAAATAAAACCGATATAATTTCCATACGGGTGGTCAAAATCAGTTGCAATTTGATATTTAGAAATGTTTTTATAATCGCATTAAACGTAAAAAATATTTACGCTTTAGCCACGCCCCTTCTAGTACCTCCCACACAAATGTCTCTACCCTAGGTAATATTAAATTCTTCATACTTCTAGACTGGTGCGTGGAATCCACTATGACTTGATATTTGATCATGTTTTTACAATTGTTTTATAAATGTGGAAGCTGGCACCATGTGACGCGAACCTTCTAGTACCTTCCACACTAATTATCCCGCCTTTATAACTTCCGTATATATGTTATCTGAGAATGAGGGTATATATAAGTCGGTTTAGCCGACTGAAGCTTACTTAATTGTATTTTTATTATTATCTATCTATTTTTATTATTATCTATGATACACTCCACTTTCTATCCGAATACAATTCAATTCGGTGCAAAAGTGAAAACGTTTTTTTGTATCCTGGAAATGTACGTGTTTGACAAAAAATGTTAAATCGGAAAGGACATTTGTATGGGGATATATTGAAACGTGGAACGAAATAGGTGAAATATAAAGTGTATAGTTTGGCCAAAACCGGTTACACTTTTGGGAGCAACATTTGTATTTGGGCTATATTTAAATCTGAACCCACTTTCACCATAGGTTTGTTTAGTTGGACTATAATATGTTGTGCCAATTTTAAAGAAAATCGGATACAATATGTGGCTTTTAAAGCGGCAAAAGTCAAATCGGGAGCGACATTTATATGGGGGCTATATCTAAATCTGAACCGATCTTACCCAATTTCAGCATAGGTGTTTCTAGTAAGATTATAAGATGTTGTGCCAATTTTAAAGAAAATCGGGTACAATATGTGGTTTCTAAAGCGGAAAAAGTGAAATAGGGAGCGACATTTGTATGGGGGCTATATCTAAATCTGAACAGATCTTACCCAATTCCTGCAGGGGTGTTTCTAGTTGGATTATAAGATTTTGTACCCAATTTAAAGAAAATCGGATACAATATGTGGTTTCTAGTGCGGAAAATGTCAAAATCGGAGTATGGGGACTATATCTAAATCTGAACCGATCTTACCCACTTTCAGCATAGGTGTTTCTAGTTGGATTATAACATGTTGTGCCAATTTTAAAGAAAATCGGGTACAATATGTGGCTTTTAAAGCGGCAAAAGTCAAATCGGGAGCGACATTTATATGGGGGCTATATCTAAATCTGAACCGATCTTACCCAATTTCAGCATAGGTGTTTCTAGTAAGATTATAAGATGTTGTGCCAAATTTGAAGAAAATCGAGTACAATATGTGGTTTGTAGAGCGGAAAATGTCAAATCGCGAGCGACATTTGTATGGGGCCTATATCTACATCTGAACCGATTTGTCCTATTTTCACCATGGGTGCTTCTAGTGGCAATATAAGATGTTATACCAAATCTGAAGACAATCTGATACAATATGTGGTTTCTAGAGCGGAAAAAGTCAAATCGGGAGCGAAATTTGTATGGGAGCTATATATAAATCTGAGCCGTTCTAATACATTTTTACCACAGGTGTTTCTAGTTGAAATATAATATGTTTTGCCAATTTTAAAGAAAATCTGTTGTAATATGTGGTATCTAGAGTGAAAAGAGTCAAATCGGGAGTGAAATTCGTATGGGAGCTATATCTAAATCTGAACCGATTTTCTTCAAATTAAATAGCGTTCGTCCTTGTCCCGAAAAACTTCATTGTGCAAAGTTTCATTTAGTTATGTCTACAATTGCGACCTGTATCGTGTTTACAAGAATAGATGGACAGATGGACAGATGGACAGACGGACGGACGGACATTGCTAAATCGACTCAAAAAGTGATTCTAAGTCGATCGGTAAAATTATCGTTTCCTATCTCGTTTCCTTTTGGGTGTTACAAACAAATGAACAATGACATAATGGAGGGTATAAATACACTCAATTTTTATTGAATTTCCCGATTCGATAACTATTGAAGTTATCGATAACTAAAAATGTTATAGATTTTTTCAACTTTCATGACTCCAATTTTCGATTTTGACCTCTTTGTCTGATAACGTGTTATCGATAATAATCCTTCGAGTTGTCGAAGGATAAAGTTTGGAAAAATCGATTAAAGTGTGTTTTGTGTAAAATGTAATCAATATGAAAAATACAAATTTTACAAAACTATCGAAATAGTAAATTTATTTTTTATTATAATTATTATTATTAAAAAATAAAAATTCTCAAAAACGTTAAAGTTGTCGACAACAAAAACACGGTATTTTTATTTCTTTTAGTTTAGTTTTTTATTTCTTTTTAGTTTTCTTTGAATGCATGTAATCAAAATTTTGCCAAAATTAAAGAGACACATAATTTTTATAGAACTTCCACACTCGATAACTATGAAATTATCGATTAGTAAGGCAGTTCTTCAAATATTCGATTTGGAATCCATAGGAAGGAAAAAAACATTTTTTTTTTCAAAAATTTACGTGCGATAACTCGATAAGTAACTCTTTCCAAATATGTGGTCAGATCTATGTAGCTGTTGATCACTTAGCCTCTTCTCATTACAGTAGGGGCTTGATCAGATGACGCCAAATATGATCTTACTACTGCTTTCCAATCGTTATAGGCGCCTACCGTCAATATAAACATATATTCACCAGCTGGCAGGGGCAGAAGTTTCAGCATTTCCTCCTTCAAAGTCATATTATTCACTATGATGTCATGCTGTGGCAAATATATCGAAGGTATCGAGGAAAATATGAATTAGGTTTAGGGGATTTTTAAGGTAGACAACTTCCGTAAAGGCTCAAAAAGTGGCACTTAAGTCAACTCCAAAGATCTTTTTCAAAAAAATAACATCAAACAATAAAAAAGATTTCGCAAAGATATGACCAATTTGGTGACTTCAGCAATACGTGGCTTTTAGCTGAGCTGAGTATCACTTATCTCTGGAATTGCGTTTTAAAAGTATAACATTCTGTACTCACATTGTAGGGACATGTGTGATTTATATTCGAAAAATTCCGCAACGAATCCACATATATCTTTAGGAAGGGATTTCTTTTGCTATGCCTAAAAAAATCACATAGATCTGCTGAAACGTTGTACAGGAAGGGACGATAGCCATTCGCTTTCTTAAACATGGACAAGTTCACCTGCAAATGGTGGACAGGTAGCGTAGCGTAGTATGTTTAGGGCGTTGTCAATTTCACTTACCGACGCATTTGTAACCGGGAGTTTGAGCACTTTGGCGTGTACAGTCAAACCAATCACATCGCGTCCCAACACCTTCAGATCACACCTCGGGAAGGAGACAAAGGTCGGATCGAGTACCTTACATTTTATGTTTGTATAACGCAGCAGTCCATTTGCCGTAGCCATAAAAATGGCGAAGATCACAAGCTGTCGCTGGGAATACATTTTTGCAACTGAAAGTAAGTTATTCAAAATAGAGGTAAAAATAAAAAAATGCAATTAAAATTGCAAAAAATAAATGGTCGGTCGAATTCGAAGTGAAAAATAATTAGCGCAACAAGACCGGACTACTACTGCTTTGTTTCTGTGGGAGGGGAAAAAGTTGCGGAAGTTCGCGACTAAACTGAAAGTTTCGTTTGTTTGTTTATATGTATGTACGTTTGGGGCAAATGATTTATGTCTATACCAAAAACTCGGAAACCTTTATGACACACTCCAGCCAAATGACAACGAGCTACGCGCTTCGTTCTTTCAGCTCTCTTCGAAAATTTGCAATCATGTTTAGATACAATATGCGCTCTTAAGCATTTTTCGTTTGCCACAAACGTAAATCATGCAAATTGTGGCTTAAAAGAACGTTCGTACACAGCAATATACAGCGGGAAATGTGTCCTTGTTTCGTTTAAGACAAATAAACTACGATTGAGACAAATGAACTATGCTTGCGATAAACAACCTCCAAGAGGTTTCTCCTTTGCGTGCGCTGTGTGGTTGGTACCATTTCCAAAAGTACGAATATTCTATTATACTAGCTATCATTTTCTGTCGCCGTTGGCCACATTCCACCGTAAAACAACAAATTAATAATAATTTTTAGTTTGCGAGTCTGCACCGTCAGATGAATTTTTTCTGCCTTTTCTCATTGTATCCCAAATATCCACTTATTGTACAAGTCTACTCAATCAGAGGAATTTAGTTTAGGACTATCCATCCATTAAACAAAAAAAAACAGAAAAAATGGAAAAGATTTTTTGTGTTATTTCTTTATAGCTGGCATTCTAATGAAGAAAATAATGTATACATGTCAAAGATCTATGGATAAATGTAGCAGTTATTACACTCTGTATGGATGCACAAGAATTAAAAAAAAACATTTTAAATGATAACACAGTGCAACACGAAAAAAAAATAACCATATACGGACACCGCTACATGATAAAAGACCAAAAAAAAAGACCCGTGTTTTTTTTTCCCCAAAGTCATGCACTTTTTTTTTATGGGCCCCCAGAGATTTGAGGCCTCGGTGTAATTTTTTGAAAAAAGTGATCATATTCTCAGGCTCATATCTTGCAAACCGTTCGGAATTTTGATTTACTCTCTGAGGCAAAGTTCTAGCTCTTGTCATAAAGAACAAAAATTGTGAACATATAAGATCAAAAATCGTCATCTTCAAGGTCAAAATCGCAAATTTCGTGGAACAAATCGTATAGGTTGTATTGTGTATAGGTAGCGTATACGTGCTGTTTATTAATGATAATACCACTCATACGCACTGTAGTCGGACTGACCAATAACAGAAACAATCCTGTATGATATATTTTTCCTACCTAAACAGTGTCAAGCATCATTCCTAGGAAGTTCATATGTTCTAGAAAGTTGTTTATTGAGATCTTAGGTACATTCTTGTAGTTGATTGTTTCCCTGAATTTTCAGCGGTTTGCTACCTATGGACCTGAACAGGGGAAAAAAGGTTAAAAAAAATCGAATTTTTTAAGTTTTTTGCGATTTTGACCTTGAAGATGAAGTTTTTTTGATTTTATATGTTCACAATTTTTGTTCTTTATGACAAGAGCTAGAACTTTGCCTCAGAGAGTAAATCAAAATTCCGAACGGTTTGCAAGATATGAGCCTGAGAATATGATCACTTTTTTCCAAAAATTACACCGAGGCCTCAAATCTCTGGGTGCCCATAAAAAAAAGTGCATGACTTTGGGGGAAAAAAAAACACGGGTCTTTTTTTTTTGGTCTTTTATCATGTAGCGGTGTCCGTATATGGTTATTTTGAAATGACTTCAAAAATGTTGCACAGTGTAATTTAGAGTATTTTTTTAAAATAATTTTTAACATTATCTTAACAAAAAACAAGTAAGAAAGGTTAAAGTCGGGCGTGGCCGACTATATGACACCCTACACCTAGTCAATATACCCTGTGGTGTAGGGTACAACCTGGTATATATACTACAAATTTCATACTTTTATCTGTATTTGTAAGAAAATTTGAACACAAACTTTGCATGAGAGCTATATATAAATCTGAACCGATCTAACACATTTTGAACCACTTTCCGCTTGGATGTTTGTAGTTGAAATATGAACTGGTTTGCCAAATTTTAAGCAAATCTGTTCAAATATGCTATCTCTAGAGCGGAAATAATAAACTCAGTGGCGAAATTTGTATTGGAGCTATATATATATATACTAGCTGAACCCCGCCCGCTTCGCCAGGCAAAAAAAAAACAAATGGTAAAATTAAAATCTGATTTCATAATGATCTTATCATATTGATATTATCGTGGTTTGTAATATATACGTTCTAATTTTCAGCCTTCTAGCTAAAAAACAATTATTCTACGCCCCCACCTCCCACGAAACGAAAATTCAAAATACGGCATCATGTTTATCTTTTTCGTGGTCAGTAATATATGTTTTCCAATTTGCATCCTTCTAGCTTAAAAAACACTATAGCCACCTCCACTAAACGAAAATTCAAAATACGGCATCAAATTGATCTTTCTCGTGGTCAGCAATATATATGTACCATTCTTCGGCCTACTACCACTCAAAAACACCATTGTCACGCCCCCACTGCCCACGAAAAAAAATTCAAAATCCAGCATCATATTTATCTTTCTCGTGGTCAGTAGTATATATGTACCAATTTTCAGCATACTACCTCTCAAAAACACTTTTGCCACGCCCACAAAACTAAAATCCAAATTTCGGCATCAAATTAATCTTTCTCGTGGTCAGTAATATATACATTCCATTTTTAAGCCTTCTAGCTCAAATAACACTATTGCCACGCCCACTCCGCCCACAAAATGAAAATCCAAATTTCTGCGTCATATTTATCATTCTCGTGGTCAGTAATATAGAGTGATTTTTTTGAGGTTAGGATTTTCATGCATTAGTATTTGACAGATCACGTGGGATTTCAGACATGGTGTCAAAGAGAAAGATGCTCAGTATGCTTTGACATTTCATCATGAATAGACTTACTAACGAGCAACGCTTGCAAATCATTGAATTTTATTACCAAAATCAGTGTTCGGTTCGAAATGTTTGTTTGTTCGAAAATTTGTTCAGCGATGAGGCTCATTTCTGGTTGAATGGCTACGTAAATAAACAAAATTGCCGCATTTGGAGTGAAGAGCAACCAGAAGCCGTTCAAGAACTGCCCATGCATCCCGAAAAATGCACTGTTTGGTGTGGTTTGTACGCTGGTGGAATCATTGGACCGTATTTTTTCAAAGATGCTGTTGGACGCAACGTTACGGTGAATGGCGATCGCTATCGTTCGATGCTAACAAACTTTTTGTTGCCAAAAATGGAAGAACTGAACTTGATTGACATGTGGTTTCAACAAGATGGCGCTACATGCCACACAGCTCGCGATTCTATGGCCATTTTGAGGGAAAACTTCGGAGAACAATTCATCTCAAGAAATGGACCGGTAAGTTGGCCACCAAGATCATGCGATTTGACGCCTTTAGACTATTTTTTGTGGGGCTACGTCAAGTCTAAAGTCAACAGAAATAAGCCAGCAACTATTCCAGCTTTGGAAGACAACATTTCCGAAGAAATTCGGGCTATTCCGGCCGAAATGCTCGAAAAAGTTGCCCAAAATTGGACTTTCCGAATGGACCACCTAAGACGCAGCCGCGGTCAACATTTAAATGAAATTATCTTCAAAAAGTAAATGTCATGGACCAATCTAACGTTTCAAATAAAGAACCGATGAGATTTTGCAAATTTTATGCGTTTTTTTTAAAAAAAAAGTTATCAAGCTCTTAAAAATTCACCCTTTATATATGTACCAATTTTCAGCCATCTAGCTCTCAAAAACACTTTTGCCACGCCCACTCCGCCCACAAAATGAAAATCCAAATTTCTGCATCATATTTATCATTCTCGTGGTCAGTAATATATATGTTCCAATTTTCAGCCTTCTAGCTCTCAAAAACACTATTGCCACGCCCCCTCCGCACACAGAGCAAATTTTTAAAAATTCTATAGCCTATAGTTCCTTCCAGACCTACATCTATCTGTACTGAAAATTTCAACAACATCGGTTCAGCCGTTTACACGTGATTGCGGAACAAACAAACAGACAGATAGACAGGCTTACACTAAGGTTTTATAATATTAATATATATATATATATATATATATATATATATATATATATATATATAAATCAATGTGTGTCTGTATGTCTGTATGTTGCGTATAGGACGCCAAACCGGTGGACCGATTCGGCTGAAAATTTTACTGTATCTATCTTCTGGACGGATGATGGTTCCTGGATAGTCTAGGTCATGATAGGACATAGGGGGGTGGTACCACCCACACAAAGAATATTTTAAAATTATCACAACAGGCTATCTATCAGGCAAAACTATCATTAAACACATTCCGAAGTGCGGATTCTCTTGAAAAATTTTATTGTGACTAACTTCTGAACAGAGAATAGTTTCTGAATGGTGGCTATACAATGGTCATGATACCAAAGGACGTGAGACTGCCCACACCAACTATATATTAAAATTATCACAAAACACGTAACGAATGACGGATTCTCTTGAATATTTTACTGTATCTAGCCTATGGCTATAATAGGGGAAGACACGACAAATGGGCATCGCAAAATCAATATTTTAAAACTATAACAAAATGCATTGATTCACTTGAATATTTTATTGTACCGAAAAGAGGATGACCCTTGACTATAAAAAATTCATGCTACAAAATGGGACGCGGCTCCACCCAAACAACAATATTACAAAGTAACACGTGCCGATTTTGGTTTGGGTTTGGTTCTTGAATATATGAGGTCATGTTATGAATAATTGGTGCGTCTCCTCATTCTCGAACCAAGCAAGGTGTTCCAGTAGATGGGTATCAAAATGTTTACGCTTCATATGCATTGGGCCGTGTTATACCGTACACCCAAACAACGCAGAATGTTATTGCTTGAGAATGTTATTAGTTAACGTGAGAGGAGCCACTTCAGTTTCAAATTTAAGAGCAGTTGAGAGAGGCGTGTCAGAAACTGGGAGACCACATTAATGTATGCTTCTTTCTGTCAGCTGTCATCCTCTCCAGATACTTTGTAACCCAAAAGACCTGTGGGAAAAATTCTGAGAGGATATGAGTGAGGATTTTTTGCATCAGTAGCGCCGTTACGATTCTATATCATTTGCGATTAACATTTTCAACGATACGCTGATAAAAATTTAAGACATATGCCTAGCCATCAGCAACAAATCTCTTAATCAACTTGGAATGGTGGTGCCTGAACATTCTACCATTGACATCACTGATCGAGATTTGCTAAGAGAACGGCAATTCAATGTTGAAGACTTCCGTCTGTTTGTCGCAATAAAAAATCTCTATTAATTGCAAATTGTCGCACGGCCCTGTTCTAGGTTAACATTTTTTGTCAAACATATACATTTACAGGACACAAAAATCCTTGCCGATTTCACTTTTTTACCGAATTGAATTGTAATGGGAAAGAAAGAGGAGGGTATTATATAGTCGGCCCAATGGATAAAAATATTGCCTCCTTATCAAGTCTCTTAATTGTAAGCAAGTAAACCCAATCGAACGGGCATTGCTAAATCGACTCAAAAAGTGATTCTAAGTCGATCGGTATAATAAACGATGGATCTATCTCTTTTGGGTGTTACAAACAAATGCACAAAGACATTATAACCTGTAGTGTAGGGTATAACAAGGACAATTTAAACAAAATCTTTCGCGTCTACAAAGAGTGTAATAACTTCTACATTTATTCATAGATCTCTTATCGACAGACGTTGTTTTCTTCGTTAGAATTTTATCCATTCCAAAAATATAAAAATTGTTTCTTCCGATTTTTTTATTATAAATTACAGTACAAAGTAAATTTATATTCTAATTTTGGGTCCAGGGATTGAGCCGTTGTGACTAACGGAGTGTTTCCAGTATACGATTGAAATTCTACACGAACGAATGATACCCTAACGAACTACTCATATATTGGGTTTTTGTAACACGTTTAAAAGGTTTCGTGTTATGATTTGAAATCATAAAAGCTTTCGTTCGTTTGTCAATAAACAATATTGCCATCAATTTTTTTTGTCAGTATTTCTTAATTTTATCCCCAGAAAAACATAATTTTCTGTATAAATGAAGGCAACTCTAAAACTTGCAGACAAAATACATTATTGTGTTGAAATACGATGTTTGTTCCTTTCCAACGTTATGCTAGGAGCAGGATAAAGGATATTGTTCGTTTAAGTGTATATGTGATGAATTTTTGTGTATGTGTCAATGTTTCATTTTCAATATTTCCATCGGAATAATCGTGCTAACCGCTGTTAACTGATTATTTAAAAAGAAAATAAATTTTTAATGCGAAACGGAAAAGATTTATTTGAGTTTTCGATAACACTCAGCTTTTACCGATATTTTTGATTTCGATAGTTCGAAATTTATCCAGAATTTTTATGTTTTTTTTCAAATGAGCTAAAAATAATAAAAAATTTAAGAAATCGATATATATATATATAAAATTAATTAGCGAAGTATTAGAATTAGCGAATTAATAAAATTGCCCTCGGAATGAATTGTTCCCTTCAAATTGCCATCGGTATGTATACATGATATGTATTCAAGTTTTTTCTGTCTTCCTAATTGATCACCTTTTTCTGTTCCAAGGCAAATGGGTGTTATTTGAATAGGTATCTGCGCCATCCTGCACAAGTATTGAAGGTAACGAAAATATAAATTTTAATAAAATAAAATTTAAGAAAAAAAAAAAACAAGTAAAAACGGAGTTAAGTTCGGCCGGGCTGAACTTTATATACCCACCACCATGGACTGCATTCCACAGAGATTGTCGATTTTTGTAGAAGTGCAGTAATATTACAGGAAAATATAATTATTTTACTATAGCCAAACCAAAAGAAATACAAATATTGAAAAAATGTAGCGGATGTATATTATAGATTTTATCATATCATTTATTTCATTCAAAACGTAATGTTTGAATTTACTCCAAATTATTAGACCAACTACTTAATTACTCATTTTTGTACGAGAGTTTAAATATTTATTTATGTTTCAATTTCATGCAACTCTCTTATGTTTCATGTTTATGTTCCACAGGATACTAGACTACTTGTGTGATTTAACTCCTTGCTTTATAAGCGTGTAACTCTAGTTTTAAGATGTCATTCTAATTTAACTTTTGGACAATAAAGAATTTAAAACATAAGAGCTCATCAGCTATTATTTCTAAAACAAATAAAACCATACAAATATAAATTCATAATCACTTTATGACACTAAATGACCGTAAGGACTCTAGTGGCTAAAGCGAATCTGACAACGAGTACTGTCGATTTATCACTTACTCGGGCCAGATAATAATATGCATATCACCCCTAAATATCATTTATTGAAAAAATAATTTTACAAATAAATATAATATTTTTATTATTTCCAACTACGTTTGTAAGGCAAGGCTACCAATACGTTTACACTATATATATATCGAAATAATAATTCAACTTAATTAAAAAAATAAATATTGTGATATTTATATTTTTAAAAAAGCTTAAATACCATAAATATTGGTTGATAGTGAGTGCTACAATTGGTTGTATATCCATTCTATTTTAATTCCAAAAGTGCAAATTTTGAAAATCCATTATTTCACGTATATAGTGCAAAATAACATAACTTCATGATTCAACCAATTTTTCCCGTAAAAGTCGTATTGTTTTTATGTCTGCTCCCATTGCATCCCTCGAAAGTTCGAATTTGAAAATAACCTTTTATATTTCGTGTCTACGCAGTCAGAGGAATGTATATTACGAATTTCATGACTCTACTGCGGTCATTTGGTGGGTACTACTTTTACCCCCCTTTTCCATTTCAAAAGGTACGAATTTCGAAAAATCCCTTTATTTTACGTGTCTAAGCAATGAGAGGAATGTATACATCAAATTTCATTATTTTAGGTGCAGCCGTTTGGTTGGTACCATTTTTATCCCTATATTCCCATTTTATCCCTTAAAAGGTCGAATTTGGAAAAATACTTTTATATTATGTATCTACTCAATGCGAGGAATGTACACATCAAATTTCGTGTTTCTGTTGCTGTTTGAAAGGTACCATTTTTATCCCTTTTTGCTCCATTTCACCCCCTACGAATAAAAATCACTTTGTGATGCACATTTTTGTTATAGGGGGAATGCAGACATATTGAAAAAATGTGCTTAAATACAGGGTGGCTGATGAAAGCCGCTACCAAAAAAAATTGAATAACTTTTTTTCTATTTAATGAATCTGGATATTTTTTTTTTATTTTGCAGATTGACTTTTACATTTAACAAAAATGGATAACTGGGACACTGAAACAAGAATTTGGATTGTCCGCCGCTATCACGCACTGGAGTCCGTAGTTTCGGTTCAAAGAGGGTATAGGCGCACGTTTGGCGGCAATCCTCCAAGCAGATGGACCATAATGAGACTTGTAAACAATTTTGTCGAGCATGGGACAGTCAACAGAAGACCTTACCATCGAAACCCTTCAGTTCGAACGGAGGAAACAATCGCTGCTGTAGCTGCTGCCATACAAAACAATCCACGTGTTTCGACAAGAACTGCTCATGTGTATCTGCTCAAATGGGTATAAGCAGACAGTCATTACAGTCAATTATGCACAAAGATTTGGAGTTATTCCCATATAAAATTCAAATGGCCAACAAACTGAACGCTGCAGACTTGCCGATTCGCTTGGAATTTTGCCAGAAGAAGCTTCAAATGGTGGAAGAGGATGGAA
This sequence comes from Polietes domitor, assembly GCA_947397865.1. NCBI lineage: Eukaryota > Metazoa > Arthropoda > Insecta > Diptera > Muscidae > Polietes > Polietes domitor. The sequence continues at coordinate 103,444,630 of OX377621.1, read as the reverse complement.
ACATGTTGAACTGTCTTTTCATGTCTGACGAGGCCCATTTCGATTTAAACGGCAACATAAACAAACAAAATTGTCGAATATGGAGTGCTTCCAACCCACAGATACTCCATGAGACGGAATTGCACCCACTTCGTGTCACAGTGTGGTGTGCAGTTTCATCACGCTGCATTGTCGGGCCCTACTTCTTCGAAGAAAATGGTCACACCGTTACGGTTACTGGAGACCGTTACTTGAGCATATTGAGAGAGTTTTTCTATCCAGAATTACGCCGAATGAGAATTTCTTTCAACTCTGTGTGGTTTCAGCAAGATGGTGCAGCTCCTCACATAGTCCAACCTGTTATGACAGAATTGCGACGAAATTTCCCAATAAGCTGATATCCAGAAACTCCACATTCCGTTGGCCACCCAGGTCGCCTGACCTTACTGCACCTGACTTTTTCTTGTGGGGTTATTGCAAACGGGAAGTCTACAAAGCAAAACCAACAAATTTGAATGAACTAAGGCAATCCATTCGAGAAACAATTGTGGCTATTCCTGTCTCAACTCTCCAAGCAGTAATGAACAACTTTTTGGTAAGATGCCGCATATGCATCAACGAGCAGGGGGGCATTTAAATTCCATTAATTTTAAAACTAATTAAGCTATATTTAATAAAATTGAATGAGCATTAACATGAATAAAAGAAAAATGAATTCCATACACTGAAAAAAAATTATTTGAGTTTCTTAATGTAGCAAAATTCATCAGCCACCCTGTACTTTAAAATAATAGGGAATATTATGGGTATTTTTAGTCCTTGTGAGGGAAAAATTTTTCCCTTTGGGCCGATTTCGTCCAGTTTCAATCCCAACCGATCTACTACTATAAGACGCATTTATGTAAAATTTGGACCTCCTAGCTCCTTTTGTTTAGATGCTAGCGTTCTTTCAACAGACGGACGGACATGACTAGATCGTCTTAGAATTTTATGGCGATCAAGAATATATATACTTTATAGGGTCTCAGGTCTATATTTCAAGGTGTTACAAACGGAATGACAAGGTTAGTATACCCCCATCCTGGATGTGGAGGGTATAAAAATATATAATAATCGCATAAAAAGGTTATAAACCAACTGCGCCATCCTGTACAAGTATTAAAAGTAACGAAAATTGGAATTTTAATAAAATAAAAATTGAAAAAAAATCAATAACCATAGATAACATTGATAAATAGTAATGCTCAAATTAAATAAATAAATTTAAAATAGAATGCACAAACTTTATCCCAGCCCAACCACTATAGTGGAAAGAATGAGAATATGTACGTATGTGAAGTGACACAAGTGTCCAGCATATGTATGTATGTCGCTTCATATTAAGGACACTCGTCGTGAAAAACACACTTGTCAAATGGAAAGAAAAATGGACTGAACAGGAAAATGTTTCCCTTTTTCTTTCGCTTCACCAGCAACCTTTCAACAGCACCTGTTCCAAAGACGAAGCGAAATGTTGTCTTTTGTCCCCGTATAAAGCTTTTTTATGGAAAAATAGTTGGCACATAGCTTACCTTAGCTTGAAATGTGATGCCATTGAAGAAGGCCTGTTCGGCATGCAGCGGCACCCTTAAATCCTGATCGTCCTGCACCAAATCGTACGGCGTGGAAGGCATTTTCAAATAATTTAATATCACTGATTCGGACCACTTATAGTATCATGAAATTGTTTTCATTTTTTTCGTACTACGCGTATACAGAGATTTCCTCAGATGCCATATAAGACCCGTGGATGTGCGACGAGAGCTCATATACAGCGGGACAGTGGACAAGGAAGCGGACGCAATCACTTACAAATGCAAGGCGGCGGTGCAAGGGCGGGGGTGGGTCGAAAGAAACACGCAAATTAAGGCGAAACGGAACAGAGATCGAATTAATCACTTGAACTCGCGCACACACGTACACACAAACTCATACACAGAGTGAGAATTTTTCCCGCGTAATTCCCGCGATATAATTATTTTGTTGTTGTTTGAAAAAAAAAAACACTTTTTGTTTCGCGTTAAAAGAACACACTTTCCGTTTTTTCGCCGAATATTGACATGACTGATGATATTTTTGATTTTCTTTTTTTCTTCTTCTTCTTCTAAATAATATACATATTCTTTTTTTGTTGTTGGCTTTTTTAATTGAAAAAATACGATGGTAACAGATGGCACTTCGTTGTTGAAAGATTTTTCGTGTTCTTTCTTTGGGAAGATTGGTGGTGGGGGTGGATGTATTTGAATTTCGTTTTGTTTTTTGTTGATTTTATTTTATTCTTCACACACGGCAGGAGCTTTGTTATAGGAATTTAGACTTGTTGTGTGACATCTTCCCAGGACAGACAATGATGAACTGAAAGTATAGAAAGAAATGGATAAAAGTCATAAATTTGATAAAAAAAAAGTTTCATAAAATACAATAAATTAGGACAGATTAATGCTAAGGACGTTATGAATTCGATATAGCCTCTTTCTAATTCAATCTGGATACTTTAAATCTGTATACTTCAATCTGGATAATTCAAATCTTAAATACTATTTTAAAATACTACACTTAGAAACAAGTTAGGAAAGGCTAAAGTCGGGCGGGTCGACTCTATGATACACTCCACTTTCTATCCGAATACAATATAATTCGGCGAAAAAGTGAATACGGGAAGGATTTTTGTATCCTGTAAATGTATGTGTTTGAAAAAAAATTTAAATCGGAAAGGACATTTGTATGGGGGTATATTGAAATCTGGAACGAAATAGGTGAAATATAAAATGTATAGTGTGGCAAAAAACGGTTAAACTTTTGGGAGCAACATTTGTATTTGGGCTATATTTAAATCTGAACCGATCTTACCCACTTTCACCATAGTTTTGTTTAATTGGACTATAAGATGTTGTGCCAATTTTAAAGAAAATCGGGTACAATATGTAGTTTCTAGAGCGCAAACGTCAAATCGGGAGCGACATTTGTATGGGGGCTATATCTAAATCTTAACCGATCTAACCCGCTTTAGCCACAGGTGTTTCTAGTTAGATTATAAGATGTTGTGCCAAATTTAAAGAAAATCGAGTACAATATGTGGCCTTTAAAGCGGCAAAAGTCAAATCGGGAGCGACATTTGTATGGGGGCTATATCTAAATCTTAACCGATCTAACCCGCTTTAGCCACAGGTGTTTCTAGTTAGATTATAAGATGTTGTGCCAAATTTAAAGAAAATCGAGTACAATATGTGGCCTTTAAAGCGGCAAAAGTCAAATCGGGAGCGACATTTGTATGGGGGCTATATCTAAATCTGAACCGATCTTACCTCAAATTAAATAGCGTTCGTCCTTGATCCACAAAACTTAGTTGTACCAATTTTTGTTAAGATCGGACTATAATTGCGACCTGCAATTTGATTACAACAATAGATGGACAGACGGACTGACAGACAGACAGACGGACTGACAGACAGACAGACGGACATTGCTAAATCGACTCAGAAAGTGATTCTAAGCCGATCTGTATAATAAACGATGGGTCTAACTCGTTTCCTTTTGGGTGTTACAAACAAATGCACAAAGACATACTACTCTCGTGGAGTGTATAAAAAATTGAACCATATAATGAGTTGAAATTGAAAATTTAATATTTCTCATCATTTCAAGTTCAAACTTTTACTTGAAAATTATCATATTCCTTAAACCTGATATAAATATAGCTTAAACCAATTGGAATCTTAAATACTATTCAGAAAACTGTGAAACCTACAATGAGTTCAAATGAACGAACTAAAATGTTGAAAAGTTTAATATGTCTCATCATATCAAGTTCAAACTTTTCTTTGAAAATTATGATATTCCTTAAACTCGATGCTAATTCAGTTTTTGCTTTTTCAAACCAAGTAAATATTTTCTCAAACTTAAGGAAATGTTGGTAGATTTTTCCTCAAACCAAACAAATATTTACTCAAACTGTGAAAAAATTTACTGGGCTTATCCTCATACCAAATGAGGAAACTTTTACTTGTCATAAGAAAACAGCGAAGATAAAATAAGACTATATTAAAATTCAGTTCAATAACAATGATTTTGCATCAGAGTATGCAAAAATCATTAAAACATGACAACATGAAATAATTCTCAAACGTTTCACGACACTACTGCCTTAAAGAGGAGTTGAGCTATTACCCTTGATTGCTTAGCAGTAATTGTCCAGAATAATATTTGATGTAGACAAATACAAATATGTCACGACAAATGATGACCAGAGATACAAGCCGACCGATTTTAAGCCGACAAGCCGCCGCCGCCACCTGTTTCTGCACGAGCCGCGCCGCCGCCGATTTCATCGGCTCATATCGACTTCAACCACGCCGCCGATATTTGACTGAGTTCTAACTCCGCCCTACTACCAAAATAGACCACTCCACTTACAATTACAAAAGAAAATACAACTGTCGACTTAGACAGCCTACTACAGTGAAATATATGGATCTTTCTTTAAATTTGGTATCCCACTATATGATGAAGCTGAATGATTGTATTTTGATTTGAAAGTCGCATTTTTATAGGTCAATTCCAGTATGCGTGGCCATGTGTTCCCATACAAAAACAATAAACAAAAGCTACTCTATTGTGCTTCTTTAGTGTGTCAAAAGAGGTAGATCTTTACCCTTCTTTGGAAGTATTATGATATTCAAGATGTCCGGTCAAATATGCCTCACAGGAGAAGCTGTAATTACAAAATTATTGCAAAAAAAATTTTATGGGATAATAATATGAAATTATGGAAACATTAGCTAATATTAACGAATATTGAATTACTTGACAAAAATAAAAGAAAAGATATTAAAAACCAATACAAATTGTTTCTTCTATTTTTCCAAAATTGTCAAATAAATAGGAGTGATCGAATAACGAGCCGGAAAATCATCCAAAAGCCGCCGCCGCCGTTCTGGGTCAGCTTGTAACTCTGTTGATGACCACACTGTGCGACAGTCCAAAAACTCTGTGAGGTGATATTATTTTTCTTGTGGGTATTATCGAGTCGAACAAGAATCTGTATTTGAAATTTGTCGGACACGTGTAAAAACCGGGTTTTCGTACCTTTCCACACTTTTAAGTCTGTAATTTAGTTGGTTATCAACCGATTTTCACCTTCTCTTCGGATTTAAAATGAAGAAACCTTACGATTGATATGTAGCTTATTTTGGCAAACTTAAACCTTAATTTATTAAAATAACTCATTTAGTAAGGAATAAAACGCCGATATGTTTTTAAAAAATCCCTTAGTAACACTGTGCAACATTTTTGAAGTCATTTCAAAATAACCATATACGGACACCGCTACATGATAAAAGACCAAAAAAAAAAAAGACCCGTGTTTTTTTTTCTCCCAAAGTCATGCACTTTTTTTTATGGGCCCCCAGAGATTTGAGGCCTCGGTGTAATTTTTGGAAAAAAGTGATCATATTCTCAGGCTCATATCTTGCAAACCGTTCGGAATTTTGATTTACTCTCTGAGGCAAAGTTCTAGCTCTTGTCATAAAGAACAAAAATTGTGAACATATAAAATCAAAAATCATCATCTTCAAGGTCAAAATCGCAAAAAAACTTAAAAAAAATCGATTTTTTTTAACCTTTTTTCCCCTGTTCAGGTCCATAGGTAGCAAACCGTTGAAAATTCAGGGAAACAATCAACTACAAAAATGTACCTAAGATCTCAATAAACAACTTTCTAGAACATATGAACTTCCTAGGAATTATTCTTAACACCGTTTAGGTAGCGCTTAGGTAGCCGCAAAATTTTTTTAAGTTTTTTTGCGATTTTGACCTTGAAGATGAAGTTTTTTTGATTTTATATGTTCACAATTTTTGTTCTTTATGACAAGAGCTAGAACTTTGCCTCAGAGAGTAAATCAAAATTCCGAACGGTTTGCAAGATATGAGCCTGAGAATATGATCACTTTTTTCCAAAAATTACACCGAGGCCTCAAATCTCTGGGGGCCCATAAAAAAAGTGCATGACTTTGGGGGAAAAAAAACACGGGTCTTTTTTTTTTGGTCTTTTATCATGTAGCGGTGTCCGTATATGGTTATTTTTTTCGTGTTGCACTGTGTAATTGTCTGAGTTATTGAAGATTTTGTTAAACTATTTTTTTTTTGGTAAAAATACAAGTTTTGGTCATTTAAGCTTACATATGCCATTATTTTACGAATTGAAGTCAAAACAGATAAAAATGGTAAATTTGAATAAAACAAATCCCCAAATTTGGAACACATTTTCCCCACTTTGTATGCACAGAGGTGCAGATCAATATTCATCGCCAAAAATGCAATAACTTTTTATATAGTAAAAAATTTTGGGTTTTGTAAAAAAAAACTGAAATTAGTCAAGGTCCCTAGGATTATTTTGAGATATTAACATTAATATTCGGACAATATGGAATATTAGAGAAATAAGCCCAAAGTTGGCTACTTTTCTTATTTTTCAATTTTTAAAAGATTGTTGTTTCGTAGCTTTATAATGTTTGTGACAAATATAGTTTGTTTGTAATAAATAATAAAAAAAGTAAAAACGGCTTTAAGTTCGGCCGAAGTAAGTTCGAAGAAGTGCAATAATATTACAGGAAAATATAAATTTTTTAATATATTTGTATTTGACAAATATTGAAAAAATTATTTTATAAATAAATATAAAATATTTATTATTTCAAACCACGCTTATAAGGCAAGGCTACCAATACGTCCATTTAAAAAATAAATATTCTTATATTTATATTTTCAAGAAGCTAAAATACCATAAATATTGGTAGATAGTGGGTGCTTCAGTTGGTTGTATTTCCATTCTATTTTAATTCCAAAAATATAAATTTTGAAAATCCATTATCAGACGTACATAGTGCAAAATAATTTTGCCGTAAAAGAAAAAGTACGAATTTGGAAAAAAAATTTATTTTGCGTGTCGATGCAGTCAAAGGAATGTATACACCGAATTCCATGACTCCAGCTGCGCCCATTTGGTTGGTACCATTTTTACCCCCTTGACGATTCTACGCAATTAGAATTTCATCGTTCTAGCTGTAGTCGTTTAGTTGGTACTATTTGTATCCCTCTGTACCATTGTATCCCTTGAAAGTACGAATTTCGAAAAATTCGTCTATTTTACGTGTCTACGCAGTCAGAGGAATGAATACTCCGAATTTCATGACTCTAGCTGCGGTCATTTGGTTGGTACTATTTTTATCCCCTTTTTCTATGTTGACCCCAAAAAGTACAAATTTTGAAAAATCCGTGTAATTTATTATTTTTTGAAAAATCCGTGTAATTTGTCTATGCAATCAGAGGCATGTATATGTATTATTCTAGGTACAGCAGTTTGGTTGGTACCATTTTTATCCATCTATTCCCATTTTACCTCTTAAAAGTACGAACTTGGGAAAAATAATTTTATATTATGTATCTACTCAATTAGAGGAATGTACACATCGAAATTCGTGTTTCTAGCTATTGTCGTTTAATATGTACCATTTGTATCCCTTTTCTGCCCCATTTCACTCCCTACAAATAAGAATCACTTTATAGTGCACGTTTTTGCTATAAGGGGAATGCTTATACCAAATATCAAACAAATATAAACAGACATATTCAAAAAAACTGCTTAAATACGCTAAAATATCAGGGATTATTATGGGTATTTTTAGTCCTTGTGAGGGAAAAATTTTTCCCTTAGTTTGTCGGAAATATTTAAAAAAATAACTTTTTGGTAAAACTATATGACATTGAACTAAGACAACATGTTTTCTTTAGAAAGGTTGAAGAGTTTCCATTTTTGTTAGATAACTTTCGTCCGCCCAAAATTGCCCCCCTTGGAAGGTAGACTACATTTAGTGCAAAAAGTCTGATTTTTAAATCCAAAAGGCAAATTACGATTTTCCCATTAACTTAAATCAACCTCGGCTCGTTCTTAATGGAAACAGTTGTCCGTAGAGAGAGATCTGTTCTCTTAAATATCCATTTGTTACACTCCATCGAGCTGCCTTAAAAAATCCATCACTCCAAATGTGATACACTTTTTCAGAAATCTTAGCAATCGTTTCTCCTCCTAAACTATAACACAATGAAAACTTTGAGTCATTCAAACCACTTTACCAATAAAGTTCACTTTCATTTGGTCTAAAGTTCAAATTACTGCAGTTGCCTGATTTAAACGATTGTCAGAAGGAAAAAAATATATAAATTGGCAATTATAACAATTAAATCTATGCGCCAACTTAATGTTCATTTGCAAGAAACCTGTCGTAACACAAAAAGTTCTTGTTTTCCTCTCGATTACCCCAAAAAATGTTCTTCACACTAAGATCGGGCATTCGATACAATTTACTTCGCCAAATGTGTATTATCGAATTGAGAGTATATTTTATATTTTCAATATTGCCTCGACTTCCATACAAAAGGGAAAACTTTCAAGTCTTAAATTTGACCAAACAACCACACTTTTCCATGTTATGACTGTCTAGTCGCATATGCGAATCACAATTGAAATACAATTCCATTGGCGATCTAAGCCATTGCATGTTTCATGAATCATGTGAGTACTCATATGTGAACACATGTCTGAGATCAATAAGTCAGCGGTAGCCAAACGATTTGAATTTCAAAACAATGCAATTTTTATTAGCAGCAGCAACAACAACAACAAAGGAAACACAAATAAACGCTGAAAAATAGATAAAAATAGACAAATGCGATTTTTTCTTTTGTGTTTCCACTGAAATATGATTATTTGAATTTTGAAGAGTCAGCTTTTACGACTGGCGATGTGATTCATTGGTTCTCTGTTTTTTTTGCAATTGTTTACAAACAACAACAGTCAATTCCGAAAAACCGGATGGCCCAACGAAAAAATGGTGAGATGACAAAATAGTATAAATCTCTTGCAACTCTACACAATATGAAATTGGACAAAACAAATCCGTTCCTTAATTAGACGGGAGTTTTGTAGGTGACAATGATGATGATGGCGGTAATGAGGTACTACAACATGATACAATTTGATGGATATTCGACAAATATGGATGGCCAACTAAACAAATGGAAAGCGTATCAAAGCATGAAATATAAAATTTGTCAAATAAATCATAATTAATTCTTATACATTTGGCCGAGTCGAGCAATAGAAATTTTATTAAAATTAAACACTGGAGAGTATTGAGATCACGGAACCGGTTATCGTCTTCTTTTAATGCCAAATTTTCATTGAAAAGCAGATGCCTAGATAGATTCATTCGATAAAATTGTTCAGAAACTACACCAGGCAACAAACAAATAAAAATACATTTTTTAAATGCCTTAAGACATACTGACTCATAAAATAAATACGGATATTTTTTACTAAATTTCCATTTATCGTCGAAGGTACCTTTAATATTTATACACTCCAGAGAGAGAGTATTATGTCTTTGTGCATTTGTTTGTAACACCAAAAGGAAGCGAGATAGGCCCATTGTTAAGTATATCGACATTGTGAAGTATCGACTTAGAATCACTTTCTGAGTCGATTTAGCAATTTCCGTCTGTCTGTCCGTCCGTCTGTCCATCTATTGTTGTAATCAAATTACAGGTCGCAATTATAATCTTAACAAAAATTGGCACAAATAAGTTTTGTGGATCAAGGACAAACGCTATGTAATTTGAGGCAAATCGGTTCAGGTTTAGATATAGCCCCCATACAAATGTCGCTCCCGATTTGACATTTTCCACTCTAGAAACCACAGATTGTACTCGATTTTCTTTAAATTTGGCACAACATCTTGTAATCCAACTAGAAACACCTATGCAGAAATTCGGTAAGATCGGTTCAGATTTAGATATAGCCCCATACAAATGTCGCTCCCGATTTGACATTTTCCGCTCTAGAAACCACAGATTGTACTCGATTTTCTTTAAATTTGGCACAACATCTTATAATCCAACTAGAAACACCTATGCAGAAATTCGGTAAGATCGGTTCAGATTTAGATATAGTCCCCATACAAATGTCGCTCCCGATTTGACTATTGCCGCTCTAGAAACCACAGATTGTACTCGATTTTCTTTAAATTTGGCACAACATCTTATAATCAAACTAGAAACACCTATGCAGAAATTCGGTAAGATCGGTTCAGATTTAGATATAGTCCCCATACAAATGTCGCTCCCGATTTGACTATTGCCGCTCTAGAAACCCCATATTGTACTCGATTATCTTTAAATTTGGCACAACATCTTATAATCCAACTAGAAACACCTATGCAGAAATTCGGTAAGATCGGTTCAGATTTAGATATAGCCTCCATACAAATGTCGCTCCCGATTTGACATTTTCCGCTCTAGAAACCACAGATTGTACTCGATTTTCTTTAAATTTGGCACAACATCTTATAATCCAACTAGAAACACCTATGCAGAAATTCGGTAAGATCGGTTCAGATTTAGATATAGTCCCCATACAAATGTCGCTCCCGATTTGACTATTGCCGCTCTAGAAACCACAGATTGTACTCGATTTTCTTTAAATTTGGCACAACATCTTATAATCAAACTAGAAACACCTATGCAGAAATTCGGTAAGATCGGTTCAGATTTAGATATAGTCCCCATACAAATGTCGCTCCCGATTTGACTATTGCCGCTCTAGAAACCCCATATTGTACTCGATTATCTTTAAATTTGGCGACACATCTTATAATACAACTATAAACACCCTTGCAGAAAGTGGGTAAGATCGGTTAAGATTTAGATATAGCCCCCATACAAAAGTCGCTCCCGATTTGTTTTGTTTTTCTCAACTTTTTTTTTTCTCAATTTGTTCCTAAACCACTGTTTATATGTGTAATTGAAATTCGCAACATTTGTAGCCGTCATGGTGTTATCCTATTTATATTTCCAAATAGAGAGTATAAATATTAAGAGGTACCTTTAATGTTATACACGGGCCCTTCGGATTTTTTTTGTTGTATAAAGCTATTGGCAAGACATAGAAATCCAGTTAAAATGTGTAATTTGTGCATTTCTCCAGAGATTTATTCTCGCTTTAAGTTATCTAAAATTTAGTTGCTTCTTCGCAATGCACAACTGTCATTGTACAGTTGCAACATGAGCTAAAACTCTGTCTTACGGAAAGTCAGAATATGCCACATATATTTCATCCGCGTAAGCGTCTAGTTAAACTATGAGCTTAGCCAAAGTTCACGGAGAAAACAGAAACTTTTCCGTGCCAAAAGTCACAAGAGCGGACGGGCAATTTTCATATTTATATGTGAAACTGGAATTGTGGCAACAACAATATAACAAAACGTCGACAGCTGGTTTGGGTTATCACGCACACAGGGTCAGGGTCACATTATGACTGTGTTCACGAATGACAATTACAAGAGAGGCGGGAGAAAATGAAAGAAAGAAATGGAATGAACATTTACTGCATCTACTACATTTTTATAGTTCAAACAAAGGTTTAAAGAAATTCAATAATTATTCAGGTTAACAAAATAAAAAAAAATAAAATAAATAAAATAAAAATAAAAAACATTTAAAATAAATAGTTATTCAGTTATTGATCAATTTCAAGTGAAGCGATCAGGCAAATGTAGTCCCTGCACTCCGATTTTAATGATAATTTCCACGTATATACCCCCTTTTATATGACGAATAAAGCTGAATTTCCCGATTTTCGGAATGTAAGAAATTGTAGACTCAACCAAATGTCCACAATCTCTTAATTCATCATATTTTCATCCAAATTTCAGCCAAAATGTGTGTGTGTTCGTCGCTTCACATGAAATTACTCTATTCATTTATTTTCAATGTTAATAGTTTTTGTTAGTTTTTCATTCAAATCCAAGTGATGACGAATCGATTTATGTGTTATGATCGAAAAAAGATGCCGCTTGAATTCAATACATTTCTTCCAGAAGCGGCATAATTTGCTGTTGTCGCAAAATCAAAATAAAACCGCAAATAAACCGGCACTATTAATAAGCGGTCAGTAGGTGAATTTGAATGGTTTTTTGTGTATTTTTTTTTGACTGTTGTCTCTGCGGAGGTACTCTCATAAAAACCAGTTTAATGAAATTTGGCTTGAACAGCAAAAACGCGCGCATACAAAACCCACACACACACTCACACAGATATAGCCGGCATTTAAATAATTTACACGTTTTTTTGCTCTTCTGTTGAAATTCCCACTGAAATGAGTGCTTCCACCACCGGCCCGACCGCAACATCTTTATGAGGCAGAGGCTTATGTCCGTACTCAAGTGTGTGTACATACATATGGTCGAGCATTCCGTTTAAACGTAAATAAACAATTCAAATTGAAAGATAACAGAAATTATGTTAATTAGCCAAACACAAAACGTGGTCAACGTGGAAAGAAAGGGTCACTAACACCTCAACATTTCTTTCTAAAGCGGAGAATATGATGAGGCAATAGTAGAGTGGAGTGTTTGTTGTTGTTGTTGTGGTGGTGGTGGTCATCTTCGTCGGTTACAAGGTGTAGGTCGTTGGGGTGAGTCTTATTGATTTCCGGTGTTGTTTTTAAGACAGAACTGAACACGTAGCCATTAGACAGGTACTTATTGGAGAAAAGAAATTATGAAATTTATATATTCAACATTTCATTTGACGTGGTGGCAAGGTGCACATTAGTGTGATGCTTGGGAAGTGGGCGACTAAAATCCACCCAAACACATTAACCCTTGTAAACATGTGAGTAATTAGAAATTTCGACCATGTTTAGTAACAAAATTAGGAATTTTTGTGAACTCGAGTATAAAGTTCAGAGCATGTTAAGATGTGGACCTAATGACCAGAGTTGATAGGTGCCGTCTGATATCTGCGATGTAAATGTTTGACGTTTATTCAGAACGTTTTGTCAGCAAAGAAATGGAATTAACTCGTTGAAATGAAATCTAACCTAACTCGTAAAGATTGTCATTCTATGATTAATTAAGCTTTTCTATGTTCTCGGTAGATTTAAAATTATATCCAAAATTGTTCCAACTATATCCAGTGTGCATTGCTTTTTACATTCATCACTACCACTGTAGCCAGAGAACATTTGTTCATTGCTGACAGACGAGTTAGTGTTACTGTTATAACTTGTTGTTTGTCACTACAGCAGCTTGATTTAATCTATAATTAATGTAAGTTTTTTGTTGACGAGACAAATGCATTAAACTGACTTAGACGCTGCTAGTCATGGACACTATTATTTAGCGTTTCAATGAATTCTGTGGCTATTTTGATCTTTGTTTAATAAAATACTTTTACATCATGAATTGAAATCATAAAATACTGATTTTGAAATGAAGCCTAAATCGAATATGAATTTTTGAAAACATTGCACTGTGCAACAGTCCAAAATACCTGGGAAATGATACCATTTTCTTGAAGGGTTTGTTGATTAAAACGAAAATCTGGATGTGAAATTTACCAAACAACAGAGTATTTTCATAATACAAAATTGCTTTGGGAAACGTGGGGTATATACTCTGATATATTCATTGGAAAAATTAGGTAATTTTTTGGTACTTGAGTCGTGGACCCAGACCTAGTAGTTTGCGCACAGTGGGGCCATATATTTGTATAAAAACAGAATTAAGACTTGCAACAGACTATTTTCATAATCAAAAATGCTTTGGGAAACGTGGGGTATATATTCTGAAAGCTCATTGGAAGACCTATTTTTTTGGTATTTGAGGGATGGACCCAGACTTTGCCGTTTATCCACTGCGTTAATAAATAATTTAAAAAAAGAATACATATGGAAAATTTAATATTTTCTCTCTTTATATGTCGAGATTGATATGTTTTCTATTCAGATTTCTTCTCCCGATCCGATTTTGTGTATATATTATCATCCTCTGTCAAGATTAACATAGCTCTGTTAAGCCATTAACAGCCCACTGTTAACATGGGTGGTTCGTGTCTCCACTAGTTAAATTCGGAATTTATCTCTCTGGAAACAACGTATTTTAACAGATTTTCTACAAATTTAAACCAGAAACTAATATGAACCCTGATTTAAGTCAAAGACATACATTCGTTGCGAAAGTTCTAACGTGATGTGGTAGCGCACATCGAAACTGTGCAGTTAACTTTTAGCTGCAACAATAAAGGTCTCACTTTGCCTTTTTGCTAATTTTGGGTTCTGCTGAAGACTTCAGCACAAACTTTGGTCTTAAACTAAAATAAATGACAACACAGAAAAATAGTTTTTACTAATTTCGTTTTTAAAAAATAGGAAATAAATGAAAAAAATATTTTTATTTTGAAATAGTAAACATTCTAACAAATATTTCTGAAAAATATTTTCGACTGAAGTCGAACTAGAAGTCTAAATTGAAAGCATAATAAAATTGGTATTATAACTCGCAGGAGATAATAAATAAAATATAGAAAAATAGAATTACACGAAAAACAATTTTTATACCTAAAAGATACATGCATAATATATAAATTATGGCCCTCTTTGTAGAGCCAAAAGACTTTTTAAAAAAATTTACATTTTTTTGTAATGTTGGTTAAATAGCACGAAAACCTGCTTTCAAATTGGATAACGAATTCTTTTTTATTTTAGAATAGCTGGGATCATATAGAAGGCAATACGGACTAATTGAAGAAAATATGTGGGTAATTGTAGAAGATATAAATAAACCTTTTTGTAGAAGTAAATGAATTTCAAAAAATTTCATTTTTACCAAGTTTTTGCTTAAATTGATTTAGCCAAATGTAAAGACGAAATATACTTCTACGTGAAGAGCCATAAGTAAGTGAATTTGTGCCATTTTTACCAATTTTTTTGCCTAAATTTATGTAGTCTTCCAGAAAGGGACTTAACTTCTACATTTATATATAGGTTTTCAAATAGATGCCAGCTTTTATAAAATAAAGCAATATATTTTGATGTTTCTATTTTTGGTTTCGCCAAAAATTTCAAAAAAAATGTTGAACCAAAAATTTAAAAATCATATTTTTTTAATTTTTTTGACTACTAAGACTATCATAAGTTATACATTTATCCATAAATTTTTACATATAAACATTGTGTTTATCGTTAGAATCCATTTTTTTCTATTTTTATGAGGTTTTTTCGTGCCATCAGAAAAATATTTTTTCGATAATAAGTATATTTTTCCAATTTTTTTGGAAACTGTTCCTGAACCACTGTCTCTATATGAAAGAGAAAGTCGCAACATATGTAGCTATTATTATTACTTTTAATTGAACATACAAGCGGGTGAGCTCGGACCTATATTTCCAAGTGAAAGTATTAAAGATACCTGTTTTGAACTGGGATATGGCCCAGGCTCAAGACCATTTGACATTTATATTCTATAGAATGCATTAAGACAAAAAATGTATCCTTAAACATTTTTTTAATATCGTTTTCGAATTCAGAATTTTGGTTCGACCGACCGAATATAAAACAAGTAAAAACGGCGTTAAGTTCGGCCGGGCCGAATTTTATGTACCCTCCACCATGGATTGCATTCCACAGAGGTTGTCGGTTTTCATACACCGAATTCCATTATTTCAGCTGCGCCCATTTGGTTTTTATACCATTTTTACCCCCTTGACGTTTCTACGCAATTAGAATTTTATCATTCTAACTGTAGTCGTTTAGTTGGTACTATTTGTATCCCTCTGTACCATTGTATCCCTTGAAAGTACGAATTTGAAAAATCCGTTTATTTTCCGTGTCTACGCAGTCAGAGGAATGTATACTCCAATTTTCATGACTCTAGCTGCGGTCATTTGGTTGGTACTATTTTTATCCCTTTTTTCCATTTTAACCCCAAAAAGTACGAATTTCGAAAAATCAGTTTATTTTAAGTGTCTACGCAATCAGAGGAATATATACACCGAATTTCATTATTCTAGGTGTAGCCGTTTGTTAGGTAACATTTTTATCCCTCCGTACCCACTGTATTTTGTATCCCTTGAAAGTACGAATTTGAAAAAAAAAACCTTTTATTTTTCATGTCTACGTAGTCAAAGGAATGTATACTCCGAATTGCATGGCTTTAGCTGCGGTCATTTGGTTGGTACTATTTTTATCCCCTTTTTCTATTTTGACCCCAAAAAGAACGAATTTCGAAAAATCAGTTTATTTTCCGTGTCTACACAGTCAGAGGAAGGTATACTCCGAGTTTCATGACTCTAGCTGCGGTCATTTGATAGGTACTTTTTTTATCCCTTTTTTCATTTTAACCCAAAAAGTACGAATTTCGAAAAATCCGTGTATTTTACTTGTCTATGCAATCAGAGGAATGTATACACCGAAGTTCATTATTCTAGGTACAGCCGTTTGGTTGGTACCATTTTTATCCCTCTATTCCTATTGTACCCCTTAAAAGTACGAATTTGGAAAAAATACTTTTATATTATGTATCTACTCTGTTAGAGGAGTGTACACACCGAATATTCTTAAATACGCTAAAATATTAGGGATTATTATGGGTATTTTTAGTCCTTGTAAGGGCAACATTTTTCATTTTGGACCGATTTCGCCCCGTTTCAATCCAAACCGATCTACGACTATAGGACGCATTTATGTAAAATTTGAACGTTCTAGCTCCTTCCGTTTAGATGCTAGCGTGCTTTCAACAGACGGACGGACAAGGCTAGATCGTCATAGAATTTTATGACGATCAAGAATATATATACTTTATAGGGTCTCAGGTCGATATTTCAAGGTGTTACAAACGGAATGACAAAATTAGTATACCCCCATCCTGGAGGTGGAGGGTATAAAAATATACAGACTTGCTATGTTTCGTGTCAGATTTCAGAACCTTCAGGACCCTCACAGCTTTGCTGTGGCCAGTGGGCTCGAAAACACTTTGGTCAAAATTATTTCAAAAGATTTCCGAATAATTTGTTAAATTATTATTTAATGTGCATTTTCTCAAAAAAAATCGGTTATACATGGAGTCATCGCTAGGATATCGGCAACATATAGAAATGCCCTCGTATAGTCAGTCCTAGCCTTTCCCAATTTGTTTTATTTTTTTTTCTGTATTTTTAGTGGACTGAAAATTTTTAAAACGATTTTGATTTTAAAAGGAAAAATTAAAGATTTTTATTGTTAATGGACTGACAAGGGGCTGGAGAGGGAGATGAACGTAAGGATGGAGGAAAGCCGAACGAACGGATAGACAGACGGTTATCCCTTGTTGTAGGACTGTTATAGGAATATCATTATTCCCAGCACTGTACATTGCCCTTTGCATAACACAAAACTGGTTCGAACTTCTGACCATTCTGCTTGGCTAATTCCATCATATCGCATATCCACACACACACTTACACACACCCCACTAACTAGAGAACATATTCCTTTGAGAACACTAACGCTCAGGTTAACAACCCAAACCCCTTTCTTTGTGGACTGACGGCTGAATTAACAAACCATAACTTTTTTACGATTTTTTTGTTTGTTGTTTTGCTATGTTGCTCCATCGTTCTGCAGAAGTTGCTTTGTAATCATAAAACAATGAAGAATCAAAGAAAAAGTCCAAAGCCAGCGATAAAGAGAAGATGATGGTGATGATGACGATGAACAAAAACAAGAATAAGAACATATCAGACTTATTCGCAATAACTAGCGAAATTGCTGCAGTTGTAAGTACGACCGAGGATGACTATGCATCAGGGGGCATGGCAAGAGACAGTAAGTCCTAATGGACGGACTAGATGCAGCGGAGCACAGCTACTTGAAGTAATGCTGCAGACGCAAAGCAAACCAAGTCTTTGGGGGGAACAACGAACAAATAGTTGCGCGTTTTCGGCACACCGACCGAGACAGACATGATGCAAAACTTTTGGGGCATTAATATTGCATCATACCATGCAACCATCGGGCAGGGCTGGAATGGCATGGAAGAAACGCTGGGACGGTTCGCTCTGTGGCAGATACATCAGCATCATGAGTACATGCTGATGATGTGCTGCTGCCTGCCAGTGTTGGCCGTAATTGTTGGCAGTTACTTTTGATGCAATTACTATGAGTACTTTCGACAACATCGGGTCGACTCTGATGGATGTTAGTTAATCATATAAAAGGTATGTGTATATGGTTGGTAGTTACTCCAGTTCCCTGTATTCTGCAGAGTTTTAGTTGTTTACCTTCATGATGATGACGACGATGATGATGGTGATGATGACGGCCAGGCCATGCTGTTGATGATGATGCGAGAGTTGCGAAATTGTTCGTCAATGTTGGCTTTCACAGTTGCTGTCGTTTCTGTTCTTTTTTTCCTGTCCATCTTTCACAATTTGCAAAATTGCAAATAACAGGAAATGCTTTAATTACTTTTAAAATGGGAAGTTTGCTCATAAATTGTGAAAAAAACACACAAATAAAACTCGAAATATAAAATTAATGACAATTTATTGGAAATGTGTATAAAAAGTTGTTCAAAAATATTTTTCACACAGTAGTTTTATGTATCTATAAAACTCCAGCCCTTTATCTCCACGAGAGTACTTCCCCTTGGTGACAGTGGTTCGAACGTCCTTCCCCTTTTGAAATGTAGCAATTCAATTGAATGGTGATTGTTGTTGGTTGACCAGTGTTTGTTGCCTGTGATTTCATTACGAACTGAAATCTTTTGGCTTTGTCGGCCTCTGCGGGACAGAGCAGAACAAGAGCGAGAGCGCGTCTTAATTGCCTCAACTTAATTGAAATGAACTTATTGGCCCCTTCCAGATAATGATGATGGTAGTCACTGGACAGTGGCAGTGGTATTTATTCTCGGAAATAATTCTTTGTGTTTTTATTTCAGTCACTATTGAAGGTGTTTTGCATTGAGCTGAGGGACACAAGGAGTGTATTGTGTACAGCTTTCTGACTCAAAATGTCTGTTCAATAACAAGCAGAAAGAATTTTCCATATGAAACGAGAACAGCAATAGTCGAGGAAGGAAAAATTAAAGGTTGGAATTATACGTTTCAATTGCAAATCAGATATTGAAATTTTAAATCAAAGCGTATGGATGGATTTTGGTTTATTGGCTTTTGATCGATGAACACAGTTCCGAGAAACGAGAATTTCTCAACATTTCAAACCTGTTTTCCCGGAAAAGCCATATATGACAGACACTTTTTGAGACTATGAAAATCAAAAGGATATCGCTTAGCTCATGGCCAATACTACACAACACATTCATGCCAGCTCGCAATGGCCGCCATTCTCTGGCCAATATTGTGATCGACAAGAAAACAGAAAACCTACCGCAACAATATAAGTATTTATCCACCTTCAACTTTAAAGAACTTTATAGTGAGCCATGGCATATAGGCAACAACGAAGTTACCAGCATTGTAAGATGTTGTTGTTGTTCTTGCTGTTACAAGTAATGGCATACAACAATACGTAGTAACATAAACTTGTTAAAAGCCAAGAGAACACCCAACCATAAAGACCATGGACAAAACTGCGATGTTGTAAATGCGACACAGTGACGGTAATGAGGTTTCACAAGGCCCTTTAGTAGGCCTTAATTTTCTGTAACTGGATATGACAGTCCACACTTTTATTCTATTTGTCATATGATATTATTTGAGTGACTAAGGCACAGACGAAAAAATATTTATGAAACTCAATAAAATAAAATAAGTAGATAATAAAGAAAATAAATTAAATTAAGTTAATAAAATTAAATAAAAAAGTAAATAAATAAAATTAAAAAAACTAAGCAAATAAAATTAAATAAATTATAGAAATAAACAATTATTAAAATATATAAATAAAATAAATAATATAAATGAAATTATGAATATAGGAAATATAGTAGTATAGTAGTATATATATATATATATATATATATATATATATATATATATATATATATATATATATATATATAATATAGGATATAAGAAAGGGTTGCAACTTTTGACAATTTAGATTTTTATCCAATCTACCATAATATGGACTATATCCCTCTATACTATTGCATATTTATTTAATTTATTCAATAAATTAAAAAATAACTGAATCAAAATAAAACTCAAAATATACATTAAATAAATAAACTAAAAAAAATAAATCAAATAAACAGAATAAATGAATTAGCAAAAATATATCTGCTAAATAAAATAAATAAAAACTTAAGAAAATTAATTTAATAAAGTAATAATAACTAAAATCCGTAAAATATAAATAAATCAAATAAATAAGAATAAAGTAAACAAAATAAAAAATGTATATATGATATATAGTGAAATATAGGAAAGTTAAGTAAAACACAGCTAAATCAGTAAAATAAAAATACATCAAATAAATAAAAAAATAAATAAAATTACTAACATAAAAAATAAAATAAGTCAAATAAATAATATAAATAGTGAAATAAATAAAACGGTAAAAAATAAGCAAAAAATATAAGCATATAAAGTAAAAATATAAAAATCATAAAAATAATGTGAAAAAATTAAAAGTTAATTAAATTACAAACAAATAAATTAATATAAATAAAATAAAAAATTAATAAAATTTTAAAAAATGAATAAATTAATATAAATAAAATAAAAAAATTGTAAAAAATTAATAAATTACCACAAATCACATAAAAAATAAATAATATAATTAAATAAGAGACACAAATAAAATTGTAAAAAAATAAATAGAAATATAATATGTTAAGCTAATTAAATTTATAAAATAAAATAAAAAATAGCTAAAATAACTAAAATGAAAATAAATCAAATAATATAAAGTGAATAAAATAAAAACATAAGCAAATAAAGAAACTAAATCAGTAAAAATAAATCGAATCGAAACTGAAAAATTAATAATGTAATTAAAATAATAAAAATGAAAATAAAAAATAATAATATAAATTAATAAATAAGTGAAATAAAAAATTAAAAAAAAATAAATAAATTAAATAATTAAAAATAAAATACATTAAGCTAATTAAATAAAAAACTAATAGAACAAAAAAAATAGAATATATAAAAGAAGTAAAGTCAATAAATTAAATAAAATTAACAAACAAAAATAAAGCAACATTTATTTTATTTATTAAATTAATTACAAAGTTTAACTGAATCAAATATAAAATACTTTAAATAAATAACACAAGTAAACTAATAAAAAATAAATAGAACGAAGAAAATAAATACCACTAAATAAAATAAATAAAAATTAAATTAATAAAATAAAAAATACCTAAAACCAGTAAAATAAAAATAAATTAAATAAATAAAAATAGTGTAAAAATGAAGAATTAAATACAATGAATAAAATAAACAAAAATATAAGCAAATAAAGTAAAAATAACTAAAAAAGAAAAAAAAAACATTTAGAAAATTAAATTAATAAAATAAATAAATTAAGCAAAATTAATAAAATAAATGAAAATAAGCGAATTAAATTAATAAAGTAAAAACTAACAAAAATCAGTAAAATAAAGGGTCCGCCATCTAACGTTTTTTTAACTATTCACCCGTTGGACTATTATCTGTGGGGTGCCCTCAAAGATAAGTGTTACGCCGACAAGCCAGAGACAATTGACGCTTTAAAGGGCAATATTCGTGAAGCCATTAGTGAAATACAGCTGCACACAATCGATAATGTGCTACTGCATGGCCAGCCGAGGCGGCCATTTGAATGAAATTATTTTCCATTATTAACCGGAAGGATTGTACTTTCAAATAAAAAAGAAATTTGAGAAAATATTCAGTAGTTTTTTTATAGCATTTTCAAAAAAAGTTATTTGGCGGACCCTTTATAATAAAATCGAATAATAAAACAATCATAAAATAAAAATATATAAAATAAATGAAATGAATAAAATAAATTAAAAAATAAGCAAATTAAATTAATAAAGTAAAAAATTAAGAAAATAAATGAAATGAATAAAATAAATCAAAAATAAGGCAAAATAAAAATAAACCAAATTAAATTAGTGAAATGGATAAAGTAAATAAAATTAAAAATAGCTAAAATCGGTAAAAAAATAGATAAGTAACAAATAAAATTAATAGATAAAAAATAGAGAGAGTCGTGCTCCGCTCTCATCATGGGGGTTGTGGGTTCGATTCCCACCAGTGGCTCCGGTCTGTCGCTGCTCAATCCATGGAACCACAATTTTAATATAAATTTACTTTGTATTGTAATTCATTATAAATAGATAAGAAAATAAACAAATAAAAATGTTTTATTTTATTTTTTTGTAATTTTCAGTAGAAGTTTCACTATTTTCAGTAAATCTCTCTTGCGAAAAGCAATTATTATTGTCGAACTGAGGTAATTGCGTTTCAAAGTTTTTCTTTCCTTTTTTCTAACCTGTGGAATTTAATTAAACAGCGATAGATTTTTTTCACCGATATAAAAGTAGATTCAATTTTAAGGCAACTATTGCATTTCTTATAACTAGACAGCGGATTTTTATGCAAAATCATATTTTGATCGGTTCGTTATAATTGAATGACGACTTCACACAAATGATTTTCATGATAGAAATTTTTAAAATGTCGATATAAACAATTTTATGTTAGCATATTTTACATAGCGATATGCATATTTTATGTGAATGTGGATTAAAAATGGAATTTGCATAAAAATCCGCTGTCTACTTATAACGAATGTTTCTTAAACTGCAGGTAGGCAAAATATGCTGCCATCTAGCGATAGAAATTAAATTATGGGCTTTGTTAGTCAGGTTACTCTTGCTTCAACCGCCTCTTATTGGGCAAACCGAGGCGCGCGTCTTGACGTAGACGCGTAGTGTTCATGAATTTCAAAACATCTCTCTCGTGTACATAATTTTTGACGCTAGCGTCAAGCGTCAAATGCGCCAGTGCCTAATTTGAAGATATATATGCTCCGAACATAGTTCTCAAGTCACCCACGAGTTAATTTAAATTTTTGGCCTAACACCAGGCCTTTTTTCACCCCCTATCTACACCACTGGGCTTGGCTGTGTGCTTTCTGCTGCATGTGTACATGTGCATGCATCATACATCATGGTTTGCAATTTCTTGGTATTAAATTTACACTGAATGCATTTGGTGTTGTCAAAGGGTCCTTAACCTTAAACCACACTTTTAAAACGCATTTAACAAAAGCAGAAAGAATAGCATTGTAAGAGAACACCGAAGAACAAGAACACCGCCGCCATGCAAAGAGGGAGGAATGCGCAGCCGAAGTAGAATGCACGAAGCGCAGAAAAAACCCTATGTGCGCATGCGTGCCCAAGATGGATATGGTGGGCATAAAAGGCAAGTGACTATGGTGACCAGAAAGTATAAGAATGAAGGAAATAGCAGAGAATTGGAAATTGCCCTTAGCAAGGCAGCATAAAAAATAACTGAAGTGGTGGAAAATGGTTTAAAATTTCAAGAAATTTTAAGACAGTAGAGTAGCTATTTGAAGGTCTAGAAGACAGCCAAGAAAAATTAATAATCAAATATTTAATAATTTTATTATTTTGCAACGTTGTTATAATAAATTTGATCCTGCAAAATATAGAAACTTTTTTCAATGCCCTTAAAGTGTCTCATAAATAATATTAAGAACTGCTATACAGATGATCGGCAGACTCTATGATTTGATATTCAATAATTCTTTGTACAGTCGTGGAATTCGAGGAAGATTGATATCTCTCGCAGAAATGATCCATCTATAAAACTGTTGCTGACTCATTGATCAGCATTCAGACCAAACGATTGTAGCCAGATTCACAAAGTTTGGAGGGTAGATCAATAAAATGGAATAAATGCATATGAAGCCTTCATCCTGGGTGTGTCGGACAAAAAGGGATAAAAATGGAACCAACCAAACTATTGCAGCTAGAATCGTGAAAATCGATGTGTCCATTCCTCAGACAACGTAGGCGCACAACCTAAATTGTTTTTTTTTTTAATTTGTACTTCTAAGGAGGAGCGGCACAAAAAGGGATAAAATGGTACAAACCAAAGTATTGAAGCTAGACTTGTGCAGATTCCTATGACAACTTACACCACCAACATGAATGTATTTTTCGAAATTTGTAGTATTAATGGACAATTGGGAGAAAATGGGATAAAAATGGTACCTACCAAAGTATTAAAGCTAGAATTGTGAAATTAACTGTGTACGAGCAACATAAATGATAATGTTTTTATAATCTAATAAAAGTATGCAATTTTGGAAATATAAATTCGTTTATATGTTCAATTAAAGGCAATTATGATGAATGCATATAAAGGGTGATTTTTTAAAGGCTATAGGAATTTTTTTTTTCAAAAAAACACATAAAATTCAGAAAAATGCTTGAAATCTTTATTTGAATCGATAGTACAGTCCATATAATTTAATGTTTGAAGATTATTTCATGCAAATGTTGACCTTGACTGCGCCTCAAATGGTCCATCCGCTTAGTCCAATTTTGGCATTTCCACGTTTTTGAGTAACAGAGGCCCAATTGCTGCGAACGGCGACGAATCGATAATTGATGGTCATCATTAACACTGGCCGATACAGATGCGATATTTTCTTCAGTTCGCACTCTACGTAAGCGTGTTGGTGGTTTAATGTCCAACAATGTAAATTTGGTGCGAAATTTAGTCACAATAGCCCGAATAGCCGCTTCAGTGGGAAGCGCGCGATGAACTTTCTTAACAGAGCACGCATTTTGATAATAAAATTCAATTTGCAAGCATTGTTCGTTTGTAAGACGATTCATGGTTAAATTATAGACCAAAATGAAGATGTTTGACAGTGAAACAAAACACGAAACTTGTGTCAGCTGTTTAAACCAGTGTTGCCAAAAAGATAATAGCTAAAAAATCACCCTTTACATAAGTAACATTTAGAACTGCTATACGATGATCGGAAGACTCAATGATTTGATATATGGACATACGAAGAAGATTGACATATTCATTCTGATATCTCTCACAGAGATGATCCATCTATAAAACTGTTGCGGGACTGTATGGTACGGACCAAACTATTGCAGCTAAAATCGTGAAAATTGGTGTGCACATTCCTCTGACTACGCAGACGCACAAAATAAATGAATTTTTGGAAATTTGTACATGGAAGCGGGAGAATAGGGGATATAATGGTACCAACCAAACCATTAAGGTTAGAATCGTGAAAATCGGTAAGTATACTTCTCTGATTACGTAGACAAGCAATATAAATGATTTTTCGAAAATGATGTTGTTTTTATAATCGAATTGAACCTATGCAATTTTCGAAAAATAAGTTCCATCACATCCGTTGATATGTTCAATTAAATATAATTATGGTGGCTACAAATATTGCGAATTTCACGTAGATATACGTAGTTCTTTAGGAATAATGTCAAAATTTTGATTTTTTTTAAATCCTACACGAAGAAAATCTAAAAACAAATCTGAAATAATGATTTGGTTTTATTTTGTAATAGCCATCATTCCAAAGAAGAAAATAATGTTTATATGTACAAGATCTATGGATAAATGTAGAAGTTATGATGCCCTTTGCTGGAACACAATATTTTTAAATCCTAATTTTTAAGTTTTTTTTAAATAGCGCGAAAAAACCTTTGCAAATTAGATAACGTAATAAAAGGCATTTTTGACAGACCACGCATGACTCAAGAAAATTCCACTTGTGCAAGAATTAAATGCAGGCGACTTAAAATTGCGTGATATTTTCAGTCGCCCAAAATTGGACCACCCCAGACGTAGTCATGGCCGACATTTACATGATAGCATTTCCAAAACAGTAAATGCCATAATATGTTCTGTTAACTGATAATAAAAATTTCAATTTCACTTTCAAATTTATGAGTCTTATTTATATTTTAAATCGAATAAAATAAATCTCGATGAATCTCCCTTTAGAAGTTATGACCCTCTTTATAGAAGCAATGGAATTTTAAACAAGTAAGGAAAGGCTAAAGACGGGCGGGGCCGACTATATAATACCCTACACCACTCCCTGCGTATATACCCCGCTTTTATTACTAAACACAGGTGTTTCATGGGAGCAATTTTATGCAGTTCATATAATTTATACAGTTACTATAAATTCATCTTTAGTCATATTTAACAAATATGGTAAATAATAGACACAATTTTCCGGCAGACAAATGCAAATTATACAGTAGTAATAGGATGAATCGGGCCGACATTTGAAAGAAGGCCTATAACAACACTTGGGGCCTGGTCCAAAACATGGGCCTATATATTTCTCATTCACGGTTGGTATTCAAAGTGGTATGATCCGATGTAAGACGTAGTTTCTAGAGCTGTATTAGAGTAGAATGGGGCCCCATTTGGGTTATTTCAAAGTATGGACACATATATTTGACTTTGTATTCTTAGTTGAAATATAATATAATCTGCAAAATTTGAAAAAAAAAAAAATCCGATGTAAAATTTGTTCTTGAGGGCTAAAAATTAAAATGGGGCCATTTTTAAGGGATCTACATTAAAAAGTGGTTCCTTATCACTTTGAAAGTAGGTATTCTTAGTTGAAATATGACATGATATGCAAAATTATATCGAGATCTAATGTACGATGTGGGTTCTAGAGATGTAATAGAGTAGAATGGGGGCCCAATTTGTATGGGGCTTATACCAAAATATGGACCCATATATTTGACTTTCATAATATGTCTTCTTAGTTGAAATATAATACAAATTGCAAAATTTGATAAACTTTCGATGCAAATTGTGGGTCCTACAGGGGTAATAATAAAAAAGGGGGCCATTTGTAAGGGCGCTACATTCAAAAATGGGCCCATATAGATCACTTGTAAAGTAGGTATTATTAGTATGAAATACAAATATAATATAATTTGCAAAATTTGAAAAACTTCCGATATAAAATGTCGGTCCGGTAAAAATTTAAATCGGGAAACATTTTTGCATCTTGTAAATGTATGTATTTCACAAAAAATGTTAAATCGGAAAGGACATTTGTATGAGGGTATATTGATACCTGGAACGATTCACCCCTTTCACCATGTATGTTTATTGGTGAAATATAATATGTAAAGTTTGGCCAAAATCGGTTAAACAACATTTGTATGAGAGTTATATCTAAATCTGAACCGATCTTACCCAATTTTTGCATACGTGTTTCTAGTTGGATTATAAGATGTTCTGCTAAATTTAAAGAAAATCGGGTACAATATGTGGTTTCTAAAGCGGAAAAAGTCACATCGGGAGCGACATTTGTATGGGGGCTATATCTAAATCTGAACCGATCTTACCCAATTTTTGCATAGGTTTTTCTAGTTGGATTATAAGATGTTGTGCCAAATTTAAAGAAAATCGTGTACAATACGTGGTTTCTAGTGCGGAAAAAGTCAAATCGGGAGCGACATTTGTATGGGGGCTATATCTAAATCTGAACCGATTTCCTCCAAATTCAATACCGATGGTCCTTGGCCAGAAAAAATGACTTCTGTCACTTTTTATACCCTACACCACTTCGTGGGCTAGGGTATTATAAGTTAGTTTCGCGCCAAATGTTTGTAACACCAAGAAATAATCGAGCTATACCCACCTTAAAGTATACCGATCGGCTTAGAATCACCAGCTGAGTCGATTTAACGATGTCTGTCTGTCTGTCCGTCTGCTGCCCATCTAAGCTTGTTCGCACTCTACAGGTCGCAATTGTTGTCCGATTGTCATGAAACTTGACAGTAGTTATTTTTTCTGGCCAAGGACCATCGGTATTGAATTTGGAGGAAATCGGTTCAGATTTAGATATAGCCCCCATACAAATGTCGCTCCCGATTTGACATTTGCCGCTCTAGAAACCACATATTGTACCCGATTTTCTTTAAATTTTGCAGAACATCTTATAATCCAGACAAAGCGAGGTACATGCGCAGGGACTTTAGCCTTTCCTTACTTGTTTATTTATAATGTCAACTTTAAATTAATTCTGATAATTTGAGTAACATATAATGAAATTATTTGAAAAGTAAATAATAATTTCAATATGAAGTTTCTAAACGAACAACCTGTAATATTTTTTATTTTTATACCCTACACCACTTCGTGGTCTAGGGTATTATAAGTTAGTTTTCCGCCAAATGTTTGTAACACCAAGAAATAATTGAGCTAGACCCACCTTTAAGTATACGGATCGGCTTAGAATCACCAGCTGAGTCGATTTAACGATGTCTGTCTGTCCGTCTGTCCGTCCGTCCGTCCGTCCGTCCGTCCGTCTGCTGTCCATCTAAGCTTGTTCGCACTCTACAGGTCGCAATTGTTGTCCGATTGTCATGAAACTTGGCAAAAGTTATTTTTTCTGGCCAAGGACCATTGGTATTGAATTTGGAGGAAATCGGTTCAGATTTAGATATAGCCCCCATACAAATGTCGGTCCCGATTTGACATTTTCCGCTCTAGAAACCACATATTGTACCCGATTTTCTTTAAATTTAGTACAACATCTTATAATCTGACTAGAAACACCTATGCCGAAATTGGGTAAGATCGGTTCAGATTTAGATATAGACCCATACAAATGTCGCTCCCTATTTCACTTTTTCCGCTTTAGAAACCACATATTGTACCCGATTTTCTTTAAAATTGACACAACATTTTATAATCGAACTAGAAACACCTATGCTGAAAGTGGGTAAGATCGGTTCAGATTTAGATATAGCCCCCATACAAATGTCGCTCCCGATTTGACTTTTTCCGCTTTAGAAACCACATATTGTACCCGATTTTCTTTAAAATTGGCACAACATTTTATAATCGAACTAGAAACACCTATGCCGAAATTGGGTAAGATCGGTTCAGATTTAGATATAGCCCCCATACAAATGTCGCTCCCGATTTGACTTTTTCCGCTTTAGAAACCACATATTCTACCCGATTTTCTTTAAAATTGGCACAACATTTTATAATCGAACTAGAAACACCTATGCTGAAAGTGGGTAAGATCGCTTCAGATTTAGACATAGCCCCCATACAAATGTCGCTCCCGATTTGACATTTTCCCCTTTAGAAACCCCATATTGTACCCGATTTTCTTTAAATTTGACACAACATCATATAATCCAACTAAAAAAACCTATGGTGAAAGTGGGTAAGATCGGTTCAGATTTAGATATAGCCCTCATACAAATGTTGCTCCCGAATGTTTAACCGATTTTGGCCAATCATTACCTATTATATTTCACCAATAAACATACATGGTGAAAGCGGGTCACATCGTTCCAGGTATCAATATACCCTCATACAAATGTCCTTTCCGATTTAACATTTTTTGTGAAATACATACATTTACAGAATGCAAAAATCCTTCCCGATTTCACTTTTTTGCCGGACCGACATTTTACATCGAAAGTTTTTAAAATTTTGCAAATTATATTATATTTATATTTCATACTACGAATACCTACTTTAAAAGTGATCTATATGGGCCCATTTTTTAATGTAGCGCCCTTACAAATGGCCCCCTTTTTTATTATTACCCCTGTATGACCCACAATTTGCATCGAAAGTTTATCAAATTTTGCATTCTGTATTATATTTCAACTAAGAAGACATATTATGAAAGTCAAATATATGGGTCCATATTTTGGTATAAGCCCCATACAAATTGGGCCCCCATTCTACTCTATTACATCTCTAGAACCCACATCGGACATTAGATCTCGATATAATTTGCATATCATGTCATATTTCAACTAAGAATACCTATTTTGAAAGTGATAAGGAACCACATTTTAATGTAGATCCCTTACAAATGGCCCCATTTTAATTTTTACCCCTCAAGAACAAATTTTACATCGGATTTTTTTTTTCAAATTTTGCAGATTATATTATATTTCAACTAAGAATACAAAGTCAAATATATGTGTCCATACTTTGGAATAACCCAAATGGGACCCCCATTCTACTCTAATACAGCTCTAGAAACTACGTCTTACATCATCTCATGATATATTTTAACTTTGAATACCAACCGTGAATGAGAAATATATAGGCCCATGTTTTGTTATAGGCCTTCTTTCAAATGTCGGTCCGATTCACCATATTACTACTGTATAATTTGCATTTGTCTGCCGGAAAATTGTGTCTATTATTTACCATATTTGTTAAATATGACTAAAGATGAATTTATAGTAACTGTATAATTTATATGAACTGCATAAAATTGCTGAAATTGATGAAACACCTGGGTTTAGTAATAAAAGGAGGTATATACGCAGGGAGTGGTGTAGGGTATTATATAGTCGGCCCCGCCCGACTTTAGCCTTTCCTTACTTGTTTTTTTTTTAATTTTTCTTGAAATAAAATATTTTCTGCTTCCTTTCATCTTTGGCAAGGAAATATTACTTTTTCGAATTAAAATAAAATATTTTTTTTTTTCAATTTTGAGTAGAATGAAAGTGATCGAAGTCAGTGCATCCTCTGAAAGTATTGGTTCAATTAGAGGTACCAACGTTGTCGATTTTTATAAAAGTTCGCTATATTTAGTAATAGAATATTTTAAGAAAAAAAATGTTGTGCTTCGGTGGAAAAATATTTTTCTATTGACTCAAACATAAGCCATTGTATATTTCAAAACGGATAAAGTGTGACCTAGACCACAATCATATAACATAATATATTTTCCATTTTTTTCTATTTTTAACGATTTTTCGTGACAACAAAAAACCTTTTTTTTTTTTTGAAAATAGAAATTAGATTTTTATTATACTGTTCCTAAACCACAGTTTCTCTTTGAAATTACCTTTAATTGTGGGTATTATCCTATACCTATATTCTAAAATAAGAGAACAAATATTTAAGATACCTTCGGCGAAAATTTAAATTTTAGTGAAAATTAAAAAATATAAATTAAATATATATATCCAGAAAAAAATTTAAATCGAGTTTAAAAATCCGAAATACACCACTAAATATTATACATAGACTTTGTGCAAAATTTTTGTTGCATAGTGCTAGTTATCGATAACCAAAAAGTTCTCAATTTTTTTTCAATTTTTTTCTTATTTCATATGGGTTTTATTGCAACAAAAAATTGATTTTTAAACATCATCGTTCGGTAACTCCATAACTAAGCGAGATATCGATAACATGCCAACTAATTTCCACGAGGGCCTGGAATGTCATATTCTCCCATTGATCCTCTACGGTTTGAGATTTGAAACTCAATTTATATAAAGAATTGTGAAGGGCCCAGGCCGTCTTCGCCTTTGTTCTTTTCTGTTTTGGTATTTCAACTATAAATACCTAGTTGATCAGCGTAATTCATTTGTTGTCTTCCAATGTTCATCATCGAACATTCGCACAATAGAAACTGCTAAATCAAAGATCATAGCTAATTAATTATTGTTTAAGAAGAACAAGAAAAAAATGCAAAAAATTGCATTACAAGAATTTGCAGCTGCATTTGGATAAACAGTCCTCCCTCTCTGTTGTTGCTGTTGATATTTTCATAAACACGCCGAATGACGATGGCTGCGGCTGCCGCTGCTGCTGCGACTGCCATGCAATTTTATTTTCAATAAAAACTTATATGCACTTCAAACAGATATAAATCGTGTTTTATAATTACATTAAGTGCAACGAAAACGATCGCCAACAACGAACACAAGATCTTGCATAATAAACGATCAAACAACAACACCAGAGACAACCACGGACAGACAGACAGACAGACACGGACGGACAGATAGTTTCTCGGTCCAACACAACAAGGAACCAGAGAACGTCAACGATGCAAATGCAATGCAACACAATGCCACACATTACCAAGAAGTGTAACAAGAAACTGAACATGAGTCTTGCAGCGCGTCGTTCGTTTGGACTGGAGAGACAGGAGTTGGTGCCACGATCGTTTGAACATTTTGGTTCGTTGGTTGGATCTGGCTGCTATCGCACAACCAAGCAGCCAACCAACCAACCTACGGCTGCAGCCAACTACAACTTTGTACTTTTTGTCGTGGCCGACGAGAGTAATTTCAGTTTCAACATTTTCGAAGCCGCAAGTGATTTTCTTTTGTTTATATCGTTTTTTCCTCCGCTTCTTCTTCTCCTTCAGCTTCGTGTATGCAACAGGCAACAACGTCAATTGAAACTTGCAGATCGAAAAACTGGAAAAACTGCATAATATCACAAGCAAAAAAAGCGAAAAAATGAATTTATATATATACATACTTATATACATACATATGTATATAGAAACAAGAAGCAAAAACACGTATGGACATACTATGTACATGTGTCTGCAGAATTGCAACACAAAAGGGAATCTCGAAAAAGTTAAGGTTACACACAAAGAAAACTGGCAGACGAAAACGATAGCCATAGTAAAGCAGGTGATTGCAGAAGGGACAATGACCAAAACCAGAACTGGTTTGGACGACTGTCCATCTTAAGGGAGAAGATCGCAAGATTTCGTTCACATTGCACATTGCAAGCCGGTGATATGAGTCACAGCTGAGAATTCTTATCAAATATTTATAATTGTCACTAATGTATCATAATATTTTCGTCAACACTGTACATATTTACCACGCCCATTTAAAGAGTTAACAGATATATATATCGATGAAAATAAGGAGAATTTTCAAAAGATTGAGGAATTTCTTTATTTTGCAAACCACTTGAGTAAAAAGTTAAAAAGAGCAAAACCCCTAAACCATACAAATAGGACAGATACAAATTATCTATTACCCTAATGACCTTCAACCAAGCTTTTAATTCAACGAATTATAGTGGATTTGGACGGAAAATTTATTGGTTGGTAGCGGAACCATATATTTGACTCTCATAGTATGTATTCTTAGTTGAAATATAATATAATCTGCAAAATTTGATAAACTTCCGATGTAAAATGTGGACCCAAGAGTGTTAATAATAAAAATGGGGGCCCATTTGTAAGGGCGCAATATTAAAAAGTGGGCCCTTATAGACCACTTTCAATGTAGGTATTCTTTATTGAAATATAACATGATCTGCAAAATGTTATCAAGATCCAATGTAAGATGTGGGTCTAGAGCGATAATAGTGCGAATTGGGGGCCCATTTGTATAGGGGCTATACCAAAACATTGACCTATATAGTTGGCTTCCAAACTTGGTGTCTCTAGTCTAAATGTAGCATTGTGTGGGAAATTTGATTAAGATCCGTTGTAAAATGTGCAATTTAGAGCAGTAATATTGTAAATCGGAGGTACATTTGTATGAGGGCTATATCAAAACATGGACCTATGTGGTCCACTTTCCCGTTAACTGTTTCTAGTTTAAATATAAGACGATCCGGAAAATGTTGTCATGATCCCATGTAAACTGTATATTCTAGTGTAAATTATAGGGATATTTGTATGGAGGCATTATCTAAATCTGAACTGATTGCCTCCAAATTCGATAGATTAAATCGATTCAACTAGTGATTCTAAGCCGATCCATATAGTTAAAGGTGGGCCTAGCTCGATTATTTCTTGGTGTTACAAACATTTGGCACGAAACTAACTTATACTACCATAGTCCACGCAGTGGTGTAGGGTATAAACAGTAATTTAAATTTATAGAATGGATAGACGTTGAAATTAAAAATCGACAAAATTGAAATAAAGACAGACAAAAAAAATTGCGAATATTTTTTCAATATTCTGAAAAGTACTTACTTATTTTAATATATTAATTTTTATTTATTTATTTATTATGAATTACAATACAAAGTAAATTTATATTCTAATTTTGGGTCCAGGGATTGAGCCGGGGAAACTAAGACCATGGTAGATAGTTATTGCAGCGACAGACCAGAGCCTCTGGTGGGAATCGAACCCACAACCCCCACGCTGGTAGCCGAGCACGCTACCAGCTCGACTACCGGGGCGCTATATATATTAAAATAAGAATATCCAATTCGGACCATTATTGAGAAATATATAAATAGAATTTCATGATTCTAGCTGCAGACGTTTGATTGGTACCATTTTTATCCCCTTTTTCCCTAAAAATAAAATTTGCACAAAATCGTTTATGTTGTGCGTCTACACAGTCAGAGGAATGTACACGCCGAACTTTATGATTCTAGCACTAAATTTATCCCGTTTTGCCCAAAAGTACGAGTATCGAAAGAACGCCTTATAAAGGGTGATAATTTGTAAAAGCTATAGGAAAGTTTTTCAAAAAAAAACACACAAAATTCAGAAAAAATGCATGAAATCTTTATTTGAACCGATAGTACGGTCAATATAATTTAATGTTTGAAGATTATTTCATGCAAATGTTGACCTTGACTGCGGCTCAAATGGTCCATCCGCTTAGTCCAATTTTGGCATACTCTTTCCAACATTTCGGCCGGTATCTCACGAATAAATGCTTCAATGTTGTCTTCCAATGCGTCAATTGAAGCGGGCTTGTCTGTATAGACATGAGCTTTAACATAGTCCCACAAAAAATAGTCTAAAGGCGTTAAATCGCACGATATAGGCGGCCAATCGACCGGTCCCGAACGTGAAATAAAATGTTCACCGAAATTGCCTCTAAATAAGTCCATTGTTGCGCGTGCTGTGTGGCATGTAGCGCCATCTTGTTGAAACCACATGTCAACCAAGTTCAGTTCTTCCATTTTGGGCAAAAAAAAGTTGGATATCATCTCACGGTAGCGCTCACCATTCACAGTTACGTTTCGATTCGCATCATCTTTGAAGAAGTACGGTCCAATGATGACACCAGCCCATAAACCGCACCAAACTGTGACTTTTTCTGGATGCATTGGTAGCTCTTGCAATGCTTCTGGCTGATATTCACTCCAAAATCGACAATTCTAACTACTTACGTACGCATTGAGCCAAAAATGAGCTTTGTCGCTGAACACAATTTTTCGGTAAAAAGTGGATCTTCGGCCAACTTTCCAAGAGCCCATTCCCAAAAATTTTACGTTGCGGTAGGTCGTTCTTGCACCAGATGTACTTTGAAAGGCATCACACCTAAATCCTTCCGCAAATTTGTCCACGTTTTTGAGTAACAGAGGCCCAATTGCTGCGAACGGCGACGAATCAATAATTGATGGTCATCATTAACACTGGCCGATGCAGCTGCGATATTTTCTTCAGTTCGCACTCTACGTAAGCGTGTTTTGGTGGTTTAATGTCCAACAATGTAAATTTGGTGCGAAATTTAGTCACAATAGCCCGAATAGCCGCTTCAGTGGGTCGATTAAACTGACCATAAAATGGAAGAAGCGCGCGATGAACTTTCCTAACAGAACACAGAGCATTTTGATAATAAAATTCAATAATTTGCAAGCGTTGTTCGTTTGTAAGACGATTCATGGTTAAATTATAGACCAAACTGAAGATGTTTGACAGTGAA
Organism: Polietes domitor; assembly: GCA_947397865.1. Taxonomy (NCBI): domain Eukaryota; kingdom Metazoa; phylum Arthropoda; class Insecta; order Diptera; family Muscidae; genus Polietes; species Polietes domitor. Next base: position 103,409,300 of record OX377621.1, on the reverse strand, counting down.
ACAAAACACGAAACGTGCGTCAGCTGTTTGAACCAGTGTTGCCAACGAGATAATAGCTCAAAAATCAGCCTTTATATTTAAGTTTCGTCAACGTAGCTTCCGCGGATCTCATTAGAATGATATAATTTTGAAAACATGATGCTATAAATATGATATATAAATATGAAATGTTAGACAGACAAGTCTTTTTTTTTCAATTTTAAATTCCTTTTTCCTTATGACTCCTCACTAAAAATTTAACAGAAACTCTCATAAACCATCACAATGTGTGATGCCAGAATTGAAATATTTTCTGAACTTCGCATAAAACCAAGCCACGTTTGAGTTTCTACTGCCTCCCCCCATTACTATACTTCACATAGCATCCTCGTTGGATTTATGTTTTCTTCTTTAAGAAAACACTTAAACCCCACCAAAAATCCATGTATGTATAAATCGGCGAACATTGAAATATTTTATGACTATATACACACTTCATGCAGCACAAGTACAATGTCTAAAAATATTTATTAAGGAAAAGCATTTATAAACATTTACTATAAACAAAACAAAGAAAGAACGAAAAAAAAACACAACTCGAGAATCTGATCTACGCGGGAGGGAGGTGGAGGTGGTCACCGAGGAGCGAAAAAAAAAGAACAAAAATTTATTACGCGTAAAATGCACAATACAAAGACACGATAGTTTTGTTTAGACCAGGCGAAACGAAACGAAAAACGCTCACTATGCAAAAACAACAACAGTGAGGAAAGTAAACAAAAACGAAAGACGATGTGAGAACATGAGAAATAAGGAATAAGAAACAAGAAACAACAAATCACAGCTATAGAGAAGACCAGAGGAAAAAAGAACTTGAAACGAACTGAACGCTGATAAATAATGTAGACAACAGCATACGAAACGAATAAATAAAACAAAACAAAAAACGAGATTTCCTAAACATACGCTCCCTCCTATTAAACACTGGGTTTTTGCAAAGAACATGACCGGCAGTGAGTGGCAACACCACGGCACAGTGTTTCGTGTTCATGCAAAGACTGGTCGGAGGGATGTCTTCAGTTGTCAAGGGTTCGATTGCATCCAAATAATTGTTTCTGGCCAGTCTGATGACTGTAATTTCTCTTCAATTTCATCGAACAACAGTTAAATTGTTCGAAATGTCTTCAGACTTTTGAACGATTATGTCTGGACTTTTCTTAGAAGATTCTGTGCATTTTCTGAAATTTCTTACGAAAATTATACGAATATCTGCACATAGAGTGAACGGATTTCCTGAATTTTATCTATACCCAGGATGTAGTTCAGATTGCTCACAGAAATTTGCCCGACAAACCATCCGAATTTCTCCAGACAAATCTATTCAAAGTCGCAGTCACACCGTCTGGTCGGAAACAAAATTTTTATGAGATTTCCTAAACATACGCTCCCTCCTATTAAACACTGGGTTTTTGCAAAGAACATGACCGGCAGTGAGTGGCAACACCACGGCACAGTGTTTCGTGTTCATGCAAAGACTCGTCGGAGGGATGTCTTCAGTTGTCAAGGGTTCGATTGCATCCAAATAGTTGTTTCTTGCCATTCTGATGTTTTTAATTTCCCTTCATTTTCATCGAACAACAGTTAAAGTGTTCGAAATGTCTTCAGACTTTTGAACGATTATGTCTGGACTTTTCTTAGAAGATTCTGAGCATTTTCTGAAATTTCTTACGAAAATTATACAAATATCTGCACATCGAGTAAAGGGATTTCCTGAATTTTATCTCCACCCAGGATGTAGTTCAGATTGCTCACAGAAATTTGCCCGACAAACCATCCGAATCACTCCAGACAAATCTTTCCAAAGTTGCAGTCACATCGTCTGGTCGGAAACACAATTTAGTTCAGAATTTAAATTTCGAGGTTCGATTTTATCCAAACAATTATTTCTGGCCAGTCTGATTACTGTAATTTCCCTTCAATTTCATCGAAATGTCTTCAGACTTTTGCACGATTATGTCGGGACTTTTCTTAGGCGATTCTGTAGATTTTTTGAAATTTCTTACGAAAATTATACGAATATCTGCACATCGAGTAAAGGGATTTCCTGAATTTTATCTCCACCCAGTATGTAGTTTAGATTTCTCACAGTATTTTGTCCGACAAACCATCCGAAAATCTCCAGACAAATCTTTCCAAAGTTGCAGTCATACCGTTTGGTCGGAAACAAAATTTTGTTGAGAATTCTCACAAAAATCTGTAAGACGAAGCTTCTTAATTTCTGATGGCTCTAAATTCTCTTAAAATTCATTGGACAATCAGCCGCAATGTCCGTAATGTCTTCAGACATTTGAACGATTATTCTGCACAATATCTGAACTCTTGTTAGCTGATTCTGGAGATTTTCTGAAATTTATGTGACATGTTCAGTGAAGGGACTTTTTGAATTTCAACCCCGACCCCGGATTTTGTTTAGATTGCTCATAGAAATCTGTCCGACAAACGTACCAAAGTCTCAACATCTAACCATACGATTTTGTGTACTTTCTGGCGTCTGTAAATTCTTTTAAATTTAATCGAACAATCTGTCGAAATGCCTTCAGCCATTTCAACGATTATTCTGCACAATCTCTGAACATTTTCTGAAAAAGTACACGAGAATTATGCGACATGGCTGCACATTCAGTGAAGGGAGTTCCTAAATTGTATCTCCACGCTAAGATTTCTAGCAGAAATCTATCCGACAAACTTGAGAAGTTCTCCAGACAAATCTTTCCAAAGCCGCAGTCACAACGTCACAAAAATCTGTGCAACGAATCTTCTTAATTTTTGAAGTCTCTAAATTCTCTAAATCGGCCGGTATGACCGTAATGTCTTCAGACATTTGAACGATTATTCTGCACAATCTCTGATTGATTAGCTGATTTCGAAGATTTTCTGAAATTTAATACGAGGATTATGTGACATGTTCATTGAAGGGCCTTTTTGAATTTCAACCCCAACCCCGGATGTTGTTCAGGTTGCTCAGAAGTCTGTCCGACAAACCTACAAAAACTTTCAGAATTACTCCAGACAAATCTTTCCAAAGTCTCAGCAACCGGCCATAAGAATTTATGTACTTTCTGGCGTCTGTAAATTCTTTTAAATTTCATCGAACCATCTGTCGAAATGCCTTCAGACATTTCAACGATTATTCTGCACAATCTCTGAACTGATTCTGTACATTTTCTGAAATAGTATACGAGAATTATGCGACATGGCTGCACATTCAGTGAAGGGAGTTCCTAAATTGTATCTCCACGCTAAGATTTCTCGCAGAAATCTATCCGACAAACTTGAGAAGTTCTGCAGACAAATCTTTCAAAAGTCGCAGTCACAACGTCACAAAAATCTGTGCAACGAGAATCTTCCTTATTTCTGATGTCTCTAAATTCTCTTAAATCGGACAATCGGCCGGTATGACCGTAATGTCTTCAGACATTTGAACGATTATTCTGCACAATCTCTGAACTTTTTGTAGCTGATTCTGTACATTTTCTGAAAAAGTACACGAGAATTATGTGACATGTCTGCACATGTCTAATTTTTATCTCCACCCGAAGATTTCTCGCAGAAATCTGTCCGACAAATTTGCAAAATCTTTTGAAGTTCTCCAGACAAATCTCAGCAATTAGTCATACGTCTTTATGTACACCTTCTGACCGACATCTGCATCAGCATCTCAAATAGAATTTTGTCCAGAATTTTCACAAAAATCTGCCCAACAAAACTCCACAATCGCATCAATTTCTGCCGATTGTAAATTCTCTTAAATTTCATCGGACTATCAGCCGGAATGTACGAAATACCATCAGACATTTCAACGATTACTCTGCACAATCTCTGTAGTCTCTGAACATTTTTCTAATGTTCATACGAGAACTATGAATGTACAGTAGGGCGTACCTCAAAAAAAAAGTTCGCCGTACACCTTCGAATATGAAGTATTATTGAAAGGTAGTTTCAAAAATTTTTTTTTTATTTTTTTATGCCGAACGTAGGGGTCGCGCTTTTACATTTTTCTATATAACTTCTGCATTTATAAACGGATTTTAAAGTGTGATACATCGATGTTTTTGTTTCGACGTGGCCGATTATTTAGTCTTTGAAGTCATTGAGCTCAAGCACCCCCTTCTGGTACTTACCCATCATATCTCAGTTGCTACTACCCTAATGTACCACTCTAATATCAGAAAATTAAAGCTCGCATAAAATCATGAAACTCTTCCTAAGGAAGTATGTCGATTTTCAAAAAAATCGGCCTCGACGAGACAAAAACATCGATGTATCACACTTTAAAATCCGTTTATAAATGCAGAAGTTATATAGAAAATGTAAAAGCGCGACCCCTACGTTCGGCATAAAAAAATATTTTTTTTTTAACTACCTTTCAATAATACTTCATATTCGAAGGTGTACGGCGAACTTTTTTTTTACTTGTAACCTGGTACGCTCTAATGTACAGACATATCAGTTATGGGACCACTTGTATGTTATCTCCTCCCGACTATTGTTCAGATTTCTCACAGAAATCTGTCCGACAAAGTTGTGATATCTTGCGAATTTGTCCATGTGAATCTTTCCAAAATCTCAGCCACCGACCATACGAATTTCTTTACGTTGTCTGACTGACAGCGGCATATGAATTGGAAACGTGAACGATTTCTAATCGGAAGTTACTCCTTCCATAACATACACCTTTGGTCCGTATCAAATGATCCCCATTTAAATATTTCCGTGAAACGAATCACTGTGTGTGCCTCGTCGCCTACTCCACCACCTCGCGGTGCTTTAAAGCGTCACAACAAAAATGTAATGGAGATGGAGTGGCTGGCGGTGGTATGGTTTTTGCCCGGTTTTGACTGTTTAGCTTTGGTTTGGCATTGTCTGGTACTTGCCTAAAACAACAACACAACACGGACGGATGAAGTCGCGGCATCATCATTGATTTGTGGGGAATGGCGCGCAAACCGAAATTGCCCCATCCATCCAAGCCATGAATACTGGTATTCGAACCAACGAACGTAACGTTAACGTAATAATGATACAGTTTCGATTTCATTTGTAACCAGATTTCTTTCGTTTTCGCTTCTCGTCTTCTTCCTTTTTTCCGATTTGCTCATGCGAAACACAAAACAAGCCACGGCTGGTGGTCAATAAGAAAACCAACCAAAGTTGCCAATGGCCAGAACGATGTACGCAGCTACATACGCATACACACATACATAGATACTTGTGTCTGCCTCTACATGTGTTTGTGAGTTTATTAAAATTCGGAGGATACCATAAATTAAGGAAATGTCAATACAAGTCTCTGTCAGCAAATACTTACAAAATTCTTTTAATTGTCGCCTGTACCCACTCCACATAATATAAAGGTATAAAGGTATAAGGACATTATCGTGCTATACATAAGAGCGAAGAGAAGTGGAAAAAATGCACACAGTGAGGAAAAATCGTCCATGAGTCGTTAAAAAGATGGGTGGGTGCATTAGGCCTGTAAAACCACCTCCGGGACCTATGATTACAATGAAAAATTAAGACAAATTAAATGGGTGGTCCCTACATGCACTGATTAAGAGGGTCACCTGATATCCTGAGTCCCCGTCTAGTTTACCACCTAAAATCCCTGCTAGATTTTCGGCTTGACTTGAAGTTCGTGGGTTCCACAACCCAAAGAGCAGCAGAGATTGAAGACTAAAACCTAAACCCCTTACCAACACTCCGAAAAAGAGCATTCCTAAATTTGAGTAAAATCTATACTCCAATTTAGTTCAACAATGTTACTCCAGTTTAGTAAAAATTTCCTTAAAAGTAGGAAAATTAGCTAAGTATGAGTTAAGTTTCTTTATATCAAATCAAATTCATAGTAAAAAGTACATTTACTAGAAATAGGATAGTAAATTTACATGAAAACGTTTCATTGGATCTAATACAAAATTCTAATACAATTGAGTAAATTCATACTTGTGTGAAAGAAAATTTCCAATAGTTTAAGTAAGTAAAATATTAAGAAATCGTTTGTATGGAAAAAATTCCGTTTAGGAAATTTTAACTAAAAAATTATTTTTTTCTTAAAATTAAGTTAATTTGTTTACTGAAATTTATGCCGACTTCTTCATACATTTAAGTATTAATGAACTTATAAAAAATCACTTGAAATGGTTTAGAAAATTCTTGAATATTAATGTAAGAAGTAATTCTCGTTCGTTTGCAGAGAATTATTTCTTAAATACTTCAAATATTATTCTAAACAACCACTGTGAAGGCGCCTATCTTGTCCTTGCAGCAATCATCATGTAATACCTCAACTCTTTATGGCAGATCATGAAGCTTTTGAGAAATATTTCATGTTGCCATTTCTTGTGCTAGTTTTGCATACTCTGAAGCAAAATCATTTGTTTGAATTATTTTTAGTTAAATTGAACTTATTTTAAGTTAACTTTTTTCTTTGTATCAAGTAAAATTTTCCTCACTTTAACAAAAAATTTACTTGTTTTGAGGAAAAAGTCAGTCAAGTCAGTTTAAGCAAATATTTACTTCATTTGAGTAAAAATTTACTTATTTTTAGGAAAGTTTTTACTAAAATTTAGTAATAATTTACTTGGTTTAGATTTATGATAATTTCAGAAAAAAATAAATTAAATTTAGTAAAAATGTACAAGGTTTGAGGAAAAATTTACTGTAATTTTCTTGAGTTTAGGCAAATCTTACTTGATTTGAGGAAAATTGAACTAGAATCAAGTTTAAATCATGTATTACTTTCAAGGAAAAGTTTGAACTTGATATGAGGAAATATTGCTTCAGTGCTATACGAGGTTCAATTTGGGGTTGGTCGAGAAACACTTTAAATCCACAAGGAATCGTATGGAATATTAGGAGTCTATTGAGGGAAGGTATAGTTATTCCATTGATGGATGTAATAGAATAGTTAAAAATGAGGAAGTGCGGAAGGCCCTAAGCAGTAAGCACGAGTTTGGTTGCGGTTTTGTGGTGAACAGAGAACTTCGATGCTAAGGCGAAACATTTTTACTCGAACAGTTGCACTTGCCATGATGGAGGATAAGGACGAGTTGACTTCTAACAGCGCTTGGAAGAAAAATACGACCGCTATCACCCCCATGGTGGAAATGCCAGAAAAGGAAGGCAGCGTATATTTTGATCACCTGTCGGATGGTTTAGTCTCCGCGACCACTGCTCCGAGTCCGATCGAAATCGCCGGAGAAAAAAATGAAACCATTGATCACATTGATGTAGACGGATCGCATGCATCCATTGTGCTGAACTTACGTACTCGCAGAGAAGGTACACACCCGCCTGGATTCAAAATCAGAAAAGCGTTTAACCCACCAATGTCAACGTAGATATATTCGTCTTTGGGTTTCGCAAACCTACTCCACAGAATCCATGGTACGACCAACGTCGAAATAAACGAAGCGTTTAAAATCACATTGCATAGCGTTTGATTGATTGCTGTCTGATCCATTGGTGTAATCTATTTCTATGAATGTTTCTGCACCATTAAAAATCGGACGCTCTAGGCTTGATGTTCGTGGGACACAACACGCTTTTCACATCGATATAGGAAATACTTCACTACCTCTGATCTTCTCAATATCTACACTACCTATATCAAAGCTAAGATGGAATACAACTCCCATACATTGTCGGATGCTCCAATATTTTACTTGGTGATAGTTGATAGTTGTTCAGAGGAGGGTTGATAGTTGTTCAGAGGAGGGTTATGGTGCTGATAAATGACGCCAGGCTATTCAATTATTCTCTCGTTCTATCGATACTTGTATGGCGTTTGTTCTTCGGGTATTTGTGATCTTATTCCGGTCGTGAGGACGTTCGGTCGAGTATTTTGACTTTCAAGTAACTCTTACCCGAAAATCAACCCAAGTAGAACAAAGGAACTACTGGCACTCTGCAAAAGAAACACAAGCATCCTCATGGGAGTCCTTACAGAGCACTGCGCAATAGGCCGTATGGCAGAGCGTATGGGAATCCCTCATATGGACTACTGCAGAAGCTGCCTCGACGAAGAAGAAGAGGAGTCGGTGGAACATCTGCTATGCTCATGCCATAGACTGCAGGAGCTCAGGCTACATTATCTTGGAAGCAGGTTCTTTAGCAGTCTGGCAGAAGTAGCAAGCGTTCCTCTAAAACCCCTATATAAATTCATAGACAAGGCCAACTGGTTCTCCAGTAGGAACACCAGGCAATCTAATAACGACTGACACTATAATGAACCCTCCGGACATTCCTTGCTATCAACTTCTCTTTCTCCCTCTATAATCCTCCTCCTCTATTCATTAATATATTTCTTCTATAATCATCTGTCGAGGGTAGCACAATGGACAAATAGTCTCCGAGTGAACTCGCTTGGTTGCGTATACACATGATGTTGTATATATTACCAGCGGGCAACCCTTTCAACCTAACCTAACTCTTACCCATTTTTTGTCGATTGGACAGCCGACCGCACTATTCATCCTTCGGTCGTGCAAACCGTATATGGAATCGACTTCCAGCAGATGTCTTTTCCGCCAGTTATGATATTCAGAGATTCAAAACACTAGTGCCTATTTAATCCAAGCAACTTCTTCCGCCAACGCAATGCACGGATTTAATAGAGGACATCCCATGAGTGTTGGTTCATTAAAAAAAAGCGAAGTAACCGGAAGAGGTATCCCAACCTTTTCCACAGAATATATGCAATGGTCAGGAGTATCGCAAAGTAATATGCTATAAAAACGCTGCGTCAAAATGAATTCTGCCAAGGTGGGTTAGCGAATGAAAGTTCAACTTGATCGTTTCAGGAGGAGGAATCGACGATCGCCAAGACTGAGTTTTATACAGAGTTACGAGTGGCACTACGCAAGGTGGTGTAATATCACCGACTTCATGGAGTCTGGTTATAAATGAAATCCTTATTGATCTCGGCAGATCAGTCACTAGGATTACAGATATGCGGAAGACTTGGTCAGAGGCAAATTTCTTTCAATGATCTGTGAGATCAATGAAAGGTTACTGAAACGACTATCTCGATGGGCGAGGAGTAAACTCAGCGTAACCAGAACTGTTTATGAGAAGATACAAGATTCCGGAAACTTCCAACTGTCAAGACGTTCCTTCCAACTACCGAAGGAAGCGACGTACTTTGGAATCACCTTGGAATCCAAGCTGGCTTGGAAGAGGAATTTTGATAATGGAGAAAGAAAGCACATTATGCCTTCTGCGCCTGTAGGTTTTGGGATGAAAAGGTGCTTTGAAACAGCAAATAATACAATGGATGTATACATCGATAACAAGACCGATAGTCACCTACGATACAGATGTACGGAGTAAATCACATATCTAGCTAAGATGCAGATACTAGATTACGTTGGTACAACAGGTGCCTTAGGATCTAATTCTCAACTGAGGAACAACTTTGTTTTATTTTTTGGCAAGTAGTTCAATATTCGTTAATATTGGCCAATGTTCCAATAATTTAATATTGTTATTAGGGTATCCAATTATTCGGACTTTTATGTTATTCGATTTATCGTTTATTTGAAAACAAAAAATTTAAAAATTGTAATATTAGAAATTCATAGAAGTTGGCCAAAATCTTCAAAATAAAGAACCTTCCTTAAATGAGTGTAATATCAGAAGTTATCCATTGACTTTTTTCGAATATTTGTATCATATGATTTATAACAGAACTGACTTTATTATCGCGGTGTTAACCTCAATTTTTCTATGAATTTACCATTCTTTAAATTTTAAATAATTCCGAAGCTATTGGCCATTTTTTGCTATTTTTAAATGAAGTCGGATAAATGGTTATTTTAATATCTGTGGAGCATACAAATCAAAAATCGAAAAAATTGCGGTTTTACATTTGGTGTTTCATAGTTTTTTACCCAAATGGAGCAAACTGCCTATTCAAAATCAATTTATCATACAAAGCATACGACGATTTCATTAGTTTTTAAGGCAAAACTTATAATATCGATTATTTGGGACAATTTATTCGAATTATTCGTTATTCGAAAATCATGATTTTTTATTATTTGACAAAAATTATTCGATTAATCGCGGTTGGACACCCTAATTGTTATCTCATACAATTATTTTTGGGAGTGCGAATCCATTCCCAAAATTTATAATATGGATGAATTTAATAAATATTTTTGCTTTTCATGTGAGGCTTGAATATCATAATCCTTCCAAAGAATAATAATACTCTACCTACTTTGACACACTAAAGAAGCACAATAGAGGAGCTGTTGTTCATTGTTATTTATAGGAACACATGGCCACATGTACTGGAATTGACTTATATAAATGCGACTTTCAAATCAAAATACAATCATTCAATTTTCCATAGCCGTCATCATGTAGTGGGATACCAAATTTAAAGAAAGATCAATATATTTCACAGCAGTAGGTTGTCTAAGTCGACATTTATATTTTCTTTTGTAATTTTTAGTGGGTTGTCTAGTTTGCCAGTAAGATTTGACTGAGTTAGAACTCCGTCAAATCTAGGCGGCGTGGTTGAAGTCGATTTGAGCCGATGAAATCGGCGGCGGCGCGGCTCGTGCAGAAACATGCGGCGGCGGCGGCTTGTCTGCTTAAAATTGGTCGGCTTGTATCTCTGCATATGCAGCACCTGCTACATATGATCTTGTAAAGAACTGCAAGAGTATCGTCTCCCCTTCTTAGGGTTTCTGCGTAGAGAAATCTACCTGGTTCGGTAGAACCAATATGAATACTTAATAACTCCGTGTGATGAATTGTTCCGCCTCACGGTCTTCCTTATCTTTCCACTTACTTATTCTTTCCTTTTTCTCCATGTCTACGAGCACCGCAATAAGCCGAATTTAGTCGGAAGCCAGTAAACCCAGTTGCATTCTCAACTGTGAGACATTTCTTCCTATCTAACCTATCCTATCTGGGAGTTGATAGCTTCAAATTCCTTAGACTTTGTCTCTATCGGTACCGCCGCAAACGAAAATTATAATGTTTGTCTTCAAATTATGTGAAGCCGACAAGTCGACAGCCGAAAAAGACACTGTACCAGACGCTAAAACTGTCCATACAGGTTAACGAGTACACCCGCAAGACTCTCTTCCTTTATAAGATGCATGGATTCATTTGCGTTGGCGGAGAGTATGCGTATCGCATGGACCATGAACTGTGTGAGCTAGACGCCGACATTGGCATAGGGAAATGCATCGGAATACACCAACTTCGTTCGATAGGACATATTGATTCAACAACGATAGAAAGGCAAAGTGCAATAAGATCTATCAAAATATTTGTTTTAACTAAATGGAGGAGGTGCACAAAGAACCTTTTTGGACATACGGGTATGAAAATATTTTGATTTATTTTTCCAACAACGAAATGTACTGATTTCACTAAGAACAAAAGGAGTACGTAAGGGAACATAGATATTGTAAATAGTAAAGGCTGTGTATTAATACTCAAAATTATTGTTCTTATAGAATTGGATTTATACATGATGTGGATGTGGCCACAAGTGTGGAGCCGAATTCGAATACTAGCCGAATCATTGTTTCTTAATTTAATGGGGAAATATTGAAGTCAAATCATGTTTCGTCTAACATCGAAAAACTAATCTCTGTGGTCTTTACCCTCAAAGACGCACACGCGGACGTGCCAAATAATGCATTCTCGTGGTTAATAAGGAAATATGAAATAAGAATGGTCAGTCAGCCGATGGTCTTTTAGAGGAATTTATGGTCATAAAATGCCCAACAAGGCGGTAATGAAATCCATATACATTAGACATACATACACAACAACAGCATGCATGATATAAATACACTTACGCATACATACACATATGTAAGTATACTGACACATGGATGGATGTGGATGTGTATAGCTCTCGGGCAATTGTGAAGATATTGACACGTAAAACTATGCAACTTTTTTGTTGTTTTGGTATCTTCCGATACTATTCGGTTGGCTTGATCCAATGTACATAGTGGTGTGTACAAATATGTATACATGCTTGTATATATTTACAAGAAGAAGAAGAAGACGAAAAAACAACACTGTGAAACAGCCACAGGGTCCCTGTTGTCCACCAAACAAAAAATACTGTACATATTAAGAAGGCACAAGGCACAGTGCTAGGGAACTGGTGAATCTATCCGAAAAAAAAAACAAGTAAAAACGGAGTTAAGTTCGGCCGGGCCGAACTTTATATACCCTCCACCTATTTTAATTCAAAAAGTACAAATTTTGAAAATCCATTATCAGACGTACATAGTGCAAAATAACCTAACTTCATGATTCAACCAATTTTTGCCGTAAAAGAAAAAGTACGAATTTGGAAAAAAAAAATTATTTTGTGTGTCTATGCAGTCAGAGGAATGTATCTCTCTAGCTGCGGTCATTTGGTTGGTACTATTTGTATCCTCTTTTTTCCATTTTAGCCCCAAAAAGTTCGAATTTCGAAAAATTCGTCAATTTTCCGTGTCTAAGCAGTCAGAGGAATGTATACTCCGAATTTCATAACTCTAGCTGCGGTTATTTGATTGGTACTATTTTTATCCCCTTTTTCTGTTTTGACCCCAAAAAGTACAGTTTATTTTCCGTGTCTACACAGTCAGAGGAATGTATACTCCGAATTTCATGACTCTAGCTGCGGTCATTTGATTGGTACTCTTTTTATCCCCTTTTTTAATTTTAACCCCAAATAGTACGAATTTTGAAAAAATCCGTGTATTTTACTTGTCTATGCAATCAGAGGAATGTATACACCGAATTTCATTATTCTAGGTACAGCCTAGTTTGTTTGGTACCATTTTTATCCCTCTATTCCAATTTTACCCCTTAAAAGTACGAATTTGGAAAAAATACTTTTATATTATGTATCTACTCAATTAGAGGAATGTACACACCGAATTTCGTGTTTCTAGCTGTTGTCGTTTAATATGTACCTTTTTTATCCCTTTTTTGCCCCATTTCACCCCCTACAAATAAGAATCACTTTATGGTGCACGTTTTTGTTATAAGGGGAATGCGCATACCAAATATCAAGCAAATATAAACAGACATATTCAAAAAACATGCTTAAATGCGCTAAAATATAGGGATTTTAATCCTTGTGAGGGAAAAGTTTTTCCCTTTGGTTCGATTTCGCCCCGTTTCAATCCCAACCGATCTACGACTATAATACGCATTTATGGAAAATTTGAACGTTCTACCTCCTTGTGGCAAAAAAGTGCCACAAGTTGGGCTACGCGAAGTACTTCGGTGAGAGGAGAAATGCCTATTCCGCTGAAAGGAAAAATATTACTTCTCCAAACTGTTAGTAACTGATAACCACAAGAATGAAGATGGTTCTGAAATAACTCCTGATGACAATGACGACTTTGCACCCCACAGCCAAAATCAAGTTGAAGCAGTAAGAATGACAAATCAGTGGGTCCCAATGGATTCCCAAAAAGATCAGTTTAAAGCCGTTCATGCTAAGATAAAGATAGATTGAACCATTGCCAATGATTGAAACCTCAGTACACTGTGCCCTGAACACAAAAAATAAGACATGATTGCAAGCTCCAACTATTTAGTCTCCTTCCTATGCCATACAAGATTCTTCCGAATGGCTAAAGTCCATAGTCGACAGAGAAATTAAATCTTTTCTTTCTATCCCTGATAGAAAGATCTACTACCGATGACATATTTTGACTCCCGATACGTGCCAAGGTGTCTTTGACTGGATAGAGTCAGGAGCGACAAGAGGCTGCTGGTACTTATCCGTATTCGGATGACATCGACATTATGGAAAGATCACTGCGAAAGGAAACTAGAATATGTCGAAGTATCAAAATGAATTCTGTCAAGTTTGACTAGCGAATGAATGAAAGGAATTTGGTTTCGAGGAACACTCGACGACCGCCAAGATTCCGGAAATTCCAACTACCAAGACTGCAACTACAGAAAGAGGCAAAGTACTTAGGCATCATCCTGGACTCCAAGCGGTCCAGTCGTGGAATTTGGAGAAAAAGGGAAAGAAGGCAATTTATGACTTCGGCGCCTGCATATATTCTGACGGATAGGGGATTTGCCATCGCATATGATACTGCTACACGAAAAACGAAATCACTCAGGGCCATGAGTGAGGCGAAAAAGTGCCACCAAGTGCCGTCTACCACTGTCTTAATAACTACTATTGTAATAAAGGGTGATTTTTTAGCTATTATCTTTTTGGCAACACTGGTTTAACCAGCTGACGCACGTTTCGTGTTTTCTTTCATTGTCAAACATCTTCAGTTTGGTCTATAATTATAACCATGAATCATCTTGCAAACGAACAACGCTTGAAAATTATTGAATTTTATTATCAAAAAGCGTGCACTGTTAAGAAAGTTCATCGCGCGCTTCTCCCATTTTATGGTCAGTTTAATCGACCCACTGAAGCGGCTATTCGGGCTATTGTGACTAAATTTCGCACCAAATTTACATTGTTGGACATTAAACCACCAACACGCTTACGTAGAGTGCGAACTGAAGAAAATATAGCAGCTGTATCGGCCAGTGTTAATGATGGCCATCAATTATCGATTCGTCGCCGTTCGCAGCTATTGGGCCACTGTTACTCAAAAACGTGGAAATGCCAAAATTGGACTAAGCGGATGGACCATTTGAGGCGCAGTCAAGGTCAACATTTGCATGAAATAATCTTCAAACATTAAATTATATGGACCGTACTATCGATTCAAATAAAGATTTCATGCATTTTTCTGAATTGTATGTGTTTTTTTTTTTTTGAAAAACTTTCCTATAGCTTTTAAAATATCACCCTTTAAATGATATTTAGGGGTGCTAAGAATATTATTATCTGGTCCGAGTAAATGATAAATCTAAAGTACTCGTTCTCAGATTCACTTTAGCCGCTAGAGTCCTTACGGTCATATAGTGTCATAAAGTGATAATAATAATAGCCGATGAGCGCTTTGGTTTTAATTTCCAAATTGTCCTAATGTCGAATGACATCTTAAATCTAGAGTTACAGGCTTATAAAGCATGGAGTAATATCATACAAGTAGTCTAGTATCCAGTGGAACATAAACATAAGAGAGTTGCATGAAATTGAAACATAAAATAAATATTCAAACTCTAAAAAAAATTACTAAGTAAGTAGTTGGTCTAATAATTTGGGGTAAATTCAAACGTTACATTATCATTTATTTTGAATACAGATTAACGAATGCTATAAATGATATCCAAAATACATCCGCTACACTATTCAGTTATAAGTTTTAAGAAAATGCTCCTCTTTAAAGCTCTATTTCTAATTTATAAAAACTAAAAAATAGCCAAACAAATATGTAGTGCTTTAGTGTTATTTTAGCCCATCCTCTAAAGTCCAGCCTTATTTCCGAGTTTTTCTAAGATATTTCAGCATACTAAAGTCAAAAAGAAATGTTACATCGGGGAGATATTTGCATTTAAAGTTATTCAGTTGAAATCTCGACATTTTGTCCTTCCGAAAGTCCAACCTTATTTCCGAGTCTCTCTATGATATATCAGCATGTTTGAGTCACAAAGAAATATGTATTAAATCGGGGATACATTTGCATTTAAAGTTTTTCAATGATATCTTAACATTTTTCCCTTCAGAAATTCATCGGTAGTCCAGCATTATTTCTGAATTTTTGTAGGAAATCACGGCATACAAGTGTGAAAAAGAGATATAAAATCGGGGAGATCTTTGCATTTAAAGTTTTTTGAAAGATATCTTGACATGCCCTTCAGAGAGTCCTCTGAAGTCCAGCTGTATTCCCGAGTTTTACTAGGAAATACTAAAACGGGGACATATTTGCATTTAAAGTTTTTCAATGTGCAGCCAAGTAAAATGTGTAAATAAATTTGCTTTCTATAAAATATAGAAGCAAAATGGGCTTGAGTCAGGAGAATATCTCAGTTTTTCAATAAAATTTTGACATTTTATCCTTCGCAAAGTCCTCTAAAGTCCACTCAAATATAGGCTCGACATCAACCCATGTTTTTTTATTGGAATCCGAGCATAATCTTAATTATCTCCGAAAAATGCATTTCGCTTCACTGTGCATATGTTATGCGTATATACACATATATGCATGTATTTATAAGTATGTGTAGAGATGTAGCTGATGCGGATGGATATTTCTAGCGTGATTTTCAGTTACGTGCATAAAATCTGTATATGGAGCGTTGCACAGTGGCCCATTTGCTTGGATTGCATTTCATCACATTCATGTACTTTGACTTTTGCTTTAAATCTCAAAATGATATCTTCAGGATGTACCTGACGCTCTCGTGATGATGAGCGGCCACATAAACTATTCACCAGTAGGGGACAATTTCCGCAGGAACTTGATTGCATAAGTAAACCCCTGCCGAAGCAGATGCTTCAGCTGAGGCCGAAGGCACTAGTGCTGGCGAACAGCAGGCCTTGACACGTGCAGAATCGCGAAGGTGGTCTGGCCAAAGTATCATATGAAGAGGTCGAACTACCTTCTTCTTCCACTTGAAAGATTTCAGTGTTGACGGGAGAAATGCTGAAACTCTGCATGACTCGGGTGCAATAGAGTCATGTACAGACCGAAAATTCGTATAGAGCTGAATCTCTGCATGCTTCGGTGCAATAAAAGAAGAAAAATGAAAAAAAAATCACACATAGACCTCCGTCTTTCTTTTAACAAGTAAATGACGAACATATCGCATCACTTGGGTAGAGCACGCGACTAACATGAAAAGAGACCCATGTTCAAATCCCGACATCCCATTAACTGCGCTAATTGGGGACAACCCCCTCACAAATTATCGCTTTATCTCCAGGTTAGTAAGTGAGAGATACTGCATCTCTTCCTTACTAACCAGTTGAAAACGAAGCAGAAGTTTTTGCTGGGATAGGTACACATGCCCAGAGGCTGTTCATCGAGTCAAGCGACTTTTGTACGTAGACGTTTAGTTACAGACCTGCTTTCGGTTCCTGTTCCCTTTCGATTTTAATAATTTTTATCAAGAAGGAGTCTAATATGTTTACTTTCAATTGAAAAGCAGATTCGAGGGTTCTCGCACGAATCGAACATTATCGAAAAAACATAAGACTTTGCTTTCCAAATAAATATATTTTTTCAGATATTTTTTTCATTTCATATATCTATACATAGTGGTTACTTCTAGAGAGAAAATAATTAAAAAATTAAATATATTAAGTTTTAATTTTATATTTTCAATATTTTGTTAAATCATATTCATTCTTATAATTCCAAGAGAATAACTTTCAAACGCCTTCGCGCTTAAAAATATATTAAGTATGTCACATTTAGAAATTTAAAATATAGTAGCCTCTATCAATCACCTCAAAAACCGCCCCTACAACACAGTATACTTCGCTCTATATGAACATTATGACCAGCAAAAATATTAAAAAAAACAAGATTTTTTCTTTGATCCGTTTTGCAGAGAATCCCGCATATATCCAATATGTCGCACAGGTCGGTTCCGATTAAAGGTATAAAAGCCAGTAGAATCACAGTTCCTGCGTTCTGACTGTCACCACAACCTAACCCACGGTTGCACCGGATTGTCTGTACGACAGCTACGACGACACATGTTTATTCTTATCAAAGTAACTATTTCCCTTTCATTCATTCTCTTTCCTTTGACTTTGATTTTAGAACATTAAAAAACATTGTATTTCTTGTACTTCTCTACAAACGTGCCACTGTGCGCCATCAGTCTACATTTTCCGTTTTTTTTCTGTCTTTTTTTGGGGATATTTGTAAAGCGTCCAAAAAATACAAAACAAAAATAAAGATTTTTTCAGTTGGACGTTTTACGCTACACTCGGAACAAAAACATATGAGTCTCACTTGTGTTTTGTGGGGCATGGGAATGGAGAACGGGGCACGGGGCACGGGGAACGTTGAAAAGGGTGGTGGCATTTGTGGGGCTAAACTAAATGCCTGGTTGGTTTGGTCGGCTGACTATATGTATGTATGTATGTATGTAGAGACACACGACGATTACGGCGACTATTTATAGATGATGCCCGCCACAGGAGGAGAATTTTGGTGGTGGAGATGAAAACGAGTAACCGAAAATAAAAGCAGAACAACACCACCAACAGACAGCAAAACATCAGGAAAGCACCGCCAACAAACGAACGAACGAACGTGTGAACGAATGTCTTGCCACTTCTTTGTCTAGAAAATAGCCGCAACACAATTGTTTGAATACTCGGTGGAGACGAAGAAGAAGAAGCAGAAAAACAACCATTTTGGAACAGAATAATTTGGTACCGCTTCAGAATGCGATTGAACAGAAATGATTGAGAAAATTGAAAAGGTTCGTTCAGGCTTCGAACCCGAAACCTGTTCATTATCGACTGTGGGTTTGAGTTTATTAAATATCATATTTTTTATTATTATTATTACTATGATTAATTCTTATTTTCTCGCCACTTTTATCTTTGGTCTAGAATAAAAACCAAAAACAAAAAAAAAATGGTAAAAAATGTGTGTTCTAATGGATATTTATTTGCACGAACAACCTTGAAATGTTCAAAGCAAGACAGAAGGAAAAAAGTGGTGGTCACTACAATAACCGGCAAAAAAACGAGAGTATAAAACATAAAAATTCAAATTCAAAATTAGAAACCAACATTAAACTAATGTTAATCTCTGGAAGCTATCCTTTTTGGAATCAACATATTTCCAGCAGAGTGGAAGCTGTGTCAACTCATTTAGCATAGAACATAAAAGCCAAGGGAACCCTTGGTTGGTTGGTTGGTTTATGTGACACTCACTATCACGGGAGTGTCCGACTGAAAGATTGCCATATTTCATTAGATCTCTCATATCATGACCATCCTAAGATACTGAACCGTGAGTGAATTGGAACTGGTCTGTCATATAAGAAAGCTCTTTCATTTCTGACAAAAAGTGCTCCATCTTCATATTTTCTGCTCCACAAATTGGCTAATTCTGAGTTGCTTTAGGGATTTTAATCTTACATCCAAACTTCTACCTTCACTCTCACACATCAATATTGTCATATCGATGCGAAAAGCCAAGAAGCACCTGAAGAGCAGTGCATATTTTACAAACTCCATAGAAGACCAGCCTTATTTCTGAGTTTTTTCTGGGATATCTCGGCATACTAAAGTCAAAAATAAATTCTAAATCGGGAAGATATTTGCATTTAAAGTTTTTTCAATGACATCTTGACATGTTATGCTCCAGAAAGTTCTCTGAAGTCCAGCCCTATTTGTGAGTTTTTCTATGATTTCTCGGCACAATAGAAATTTTAAATTGGGGAGATATTTATATTATTATTTATTTTCACACTCCAATGTTGTCACATCGTTGCGAAAAGCCAAGAAGCATATAAAGAGATTTACTTCTTATACATACTCCATAGAAGACCAGTCTTATTTCCGAGTTTTTCTGTGATATATCGACATACTAAAGCCATAAAGAAGTACAAAATCGGGGATATATTTGCATTTAAAGTTTTTCAATGATATCTTGACATTTTATCCTTCTGAAAGTCCTCTGAAGTGCAGTCCAATTTCCGAGTTTTTCTATGATATCTCGGCGAAATAGAAATTTAAAATTGGGGTGATATTAAGATTCTTCGTCTCTCTCCCCTTATTTTATTTTCATCACGCTCCAATGTTGTCATATCGATGCGAAAAGCCAAGAAGCATCTGAAGAGCAGTGCATATTTTACAAATTCCATAGAAGACCAGCCTTATTTCTGAGTTTTTTTCTGGGATATCTCGGCATACTAAAGTCAAAAATAAATTCTAAATCGGGAAGATATTTGCATTTAAAGTTTTTTCAATGACATCTTGACATGTTATCCTCCAGAAAGTTCTCTGAAGTCCAGCCCTATTTGCGAGTTTTTCTATGATATCTCAGCACAATAGAAATTTGAAATTGGGGAGATATTTATATTCTTCGTCTCTCTCCCCTTATTTTATTTTCATCACGCTCCAATGTTGTCATATCGTTGCGAAAAGCCAAGAAGCATCTGCAAAGATGTGCTTCTTGTACAAACTCCATAGAAGACTGTACCACGACACATATACTGACTGACTGGTGTTGTGTCCATTATAAAGGTACACAAATGATGGATTGTGGAACGAGAACGAGAAAAAACGAAAACAACAAAACAAGTATATAATTTCATAATCAAAGGTTGCCAAATAATTATTTGCACAAAAAACGTGGCAGATGTTATACGGGTGTTTTGTTTTGGCGAGAGAAAGAGGGAGAGAAAACAAGTTTGAAGGAAATTAAAACTAAAGACACATGTCGGGAACAGATAATTGCATACAAAAACTAAAGCAAAGCATACCATAGAAATGGCCTTCCATGATAGCAGTGCGACCTTCCAGTAGAGGGTGTGCCAAAAAATACAGATCAAAATAACATGATAGCTCAAAATTACACACACAATTACAACTATTATTCGCCAATTCCATTATAGAGACACTTTGCATGACTCTGAATAAAGCCAGATGGTCTTACGCGGAATTAGATTGTGGTGGAAGTCAGACAGTCGAATCACAAAAGCATCTGATTTACTTAGATTAGAAGTGGTCCATTGAAATACCACGGACTTATACACACTTCATCGGACTATGCGACTCACGAAATATTTTGTCCATGCTGGCCAATTCGTGCGAGCTCTCAAAGAAAGCAGAACCCAGTGTCACTAAACGCCCTCATGCCGTAGCCGGATAGATGCAGATGAGGAGTTGGACGCTCTCAATCTCCTTATCGTCGTCACAGCTCCTACAAATCACGTTTGATTCGATACCCAACCTCTGGACATTTGTACCTATTACATAGTGCTCCGTCAATACTGAAAGCAGCGTAGACATGTCATACTTTGGCCAGACCATATTCGCTGTTCTGCAACTGCTTAGGCGGAGTTTAACCAGGGCAGAGTTGCAAGCCGAACCATAATTATCGGCGGCGGCGGCTTTCGGCTGATTTACCGGCTCGTTCTGTCATTCGATCACCCCATTACGAAATTTATTTGACAATTTTGGGAGAAGGGAAGGAAAAATTTGTATTGGTTTTTAATACTTTTTCTTTTATTTTTTGGCAAGTATTTCAATATTTGTTATTATTAGCCGATATTACCCAATAATTTCATATTATTATCTCATACAATTATTTTTTGGGAGTGGAAATTCATCCCAAAATGTTTATTATATGGATGAATTTAATATTTTTTTGGAATTACAGCTTTTCATGTGAAGCATATTTGACCAGACATTCTCAATATCACAATCCTTTCAAAGAATGGTAAAGCTCTACCTACTTTAACACACCAAAGAAGCACAATATTAAGGTTCATGTTCCAAAAGTGTCCGAATAGTGCAAATGGTATTGTAGTCGGAGGACAGCGCAAATCCATGTCCTACATATGCATGTGTGTGCCGACGAAGATCATCGTCTCGAGATTCGTGGCTTTCTGTCCTACACATGACTGGCCAAAGAAATGCGACTTTCAAATCAAAATACAATCATTCAACTTACTATAGACGTCATCATATACCAAATTCAAAGAAAGATCCATATATTGCACAGTAGTAAAGAGTGATTTTTTTGAGGTTAGGATTTTCATGCATTAGTATTTGACAGATCACGTGGGATTTCAGACATGGTGTCAAAGAGAAAGATGCTCAGTATGCTTTGACATTTCATCATGAATCGTCTTACAAACGAACAACGCTTGCAAATTATTGAATTTTATTATCAAAATGCGTGCTCTGTTAAGAAAGTTCATTGCGCGCTTCCATTTTATGGTCAGTTTAATCGACCCACTGAAGCGGCTATTCGGGCTATTGTGACTAAATTTCGCACCAAATTTACATTGTTGGACATTAAACCACCAACACGCTTACGTAGAGTGCGAAATGAAGAAAATATCGCAGCTGTATCGGCCAGTGTTAATGATGACCACCAATTTTCGATTCGTCGCCGTTCGCACCAATTGGGTCTCTGTTACTCAAAAACGTGGAAATGCCAAAATTGGACTAAGCGGATGGACCACCTAAGACGCAGCCGCGGTCAACATTTAAATGAAATTATCTTCAAAAAGTAAATGTCATGGACCAATCTAACGTTTCAAATAAAGAACCGATGAGATTTTGCAAATTTTATGCGTTTTTTTAAAAAAAAAAGTTATCAAGCTCTTAAAAAATCACCCTTTAGGTTATCTAAGTCGACAGTTATATTTTCTTTTGTAATTTTAAGTGGGTTGTATATTTTGGTAGTAAGATTTGACGGAGTTAGACCTCCTTCAGATCTAAACAATTATCGGCGTCGTGGTTGAAGTTGATATGAGCCGATGAAATCGGCGGCGTGGTTAAAGTCGAT
This sequence comes from Polietes domitor, assembly GCA_947397865.1. Lineage (NCBI taxonomy): Eukaryota > Metazoa > Arthropoda > Insecta > Diptera > Muscidae > Polietes > Polietes domitor. The sequence goes on along the minus strand of OX377621.1, from coordinate 103,386,864 downwards.
GTGATCTGATGAAATCGCCGGAGGCGCGGCTCGTTCAGAAACGTACGACGGCGGCGGCTTGTCGGCTTAAAATCGGTCGGCTTGTATCTCTGAACCAGAGCTGTTAAATTTCGATTACGATTAGTAATCAATTACATTACTTTTTAAAAAGAATCGTAATGATTATATAATCCACTATTCAACAATTTCTGATTACTAATTGATTACGATTACAAATAATCAAAAAATAATCAGGATTACTTGCGATTACTGGCAAAAGAACGAGAACAGAAAAAATCAAAACTGACATATATTGAAAAGTCAAAAGTTTTGACAAACAGACTACTATGACTCTCATACCGATTTCGCGAGAATCAAAAGTAATCACAAAAAATCAAAAGTAATCTAAAATAGTCAAAAGTAATCTTTTAAAGTAGTCGAACTCATTTTTGATTACTTTTGATTATTTTTCAGTAATCGCAAGTAATCCTGACTATTTTTTGAGTACTTGTAATCGTAATCAATTACTAATCGTATAAAACTGAATGTAATCGTATTGTAATCATTACTTCTACTTTAAAAAAAGTAATCCAATTACTAATGATTACGATTACTAATCTGCTCTGAACCAGGGTTGTAAAAGCGGTAAACGCATACGATACTGCAGCGGCACAGGGATAAAATTCGTATTCATTGTTGAACTACATTTTTGTATTAATGCTGAATTTCCATCTCTATCATATGCTACCTTCTCAATCTCATCAGAAAAGAGGCATTAGAATAACTACTACCAGAAGTGGTCTTTTGTCATCGGAAACAACCGAAACACTTTATATTGCCACACGTCGTTACTGGTCAAGTCGCTAAAACCTTCAATGAAGGATGAATCGATTGTCGCTAAGTGTCTTCTCGCCATAACCGTACAGAGACAGAGTACGACAGTTATTCGACGCCCTCATTCTCCTACTTCTTATTACAGATTCTACAAACCATTGATTCGATTCGATGCCCGGCAACGGGACAAGTGTGCCTCAACCAAAGTGTCCCTTTAATTCAAAAAATGCTAGAAAATTGAGCTGAAAGAGAAAAGGCCGGACGTGTAGGTCTACTCATGTGCTGTTCGCCAGTATCAGTTCTTCAACATTTCAGTTCCATGGAATGTCCCTATGTTCCGACACCAATATAAGTTGTGTATAAACTGTTTAGCAATCTCCTGAAGAAAACAGCGGCAGTCTTGGACTGTTTTTGAATTTAAATTCATTAAGACCGAGATGAGAATCGCTCGCGTCTTACAGAGGAATACGTTTGGGTCTCAATAAAAGGCTAAATAGGATGGAGGACTTGGGGTATGCCGACGTCATCTGTTTACATAATTACACATAATTAATTATGATAAGCAGGTCAATTTAAACACAATACAGTCGGAACTAGCCAAATTTGGATTGAAAATTAATATCGTAAAAACTAAAGAAATAAGAATCAACGCTGCAGATATTATGATACTCACGATAAATGAGTAAAATCTTGAAGATGTTTCAACATGTTGCTATCTTGGAAGCGTCTTAATCACTTGATGTGGCTCCTCTGACGATACAAAAAATGACTGTTTTACAAATATTTGGAAGTCTCAATTCAAGTTGGCGAATTATCCAGATCTCTAGATCTTTATTCCAAACGGTGCCTTAAGACACTATGCGGCGCTCCCATGAGAGCGGCCTACGTGACCAAACCCAGTTCTCCAGACAACCTAAAATAAAATTTCCAATTCATGTATTAAACATACACTTCTTTATGGTAGCGAGTCATGAAAGGCAGCCCGGAAAAATATAAACGCTTTGCAAATATTTATAAACTGCTGTCTTTGTCGAATTATGAAAATATTCTGCTCAGTCCCTATACCCAACGAAAGTCTATGGTCCCAAACCAATTAAGACCCCATAAACATCGAAATATGAAGTAAAAAATGGTGATGGCCAGGTCATATCCTTCGTAAACCTTCAGAAGACATATCAAGACAAGCTATTGAATCCGTACAAAAAGGCAGACCATTTCACACCTGACGTTGACAAATTGAAATTGAAGCAAGAACCCTTGGTAAATATTGGAATGAAATAAAAACTATGGCGTTGAACCGTCATGGCATGTTTTGGACCTATGCTCCTTATAGGAGTTAAAGGAAATAATAAAAAAGACCTGTATATTTTCCGACAAAAGTACTATTCCTCATTAAACCTAAGTCCTTGCTGGTCCAAAGTGAGGACAGTGAAGTCTAGCTGCGATCGAAGTTCTGCCGGTTCATTGACCAATTGGAAATCAAGCGGGACGAATGATGCTGGAATTCAACGACCACTACCGTAGGTGCGACATAGAAAATGGGGAAGATACAGTCGATCGAAATATCGGAAATTGATATTAGAGATCTAATAAAATATCTCAATTCTTCAGCGAGGTGTGAGAGACCTTTCCGAGTGGTGTGTTCCATTCAAAATTGTGACTTAAGACACTACTTGAGGCTCCTGGCAAGGAGAGCGGTCACGTAAACCAACCAATCTTTTTGTCATTATACACTCCACGAGAGTATTATGGCTTTGTGCATTTGTTTGTAACACCCAAAAGGAAGCGAGATAGACCCATTGTTAAGTATACCGATCGATTTAGAATCACTTTCTGAGTCGATTTAACAATGTCTGTCCGTCTGTCCATCTATTGTTGTAATCGAATTACAGGTCGCAATTATAGTCCGATATTAACAAAAATTGGCACAAGTAAGTTTTGTGGATCAAGCCCCCATACAAATGTCGCTCCCGATTTGACATTTTCCGTTCTAGAAACCCCATATTATACTCGATTTTCTTTAAATTTGGCACAACATCTTATAATCCAACTAGAAACACTTATGCAGAAATTAGGTATGATCGGTTCAGATTTAGATATAGCCGCCATACAAATGTCGCTCCCGATTTGACATTTTCTACTCTAGAAACCACATCTTGTACCCGATTTTCTTTAAATTTGACACAACAGCTTATAATCCAACTAGAAACACCTATGCAAAAACTGGGTAAGATCGGTTCAGATTTAGATAAAGCCCCCAAACAAATGCGGCTCCCGATTTGACTTTTGCCGCTTTATAAACCACATTTCCTTAAATTTGGCACAACAGCTTATAATCCAAGTAAAAAACCTATGGTGAAAGTGGCTAAGATCGGTTCAGATTTAGATATAGCGCAAATACAAATGTTTAACCGATTTTGGCCAAACTATACATATTATATTTCACCTATTTCGTTCCAGATTTCAATATACCCCCATACAAATGTCCTTTCCGATTTAAAATTTTTTGTCAATCACATACATTTCATTACATTTTGTCAATCACATCCTTCCCGTTTTCACTTTTTCACCGAATTAAATTGTATTCGGATTGAAAGTGGAGTGTATCATAGAGTCGGCCCGCCCGACTTTAGCCTTTCCTTACTTGTTTTCATTGCAAATTGTCAAAACTGTAGCAAGAGTGTGCCTCGCAGACATCCAGAGTTCAAGTTCGGGTTAGGCCATCTGACTTTATTCAGCGGCGGTATAGTCTCATTAATGCTGGGCGATATTTCTGAGCAGAAAATCCTTTGAAGCTTCGATAAAAAAATATTTTAGCCGTTCGGTGCCGACTCTAACTAGTAGATCCTTTTTAGTGAGTACACAATATGTCAACGGAGGTGTTCGTGGGAGTATTAGTACTTTTGTCGCTTTTGAGATTTGCAAAGTTTTTGATCCAGCAACAACGTCACCCTGTTTGGAACCAACATCATTATAACCATCGACTCTGTCTCCTCATTGAAAGTTGAATCTAATTCCGCACGTTTGACCACGGATATCAAAGATTCGACAATCTTCATCAACAGTTTTACTTCATGCAATATTTTGTTCTACCAAAGCCTGGAACGTTTGTAAATTTTGATACACCCTTTAAAACAATTATAAGGCCGCAGAGAGAAACGACTCAAACTCCGATAAATAATTAAAACCAATAGGCTGATCGAACGATCCAAACTCGCTGCGGCACAGCTCCAAATGCAAAGCATCTATCGGTAGAGCTCATGAAACCTTTCACGCAAGCCTGATTATCTCCCCCCAATTGATTGATTTGATTATATTCTCTATAATTTCCACATATGCCGAATCAATTCAAAGAACTCATTAAATTCGTGGCTTAAAAAATGTGAACCCATCCCCCCCTAAAAAAAAAAAACAAAAACAAAAAAATTCCACAAAATGTTGTATTCATGTTTTCTCGTTATAATAATAATCCGTTTAAGAAAAAATGTCTCTCGACCGAATGTTGTCTTTCCCGAAAAGCACCACAAACAACTTACGGCCGAAACGATTAATCTTCATTTCGGACATTCACATATGCTTTTTCTTGGAGGGGTTTTATTTCTGTATTATTATGGTTATGAATGACCCAATAGCTGAGTGAAGCATGTGTTTCTTTGTCTGGCGTGAAAATTACCCAAGAAAAAAACGTTAAAAGACAAAAATCTTGGCCAAAGACCATACAACAAAGAAGACTCGCCACGCCGCAAGAAAGTTCATGTAGACAGTTACCAAAGACAAAAACTGACATGGAACTTGTATTATCTCATCAAATTTGTTGAGTTTGCGACAAAGTGAGGTTGTGTTGAAGTTGCATAAATACTAATTGAGGCCTTGAATAAATAAAGGGATTCTGAAAAAATTGCCTGGCACATGTTTTAGTAGAAAGTTGTTGAATTCCAACACATGGACAATTCAATCATTTTCTATTTTAATTACGTTCTCATACTATTTTTGGTTGCAAATCCAATTTGCATTCAATTTCCTCAAAGCCCAATTTTTTGAATGTGTAAGAACGATGGGAATAAATATAAATAAAAATAGGATCCTAGACCTAGTCCCATATCACCGACGAAGAATATCCCCTAATCCGCATAAATATTATTATCCTACAAAAAAACAAGATCACCTCAAAAGAGAGATGACAAACAATAAATACATAAACCGAAAAATAAATTTGTAACGAAAGAAAAATTGCGAAAAAGCGGGGCAAAAAAAACTACTTTCGTTTCTTTATGGCTGCAAATGAACAAGTGATGTGTCTGAATGAATTTAGATTTATAATGAATGTAATTCCTCCACTAACCGCCACACCGCCCCGCTTCCACCGACCGCACCATGCATGTGTGGTGTGACGTGAGTTATTTTTCGTTTTCATTTTCATTTTTATTTTCCGTTTGCATCTTTGGAGGCAAACAAACGAAAAATTTGGCAGAGAAAATGCCATAAAATAGAAAGAAGAATGCAACACCATGTACATAGTTTGACATACTGGCGGTGGCTCGTGTATGGATTGGTGGTGATTGGTGGACATGAATAGGGAATTTATTCATTAAAAACGTAGACATGCGAAATGGAATCGTTCAGCGGGCAACAACACACACCCTGAAATTTGGCAGGTAAATATTCTAATTTCTAGCGATTCAGTTCTTAAATCAGAAACGAACTTGCAGCTGCATTTTTTCCAACATCCCGAAGAAGTAAACAAAATTTTACAAGTGAAGTCGACAACACATTCCGTAGGAAATATCTTGACGGACACCTCTTTTGGACGGATATTGTCCAGACAACGTTCTAAAAGAAGAAACAATGCTCTTTTCAACTATATCCGTGCAAGAGGGGGTGTACGGAGATAGTTCAATGGTCTCTTGGTGTCCGCTCAAGAGAGACTTCACCAGAATTGTATATATATAGATATATAGAAAAATTCCAGGCAGGTCCAGGTCGTATTAGATTGGTTTACTTGTGAAACAGAAAAGAGATATGACAATGATGCAGCATTATTATGTTATGTGGGAGCAGGGCACAGAGTGATCCTAGGGTACTGTAAAGCTGACGAGCTTTCCATATTGGGAACGACCCTATAAGTTCCACTGGAACTTGCTTGTACAAGTCGACAAGCGACAAGCGGAGGTTTCCAAATTTGACGGCAGGTTATGGGCAAGGAATTGGAGGTTAACCTGTCTCTAGACCACTCCATAGACCGCACGGATTATTAAGCCTAAGTTTTGGTTACTAGAGAAGTTGCAGAATGATTACATCGCACAGTGGGATTTTTTGTGCAATAAGTCATTTTTTCGACACACAAAATTTAAATGAAGTATGAAGAATCCAAAAATTGTATCCCAAAAAAAATGTTTATTTGTCTTTGAAATAATGAAGTAATAAAGTCACATGTAAATTTTAGTTCAAAATATTGAAAACTATTTACGCACTTCTATAGTGTTTGTTCGTAAAATAATTTTATTGCTCTGATTTAAATAGTGATTTTTTTTAAATATAGCCTTTTCTGTGTATTTTAAAAAAATATAAAAAATATATAAAAATATGGTTTAAAAGATATGAAAGAATTAAATTTGTTCTATAATGTGCCGTGATTGCAAACTTCCTTGGAAGAAAAAAAAGGTTGCTCGGTCGTGCTAGGTGCTCCCGCTATAATCAAATGAAAGGTAAGACTCCATACTATCAATTAATATTAAAAAAAAAGTTTAAATAATTAATAATCTTTTATAAAATCATAAAATTTGTCTCTAAATTCATGAAATTTTTAATTTTAAAAAATTACAAAAAGATATAGAAAAAGATAAAAGATTATAGAAATTATAGATTAAAGTTCCCCAGAAAGTGTGATAGAGTTGCAACAAATACAGATGTTTTTCATCGACTTTTAGTATCATCAGATCCTTTTATAAGTAGCATTAAATGACAACCCCGTAAACAGGTTCTAGTTACAGAAATGATAGATGATGAATAAAAGACTATATTTAATTGCATGTACTGAAATTTATTTATAAAATAATTAGTTTTGCTAAAGAAACAAAAAGTTTTGGGAAAACATATAATATGTGGGCGGTGAGCGTTAATTGAGGTAATAAAAGGTTCTGTGCCAAACTTCAAAAAGTTTGGGCCAAAAATAAATTTGGGTTCTATGGGCGGTGGGAGGTGGGCATGACCAATTTTGAACAAACTTTTTTTCTTGATTGAGGTAATAGAATGTTCTGTGCCAAATTTCAAAAATTTTGGGCCAAAAATAAATTTGGGTTCTATGGGCGTTGGGTCCAATTTTGATGAAACTTTATTTTATTCTTAATTGAGGTAAAAAAAGGCTCTGTGCCAAATTTCACAAAGTTTGGGCCAAAAATAAAATTTGGGTACGTATGGGCGGTGGGTACTGGGCGTGGCCAATTTTGATGAAACTTTATATTTTTCTTAATTGAGCTAAGCAAAGGCTCAGAGCAAAATTTCAACATTCTACGAGCACTCCTTATATTTTTTTGCCAAACTTTGTATGACAAATCCCTCTGTGCGCCACATTGGTGTCAACATCTACTCGCATAGTCAGACTGTCATCACATTCATAGATGAAGTCATTAACTCAATTTCAAGAACAGTTCAAGACTGCCGAAAATTTTTTCAGGGACATTCCAGGGAACTTAAATGTTTACGAGCTGATGCTATCGACATAATATAATATGAAGAGATGGAGTTATCTTTACTCACTTGAAAGAGCTGAATTGTTCATAATTTTTAGTAGTGACGGTGCAGTTTCGTTTAGGCACAGTTGTCCAGAGGCCTGTGGGGACGAGGAGGAGATTGATATCTGTCTGTTTATGACAAGAAGGCGTTTAGAAGAAGGCAATGGATTCACCTTTCTTTGAAAACTTGGTCGACTTGACCAATAAAGACGTCGCCAGGAAAAGGTATTTCGTGAGCCTCACACAGAGTGTAGGAGTTTGTAGTATATATAATGGGCTTCTTCTGGTCTAAGTGAGTCAGATGCACAGCACAACCTAATCTAACCTGGAAGAACCATCTGGCAGCAATAGTTAAGTGAGTATCCAATCCAATTATTAAGCCCAATCGAACAGAAATCATATAAAGTAACAGCCACCGATCATCGAAACTAAGAGCAACATGTAACACAACGTTTAAGCGTAGGACTATACTTGCTAATAGATACAAATAAATCCAGGCAGATTAATCTCTCTGTACAATATGCTGATACTACTCGTTCTTTCGTAAGGTGCTGTGATACATGGATACTTCCGCAAAAGACTGGCATTGTATGGACCACGAGTTGTACTTTGTTATCTAGCGTTGGCTAGAGCATTGTTGCGCGAAGAGATTAAAGTGCTCCAGGTTGGTTGACGTGACCGCTCTCCTTCACGAGAGCATCAGGTAGTGCCTTAAGGCACCGTTTTTAATTAGTACTCCAGGAGAAAAATATTTGAACCCATGGTAAGACACAGATAATGACGTTCGAAACTAGAAGCAACATATCAACTTTATCAAGATCTAACGAACCCTGGTGTAATGGAGTGGATGAGTCAAGCCAAAGATCGAAGATCCTGGAGTTCGTTCAAAAACCAATGAGCCTTTTAATAATGAAGACCAAAAAATGGGAAAATCCTCAAAATCATAGCTGATGTACGTCGCTTAACGTGACCAAGAAACGCCGTTCATCCTGTTTTTTTTTTGAGTTGCTTCCCCATGACGTAACCTATTCTACAGGTTATTTTTTCTATTCAAACTTGAGATTTGCCAACGGTTCTTACTAAAGGGTGTTTTTTTACAGGTTCACAACTTTGAGTTGGAAACGCTGACAAACGATTTGAAAGCTAATAATTCCTTTTTGTTTAGTTTGGTTTGCAATTTCATCACGTCTAGACTTACACGAGAACAACACCTGCAAATTTTTGAAATTTTCTAACCAAATAACGGATCTGTTCGTCAAACTTATGGTAGACATATTCGTCCATCAGATCAGCTAATTCGAATAACTATAGTTTTTTCTCACGACATTTACCCTTAATGATAATGAGTGTTGTGGTTGCATTCAGAAATAAAACATTTGAATCACTTAGACGAGAAGAGGGAAGAGAGGAACCATTCTGTGTGACTCATGTGACCGATTCCCAGGAAAAAATAATGGTTTAAAATATCAGTTTTTAGTAAATGGTGTGCCATTAACGCCCACCGTGCACTATTTCAAGGTTTTCGAACTTTTCAATATTAATGTAATTCCTTATTATTAAACTATATCTAAAAATAAATATTTGTTATTATTGCAGTAGTTATTATGAAAATAATTGAAAAGAAATTTAATAAATGAAATTATTACTGGACGTTAATGGCTTAAAACACTGACATATTACAAATTAAAAACCAGTGTTTTGTCAAAATATTTTAGAAATTATTTTTCAATTTACAAATAGTTCGCTCTGGACAAATCATCAGAATTGATGGAGTCATAATATTGGACATTTAAATCACAAGCTCAAATGACTGGCACCTACACTTGATTCAAATGTTTAAGGAAACAAAGAACTCGTATTACTGAGAATGATATGACGTCTTTAATTTAAAAGATTCATCCGTCTAGAGAGGAAAATATTTTACAGATACAGGGGAAATACAGGAGATACAGGAAAATGTTAATATTATTTAAATAAATTCATAAAAATAAAAACATTGATATAGTGAAGCCATTAGTTCTTACAAAGTATATTTCTACACATATAAGATTTCTCTTGAAGGTGAACAATATGAATTGTATCCCCATTTTAGACCATTTCTTACTGATTTCACATGTGAAGTAAACTCTTCTTTAAGAAGATTTTCATCTTTTATTTTGCCGACTCTTCTGAGAAAACAAGAATTTTAAAGTTAAACCACGAGTGGTTGAGTATTTGCGCTATGTCAGCCATAATATTGTCAATATCATATCCTCACAAAGTTTGTGTTCCCTAGAAGGTTTTCGTAAAAAAATGCCAACTTAACAAATTTAATATGTATTGTTTGTAGTAATATAATATAAACAAATGGTCATTATTATTGTCAGCAATGTAATTATATGAATTTGAAGTATATATACAATTTCCCATTTATATAACAAACTAGCTGAACCCCGCCCGCTTCGCCAGGCAAAAACACAAATGGTAAAATTAAAATCAGGTTTCATATTGATCTTATCATATTGATATTATCGTGGTCAGTAATATATACGTTCCAATTTTCAGCCTTCTAGCTAAAAGACACTTTTGCCACGCCCCAACTACCCACCAAACGAAAATTCAAACTCCAGCATCATATTTATCTTTCTTGTGGTCAGTAATATATACGTTCCAATTTGCAGCCTTCTGGCTCAAAAAAACACTATTGTCACACACATAAAATGAAAATCCAAATTTCGGCATCATATTTATCATTCTCGTGGTCAGTAATATTTATGTACCAATTTTACATCCTATGTCCTTCCTTGGGCCAACACGAATTCATCAAGCCCAAAATCGTGAAAATCAGACGATCCGTTATAAAGTTTTGCGTGTTCACACGGACGGCATTCTCTTTTATAAATATAGATCTAAATTATCTAATATTCAAAATAATCAATAAAATATTTTTTTAATATTTCCGGAATTTCCGTTCATTTTTTTCGGGAATTCCCGGGAAAACGCCGGTCTCCCAAACCCTAGTCACTGCCTTAAACGATTAGACAAAGAGAGAATGTTCAAAAATGTCGAATCTTCTACCTCTTACAATAATCGTTTGAGCTTTGTGACATTACGTGTGCTGCTATCCAAAGAAAGTTCTGGTGGTTTTTGCTCCTTAGCAGTTACCTTATGGTCTGATATCCAAATAAGTTTAATACCGAACTGCTTGGCTATTACCGATATTCATCATTTAGGCATCATTCGAAATGTAATGATTCCTTCTATTTATCTTGCCTTCCTTTCATCATAACATCTTTCACCAAATGATTCCAAGAAATGTGAAAACCCACAAAAAAACATAATCAACATGGGAAAACATGATTTTTAGAGGTTTAGCTCACACACGGCTTGACCCAGCGACGAAATAATTTGCAGATCATCTGAAGCTCCAATCTTTATTTTTATGGGGTGGCCACAGCAATTTATTTTTATTTTGTTACCCAACCTAATATACATACGCCTTGGCTAAACGTTACTGGAACAGCATGATAATAAATCACAAACTGCAAAATAATTACGAAAATCACAGTGTAAATTCTTAAAGCTACTATCACAGTTGAAATCAATACTGCACATTTGGAAGCGGTAGTTTATGTTCAAATGGATGCTGTAATGGAATGCTAGAATTAGGGTATCCAATTATTTGGACTTTTAAGATATTCGATTAATTGTTTATTCGAAAACAAAGAATTTCGAGTAATTGTTCAACTCATTAAAACATAATTAATAAGACTTAAATAGCAAGGAAAATGTGAGAGTAAGGTCGTTGCTCTAGATATCTCCAAGGCCTTTGATAGAGTTTGGCACGGTGCACTCATATCAAAGCTTATCGCTTTTGGTGTTGGTAGTGACTTCTCTCGATTTATATCGAGCTTCCTCAGAGATCGCACTATACGTGTTGTTGTAGATGGGTTCTCATCAGACGAGCATAGGTTAACCGCAGGAGTACCACAGGGTTCTGTCCTTTCCCCCTCCCTTTTTCTTATTTTCATCGACGACCTCTTGGATCGGGCTGTGAATCCAATATACTCATTCGCGGATGACAGCAACCTCTGTCATTCATACTCATTCGATCATAGACCAAGTCGTCAAGAAATTGAGGATAAAAGGCGATTGATGGATGAGTCACTTAGCCAGGATTTGATGGCCATTTCTGAATGGGGTCGAGAGAATAGAGTAGATTTTAATGCACGTAAGACCCAGTGCTCCTTGTTGTCTCACAAGCGATTCACTAATCCAACGGTGTCGTCGATGCTCTTGGCATAAAAATACAACGTGATGTTCGTTGGACAAAACATGTATTTGATGTGTCGAAAGATGCCTTCAAATGTTTAGGCTTTTTAAAAAGATGTGAGAAATATTTCACACCCTCTGATCTTCTCACTACCTACATCAGACCAAAGATGGAATACAACTCCCATATATGGTCGGGTGCTCCAGCTTCATCACTGGAGCTACTTGACCGTGTCCAGAGGAGGGCGATGGTGTTGATAGGTGACGGTAGGATATTCACTTCTATTGTCTCCCTTGAACACCGTCGTTATGTTGGTTGTGTGTCATTGTTCTATCTTTATATACTTTCATGGTGTTTGTTCTTCGGAAATTCGTGATCTTATACCGCCCGTGAGAACGTTCGGTAGAGATACGCAACTCTCCAGGAACGCTCACCCATTTGTTGTCGATTGGACAACCGGCCGCACTACACATTACAGAATAAATTCGGGCGAAGACGTACTATCCGTATGTGGAATCGACTTCCGGCAAATATTTTTCCCTCCAATTACGACATTCGGAGACTCAAAACAGATGTCAACAGACACTACTCCCTCTTTCCTACTTCCAATACCTTATCTTCCTTCTACCAAAATGCCCAAAATGCAAGAGCTTGACTTGCATGACATGTGGTTTCAACAAGACAGTGCCACATGACACACAGCACGCGCAACAATGGACTTATTGAGAGGCGAGTTCGGTTAACATTTTATTTCACGTTCGGGACCGGTCAATTGGCCGCCTAGATCGTGCGATTTAACGCCTTTAGACTATTTTTTGTGGGGCTATGTTGTTGATCATGTCTATACAGACAAGCCCGCTTCAATTGACCCATTGGAAGACAACATTGAAGCATTTATTAGTGAGATACCGGCCGAAATGTTGGAAAGAGTATGCCAAAATTGGACTAAGCGGATGGACCATTTGAGGCGCAGTCAAGGTCAACATTTGCATGAAATAATGTTCAAACATTAATTTATATGGACCGTACTATCGATTCAAATAAAGATTCCATGCATTTTTCTGAATTTTATGTGTTTTTTTTTGAAAAACTTTCCTATAGCTTTTAAAAAATCACCCTTTATATTGGCACTATATCTATGTTATATAATATTTCTGAAAGATTTTTCTTCTTATATGAGGCAGAATATACTTAGGCTTTAATTCGAAATTCAGAATAAGTTGAACGCATAATTTTTATGTAGTCGATTGAAATATCTAATTGAATTTTAAAATATTTTAATAATAGCAATTAATTATAATCCAATCTGCATTATGTATTCTGGATTTTCTTCATTCATTTAAAGTTCTTATAACATGGTTGTACCTTAGAGCGTACCAGGTTACAAGTAAAAAAAAATTTGAAAATCGACATACTTCCTTAGGAAGAGTTTCATGATTTTATGCGAGCTTTAATTTTCTGATATTAGAGTGGTACATTAGGGTAGTAGCAACTGAGATATGATGGGTAAGTACCAGAAGGGGGTGCTTGAGCTCAATGACTTCAAAGACAAAAACATCGATGTATCACACTTTAAAATCCGTTTATAAATGCAGAAGTTATATAGAAAAATGTAAAAGCGCGACCCCTACGTTCGGCATAAAAAAATAAAAAAAAATTTTTTAAAACTACCTTTCAATAATACTTCGTATTCGAAGGTGTACGGCGAACTTTTTTTTGAGGTACGCCCTATTGTACCTATCCAAAGCAGTTCGTCAAAATATAGAAAATCGTCAACGGACTATTAATTTCGGTATTTTTATGCAAAACTTATAATATCTATTAATCGATTATTTTGATCAATTTATTCGAATTATTTGTTATTCGAAAATCATGATTTCTTCATTATTCGAACAAATATTTGAAAACAATTATTCGATTATTCGAACAAAATTTAATCGGTTGGATACCCTAGCTGGATGTCATTTCAAACCACTGCATGTGCTTTCTTAAATCGGAACAGCACCCCTTAGACTTATTCTCCTCGTCTTCGAACTTAACCAGATAATTTTTCTCCGTAATTGTAAACCTTCTGTTTTTGGGATGTGCCATCATTCCAACAAACTGATGGAAACACGAACATGGTAAATGAACCTCTTACTTTATAGTCTTCTATGGATATCCCTACCCTAGGAGGGAGGGTATAAACCATTTCAGCTTTTTAAAGGTTCCTTTCTGACACTCCACAGAATAGTTGGTTAATTTCCTGTTCAAACTTCTACAGAGTGAAAGTAAGTTCATGTCACATGTCACTTACCTTTATTAACAATAAACAGCTGCAACGCTGATGAGATAAATTTTAAACGCGTTTTTGGAAGAAGCTGACGGTGGAGGCGGCAATGCCAAATGCCATTTAAATATTATGAAATATTTTGGTTATAATTTTTTCGGGGCTTGTTCGTTTCAAACTATTTTTATTTAGAAGTTGTTGCTGTTGTAGTTGTAAATATAAACATTTGCTGTTATGCGAACTGAACACATACACACGCAGCTCATCAATTCATAACGAAGCGAATCAAACGCGCGGGGAGAGCGCGTACGGACGAACGAACAGCAAACACCAAACAACTTGTTGCCAGCCAGCCGGTCAATGCAACTTTTTTCTTCACGGATTCTTTTTTTCTTTTGTTTTGATTGTATTTATCTTCCTCTTCTCCTTCGCTATTTATCGTTTCGTTAATTTAAATGCAACTGACAGATTTCTGGGAAGTAAACATGAGTTAACACAAAACGCCAAGCGCCGCTTATACAACAAAGAACGAACTTGGCGTGGCAGAGGAATCACACGGAAGATTCCTAACGGTGCACGGTGACACTTGCAGTGGATTGAGTTGTGGAATGGATCTGGAGATCCCAGATTGGGATTTTAAAACACTTGGATTCCAATTGGATTTGTTTGATTTTTGAACTACACTTTTTTCTCATAAGATTTGTAAGGTAATCTTTTGTTGTTGCTCTTCTCTCGGTGGTTGTATAGTTGGTTGGTTGGAACTCCAAAACGAGTTTGAGTTTCTTCGAGGCGAGTCCATTCAAATGAAAACGAACAATGCTCAGCCCGCCCGACGATACACTCACGCACGCACACAGTCTCAGCACTTTTGTTTAACACGTTCGTGCAAGAACACGCCAACAAGAGGAAGAAGAAGAACGGCCGTAAAAGAATCTAAACAAATACACCGATATGTTATGTTGTGTTGTTGTTGTTGTTCGATTGGTTGTTCTCTGTTCTTTAGACTTTTATTGTTTTTGTTGTTCTAACAACATGTACGCACATTAGTGTACTCTATGACGATGAGGATCACTCACATACACGGTCGGTCGGTCGAGAGACGCCGCCAGCCACCAGACAAAATACCCGACCGAAATCACTTTTGGATATTCGTATACACTTTGATTTTTTCTATTTTATTTATTTATTTTTTTTTTTTCAAAATTTATTTGGATACATGCATGTATGGTTGGTTGTATATACAATATACCGATGTATTTAAAATAGATATGTATGAATGGATGCTGGTATTCTTCGGATATTTATATATGTATAATGATGCTATCTATGATGCACAAGACCTCTTCTTCCGACGAGGAGAATCTCAAAATTCCGATTTTTCGTTTTGAATTCGTATTAACGTGATGCGGTAAATACAAAATAAATAACGTTAAGTGAAAAACGAACGGAGCACTGGCGCTGTTGACAATCGTGGTGCGTACATCCGCTCTTTCGTTTAAGACCGACGAATAACAACTGAATACAACTGTTGGCTCGGACCAAACAATGCTAGAGACGCAACTACAACAATACCATACACAGCCATCCACACAAGAGTAGAGAGTAGCAGACAGAGTTGCCAGGCTAGCATTTTTCATAAGGCTTGTTTACTTATTAAGTTTAAAAAATCACTAAAACATTTTTCATATAAAAACCTAGACAAACTTGGCGTGGCGAATTTTAAATATGTTTGGCGACATGGCGATTTTTTGGTGATTTATAAAATAGTTGGCGATTTTCTTGACTAATTTTAGAAAATTTTAAATCAGTCCTCTTATGTTATTGTATTGGAGTTACTTTGTAGAGAAATATATTACCATTTGTATACAAGTCGTATACAGTGGTGGTCACGAGTTTAGCACACTTCACATGTGTTGTTTATAATAGCAAATAATTTGTTCGGATAATGAACTCTGCGCAAAATATTTGTTTTTTAGTGTTGCTGTGTGATCAGTAAGCCCAATAGTTTTTTTCGAATTCTTTTGTGCCTTTTCTCATGTTTTTGCAAGTAATTCGTAATCTGGGCTGGACACAAATTTAGCACATTTGATAAAAGTTGTTATTTTCTATTTATTTTTGCTTAAATTAATTAATTGGTATGTTTCGGCAATTTTTACTCAAATGGAAGTTATTATTTAACAAAATTTATAATTAGTCATTGCTAAAGGAAAATAGTGCATTGAGGCGCAGCGTCAGGTTATTATGCAATTGAACGACAGTGGAAGTACCGCTGGGGATATTGCAAACATTATAAATTGATCCAGACAGATTGTGTGCAATATACTAAGCAATATTGGCACTTATGGGAGCTTCAAAAATATTGCAAAATGTCCTACGCCGAGAAAAACAAGCAATAAATCTGATTTTTTAATTTATAGAACCTGCGTAGCAGATCCATTTAAAAGCTCAACTGTGATTCAGAGAGATTTTTCGGCAAAAATTTACATTAGCATTTCCTCAAGAACCATAAGAAGAAGGACCAATGAAAAAAATGTACTTGGATGCATTGTTCAACATAAGCCAGACGTATCAAAATATGACTTACGGTGTCAAATTTAATTTGTCTCAGGAGCATTTAGAAAAATCCAAGATTTTTGGGAAAATATCGCCTGGATTGGCGAACCGAACATTTGTCGGTTCGGATCTAATAGGAAACAATACGAATTGTGCCCTCCAAACATGCAGCACAACCCAAAGTACAAATCTGAGACGGTGAAGCTTGTTGGCGAAAATCTGATAGTGTATACTGCGTTTTCTGGACACGGTCCCATACACAAAATCTATGCACTGGCGGATCAGTATATTTACAAAAATTTACTTGTTGATACCACGATACCATATGCAGATAAAAATATGCCACTTAAGTGGCGTTTTATGCACGACAACCAACCAAAACACACTTAACGCCAGTGAAGAGCTGTTTGGAGCTGAACAGAATAGATTTTTAAAAATGGTCCAGCACAGTCACCGGATCTCAATCCTATTTAGAATCTATGGAATGGACTTTAACAACATATTATGGCAATAAAACCCAAAAATTTGCCTGATTTCTTGAATGAAACTCTAAATTCCTGATATGCTATTCCAATGGAGCGTTTTACGTCTCTAGTGGAGAGTATGTCCAGTAGATGTATAGCTATTACTCAAACTAGTTGTTATCCAACCAAATATTAAGTTTACAATAAGTATTGGTTATTTCATTTTTATCCGGTTTGATTAAAGTTTTTTTAATTTGTGCTAAATTACTGTCCAATCACTTTTCGTATTATTTGTACTTTAGATCGAATAAAAATAAAATGCAACATAAGAACCGAACAAAAACAACGTTAAAACATAAAAAGAAGTTGAAATATTGTCTTTATAAAGTTACATGTGGTGAATGTGCAAAATTCGTGTCCACCACTGTATATGTAGCAACAAAAATCAGATTTATATATATTTCAGATTTATATATAAATCTTCCGATTTGAGGTTTTTCGCTCTCGAAACCATATATTTTGATAGATTTTCTTCAAATTTGGCACAACACTATATATCTGATCTAGAAATATCTCTGTTGAAAATTACTCTGTTCGGATTTATATATAGTTCCCAAGCAAATATCACTCCCCATTTGACTTTTTCCGCTCTAAAAACTACAGCAATTAACCGATTTGGCTCGACACCTTATATAACAACTAAAATCAGCTGTGATGAACGTTTCGATTCCAATTTCACTTATGTCCGCTTTAGAAAACACATAATTTAACCGATTTTGATCAAATTTGTAAAACGCCTTACATTTTAACTAGAAATATCTATAGTGAAAAAGGTTCAGAATTAGTGAAATCGGTTCAGATTTATATATAGCTTCCATACAAACATCACTGATTTTACTTTTTCTGCTCTAGAAAACACAGAACAAGTTATTTTCACCTGGAAACATACATTGTGAAAGTGAATATCATCGGTCCATGATATAGGACAAATTCCAAAATTCTCACTGAATTGAAATCCATTGGCGTAGACAGTGAAGGGTATCATATAGTCGGACCAGCCCGACTTTACTTGTTTGTTATATCCCAGCAAGCACATTAATACGAAAATTATTCGAAATAGTATTGTCTAGAAGAAATATAATAATATCGCGGTGATCAGTTCAATCAAAACGAATAATTACACAAAGTGATGAATGAATAACTACAATAACAACATAAATGCTAATAAAACGTTAAACAATTAAGAGTCACATAGTAAATAGATGGATATTTAAGGGTATTAATACAAATAGGTAGCTTAAATTACACCACTTGTGTTTTGGCCTAATTTCCATCATTAATTCGGGTCTTCACATGTAAGTAATGTTTCTAGTTAATCAAATTGACATGTTGCCACTGCTATATTATTCAAAATTCCTCTTACACATCTTTAATGGCAGAAATTAAGTTATAATTCGTATAATTTAAATAAGCTATAATTTTGAATTAATTTTGATGACTTCTTCTCAGTTCCCATCCAAGCAAATTTGTTGTTAAGCGGTCACTTAATATTTTTTAGATGAGAAATTTTATTATGAGTACATTATCATAAATTAAGGACTAATAAGGTTCTAGATTAATAAACGATTACCTATACATATTATTTAGCTCCTTTTAATGTCTAAATTCACACTTGAATATGTTACTCTTATATTTTTCAAAAAAGATTGATTTTTTAGAAAGAATTCAATGCAGGTAAATTATAGCCGACAAAATCCACATTACTTTAAAATGTACATGAAAATTCCTAAAATTGGTTTTTAAAACGAAAAAAAAAAAATAATAATAATTATTTAATTAATAATAATTTTTTCTGACAGTAAATAGATATATCTTTTTTTCAAAAAATATAATATGATTTTTTATTATTTTTTGTTCACAATAAATTGTCGATTTTTAAATATCGTGATAGCACTTTTACGTTATGACACTTTGTTTGACTGCTTTTATTTGGCAACTCTGCTCTTAACGTGAAATACAAAACAAAACGCAACACTCCAACACACGAAGAGTGAGTATCTTAGCAACCGCAACAGCAGCAACACACTCTCAGCGCCGCACACACTGGGTGTTTCATATGCAGACGGTTTCGCTGAATTCAAAAAGTTCTTATAAGACGAACGCTCGCTCATATAATGTTCTTTGTCTTCTTGCTGCAAGAAGAACAAGAAGTCAACTTGGCTTTGTTATGCATTTGCATTTTTTCTTTAAAACCAGTTTCGAGTTTTGTCGTCTATGATTTTATTACTTTCGCTGTCGTACGATTAGCATGTTTGATTCAAACAGGCAGTACACCTATGTAATGGTAATGCTCTCCCGTTCGTACTCTTACCATTCCACCCGACTCAATTTCCATGTGGGCCACATTTCTCACCCTGCGTGCAGTCTGCAAAGCATTCCTCTCTCTCTCTCTTTTTGTGTTGAATGTCTGTTTTGTTTACACTCTCTGTATATATTGAGTTAGCGGTTAGTTTAAATATTACGACCAATCAAATTTGTTAAAATAACGTGCTTTTGTTGGCAGTGATGTTTTGATTCTCTGTTTTGTTTTGGTTTGAAATGAATCAGTGTTGCCATATCCAGTACATGTTTACATTTCTCAGTTTCGTTGTTTTCGTTTTCTCAATTCCGAAATTTAAGTTTAATTGAACTTATTTTAAGTTCACTTTTTCCCTGAATGCAATTCTGCTCTCAAAAAGAGTCTTTCGTAGCACATTTGTGAGAAGCCCGGTTTTTTAGCATTTCACATTGTTTTCTCGAATACTTGAGTCCAGATTTGCATTCAGCATTGAAAACTTAACAATTATAAGATGATCAATTTAATGTGGACAAAATAGCGAAACAGAAGAAGAAGAAAAGTTGCATTTAATGAAACGCGGGAGAGACTACATTTTATTTATACACATAAAATTAAAAATTACAGGTATACCTACAAAGCAATTCGATTATAAAAACAAGTAAGAAGGCGTTAAGTTCGGCCGGGCCGAATCTTATATACCCTCCACCACGGAGTGCATTCCACAGTATTACCAGCAGATTAAAGGATGTCGACTTTACATAGAAGCACAGTACCATATTACGAAAAATGTGATATTTTTATGCACATTTACTATAATTGTTTACTATTTCAAACTATAATGTATACTTATGCGCACTGTTTAAAATCGACTACTATATATAAATAAAATGCTGAAATTGTGAAAGTGAACATGCCGAAAATATTAGGCGATTGTCAGTCGCCATTAGGGAGAAGCATTTTCAGATACAGACAAAGTGATCAGAAAAGTATAAATTTTAAAGATATCCCCATTCGCCCCATCATCCGTCCAAATGTACAAATTTCAAAAAACCCTTTTTGAGTCTTCATAGTTAGAATGTATACACCAAATTTCATGATTTCATCTTCAGCGGTTTTGTAGGTCTCATTTTTATCCCTTTTTTTTAATTATATCCCTTAAAAGTACGAATTTTGAAAAATCCCTCTATTTTACGTGTCTATGCAATTAGAGGGATGTACACACCGAATTTCTAGCTGTTGTCGTATCATTGGTACCATATTTTACCCCTTTTTGTCCCATTTCGCCCGCTAACACTTTTATTTTATTTGTGGTGCTTCCAAGCTGCAAGAGGAATATCCGCAACAAATTTCAAATGTATGAAAATCAGAAATTTAATTAATATTAATATTTTTTACTATGTATATATATAATGGAAATAACACTTCAATTCATAAAGTAAATATAAGGCAGCAATCATAAATGTCCTAAATATTGGGAGTGTAATTTCAGCTACAGTGGTTTTGTTGGTTGTATTTCCATCCTATATTAATTTCAAAAGTATAAATTTTGGAAAGACCTTATGTCTCACGTACGTAGTATAAGACCACTTCATGATACTACCATTTTTGTCGTAAAAGTAACAAAATAAAGTACGAATTTGGCTATGCACACAGAGGAATGTATACTCCGACTTCCAAGATATTATCTGCGGCCATTTTGTTGGTACCATTTCCATCCCCTTTTTCGCATTTTACTCCTTAAAAGTACGACTTTCGAAAATTTCATCATTCTAGCTGTTGCCTTTTAGTTGGTACCATTTTTATCTCCTCCCTTGAAAGTGCAAAATTGGAAAAACCTTTTTTCGTGTCTACTCAGTCAGAGGAATGTATACAGCGAATTTCATGGTTCTAGCTGCATCCATTTGTTTGGTACAATTTTTATCCCCTTTTTTCATTTTACACCCTAAAAGTACGAATTTCGAAAATTTCCTTTATTTTGTGTGTCTACGCAATCAGAGATAAAGAGTGATTTTTTTGAGGTTAGGATTTTCATGCATTAGTATTTGACAGATCACGTGGGATTTCAGACATGGTGTCAAAGAGAAAGATGCTCAGTATGCTTTGACATTTCATCATGAATAGACTTACTAACGAGCAACGCTTGCAAATCATTGAATTTTATTATCAAAATGCGTGCTCTGTTAAGAAAGTTCAGAAAGAAAGAAATTGTGTTCAGCGACGAAGCTCATTTTTGGCTCAATGGGTACGTAAATAGGCAGAATTGTCGATTTTGGAGTGAATATCAGCCAGAAGCATTGCAAGAGCTACCAATGCATCCAGAAAAAGTCACAGTTTGGTGCGGTTTATGGGCTGGTGGCATCATTGGACCGTACTTCTTCAAAGATGATGCGAATCGTAACGTAACTGTGAATGGTGAGCGCTACCGTGAGATGATATCCAACTTTTTTTTGCCCAAAATGGAAGAACTGAACTTGGTTGACATGTGGTTTCAACAAGATGGCGCTACATGCCACACAGCTCGCGATTCTATGGCCATTTTGAGGGAAAACTTCGGAGAACAATTCATCTCAAGAAATGGACCGGTAAGTTGGCCACCAAGATCATGCGATTTGACGCCTTTAGACTATTTTTTGTGGGGCTACGTCAAGTCTAAAGTCTACAGAAATAAGCCAGCAACTATTCCAGCTTTGGAAGACAACATTTCCGAAGAAATTCGGGCTATTCCGGCCGAAATGCTCGAAAAAGTTGCCCAAAATTGGACTTTCCGAATGGACCACCTAAGACGCAGCCGCGGTCAACATTTAAATGAAATTATCTTCAAAAAGTAAATGTCATGGACCAATCTAACGTTTCAAATAAAGAACCGATGAGATTTTGCAAATTTTATGCGTTTTTTTTTTAAAAAAAGTTATCAAGCTCTTAAAAAATCACCCTTTATATACACCTAATTTCATTATTCTATTACTATTTTTATCTCTCTATCCCCATTTAACCCCTTAAAAGTTTTTATATTATGTACATATATACTCTATTAGAGGAATATACACGTCAAATTTCGTGTTCCTATTTGTTGTCGTTTGATAGGTACCATTTTTATCCCTTTTTGTCCCATTTCGCCCCCTTCAAATAAAAATCACTCTATTGTGCCCTTTTATGCTATAAAGGGAATGCGAATTGCAAATGTCAAGTGAATACAAGCTAATATGTTCAAAAAAAAACATGATGAAATACTCTAAATATTAGGGGTATTTGCAGTCCTTGTGAGGGAAAAATTTTTCCCTCTGGGCCGATTTCGCCCACTTTCAATCCCATCCGATCTGCAACCATAAGACATATTTAGGGAAAATTTGAACCTCCTAGCTCATTTCGTTCGGCCGTTATCGTGCTTTCAACAGACAGACAGACGGACATGGCTATATCGTCTTAGAATTTTACCACGACCCAGAATATATATAATTTATGGGGTCTCCGATGAATATTTCAAGGTGTTACAAACGGAATGACAAAGTGAATATACCCCCATCCTGGAGGTGGAGGGTTTAATAATTGTATAGGATAATAATACGAAATTATGGGAACATTGGCTAATATCGGGAAATATTAACGAATATTAATCTACTGATCAAAAAAATAAAAGAAAATGTAGTAAAAGTCAATACAAATTGTTCATTCCCTTTTCTGAAAATTGGCAAATAAATTTCGTAATGGAGGTGATCAAATGGAAGAACGAGCCGATAAATCAGCCGAAAGTCGCCGCCGCCGACCCAATTTGGGTAGCCCCGCCGCCACCGATAATTATGGGTCGGCTTGTAACTCTGCCAGAAAATGCATTTTCTACACAACATTGTCAACATTTCATAAAAAAATTTTATCGAGTTTACAATAAGTCTTATTTATATATTTGAGCATTAATGGTTATGTGCTGTACGAGAAGAATTTTTGTATGTTCGTACTTTTTGGGGTTAAAATGGAAAAAGGGGATAAAAAATTGTACCAACCAAATGGACGCAGCTAGAGTCATGAAATTCGGAGTATACATTCCTCTGACAGTGTACACACGAAAAATAGAAAGGTTTTTCCAAATTCGTACAATCTAGGGATACAATGGAAACAGAGGGATGAAAATTGTACCATCCAAATGGCCGCAGTTAGAATCATGAAATTCTGTGTACACATTCCTATGACTGCATAAACACGTAAAATAAAAAGATGCTTTCAATGTGTTGTGTTGTGCCAAATTTGATCAAAATTGGATGACTTGGGCATTGTAAACGTCGCAATATAAAGCATTTCGTGAGTCGCACAAGTTGGTTTCGATGAGTGGCGTAAAATCCATTGGTATTACAGTGGACCTCTTTGGCCATGCATAGCAAAATTGTCTAAAGTTGAGTGTGATTCTCCTGCTTTCTATTAGCGAACACAAAATTGGCTTCGTAAGAAGAAAAACTTGATCGAAAAAGCTGATATTTGAATGAATTACATTCAAAAGCAAAAGTCATTCAAAATAGATCACTAAAAAAACATCACTAAAACTGAAAACGAGTATATTAATTTCCTTGGTAGATTTATGAACTTATTAAACATTAAATCGAAAACCACATTATTACAAGAAAATAATTTTTGTTGGATTATTAAAATACTAGGCCATTTTATTTTGCACTAGACACCTCGCTTTAGCATTAAATCCAGGCGACATTTAGATCGAGACACCATTAAATGTGCCACAGACTTTAACAACAGCTTTTCACTCGTTGTAGGCTACTCGGATGGCAACATAAAGGTAATGTTGAACATGTCTTTCTTTATAATGAAACTAGCTGAACCCCGCCCGCTTCGCCAGGCAAAAACACAAATGGTAAAATTAAAATCAGGTTTCATATTGATCTTATCATATTGATATTATCGTGGTCAGTAATATATACGTTCCAATTTTCAGCCTTCTAGCTAAAAGACACTTTTGCCACGCCCCAACTACCCACCAAAGGAAAATTCAAACTCCAGCATCATATTTATCTTTCTTGTGGTCAGTAATATATACGTTCCAATTTGCAGCCTTCTGGCTCAAAAAAACACTATTGCCACACACATAAAATGAAAATCCAAATTTCGGCATCATATTTATCATTCTCGTGGTCAGTAATATTTATGTACCAATTTTACATCCTATGTCCTTCCTTGGGCCAACACGAATTCA
Organism: Polietes domitor; assembly: GCA_947397865.1. Lineage (NCBI taxonomy): Eukaryota > Metazoa > Arthropoda > Insecta > Diptera > Muscidae > Polietes > Polietes domitor. The sequence continues at coordinate 103,362,250 of OX377621.1, read as the reverse complement.
TCAAGCCCAAAATCGTGAAAATCAGACGATCCGTTATAAAGTTTTGCGTGTTCACACGGACGGCATTCTCTTTTATAAATATAGATTATACAAAATAAGGCCTTGCTATGAATATGGATAATTATTTTTCATAATCAAGCCAAAATTGAACTTGGATTACTTACATTATAGGGAAATGTATGATTGAAACTGGAGTCTTTGGTCATGGTCAACCATGAATCATTTTATTTAAAAAAAAGTCCATTGTACACATAAGGAAAAATAAGATATGCCAATTTTTCTCTTTAGTTTGATCAGATCTCTAATTTAAGAACTTTTATTTTTTTGATTTATAAAAATGTGCCCTTGCGATGGCCTTTCTCATTTTATGCAAACATAAATTGTCTTTAGTGTTTGTTTGAAAGTGGTCTAAGTCACACTATGTCTACTGACATTGATGTGTAGTGATGTAAACAAACATTTTTTATTTATAAGGTTCATTTTAGGTGATTCAGATATTTTGTGTTTTCTTTTATTTTTGGTAAGGAAATATTACTTTTGGGAAAAAATTCAAAAAATATTTTTGTTTAATTTTGAGAAAGTAGTGGTTCCATTAGAGGTACCAACGTTGTCGATTTTTTATAAAATTTCGATATAGTAGTACACACAGAGAATGAGATTGTTAGAAATCCATCGGAGCCAATAAATAATGATATAACCACAACTATTTTTATTGAAAACACCATATTTCCATATTCTTCATAGATATCTAGTTTAATGTACTATAATAACATGGTCATAACCAAAAGAAAGTAAACACAGCAAGAACATTGGATATATCAATCGAAGACAATAAACATATTTTGTGATTAGCTCGTACAATTGTGACAACAACTTTTTACACACAAATGAATACTTTAGTATCAATAATTAGTGATGACAACAAATAATTTATTTCTAACAATGAAATTTTCATCAAAAAAGCTTAGTTTTTTGTCATCACTTATTGATCATTATCCCAACATCGGAAGGAACAATATTGTTTGTTGTAGTAATCATTTTCATAAATATACGAAATTTGGATAACCCTACCAAAAATTTGCATTACACAAACAATAATTAGTTGTTACAATAAACGAATATACAATTTTCCGTCGGCTCTCAAACACAAGCACAAAAAGAAAATAAATAAACAAACGTAATGAAAAAACAGAAGGCTACAAATTTTTAACAAAATAAGCGTGCAAATTTGGAAACTAAACAAAAGAAGTAAGTTGTAGTAAGTTTATCTCACAAAACCAAAAGACTACGGTTAAGCTAAAATATTGTGGGGCTGAAATACGAGATGAGACGCTTTACAACAAATTAAAAAGAAAAATACTAATATATCAATTCATACTTTTCAGATGAATCTGAATGACTTTATTTATATAAAAAGTAACGCCTACATAAATGAAGAGTATGAAATGGGAAAATGCTTTCCAGAAAGATTATTTAAAGCAGTTTAAATTAATTCTAAAAACGTTTCAATCTTCGGACTCCTCATATACATATAAATGCTCTTTACCCAATTTACTGTGGAATCAGTTGCTGAGGACGTTTAGATCAAACAGTTTTCCAAAACCAAAGACGGCAGTGCTCAAAAAAATTCTAAGAAGTTCTGAAGGATTAAACGAAGGTAGCTTTTTCCATTGCTAATGTAATTTTGTTCGAATAGATTTCTACTTTATATTCTAGAATAGTAATAGCTTCCTTATTACTGTCATACATGTTTCCTTCGACGGTCGTACGAAACCCACAAAGAAAATAGGCTAAAGTTTCGAAAATCGAAATTAAAGAAAGTTGATGTATTAGAAATACTTTGTTGATGGCAATTGAAATTTGTTTCTGCATATATATGACCCTCAAAATTACATATCAACCCGAAGCGAAATTTTTAGAAAAGTATATTTATATACAGTACCAAATAACTCAAGCATTACAAGGTAAAATATTAGAAAAGATAAATAGAAAAAAATGAGAATAAACATCAAGATGAAAAACTGCTTATAATTCGAACAAGAGAATAAACATTTTAAAATCTTTAAATATCAAACATCAATTGAAAACTGCAACAATACTTTTGGACAATGACTTTACCTACAAAACTGTTTCATACATTAAAATGTAAAAGTGCAATTAAAAAATCTGTCCTTTAGCTAAAGAAATTTGCGTCGTGTTTGGTAATTTACTTTTGAAAATAAAAGTAGTGTTTTGTTTGGAGGTATCTGAAAATAGTGCATCTGTTTTTGGATTAATTGAGTATATTATTCTCAAATGTGAAATTTCTGTGTTAAAAGTATACAAACCATGGTACTTCGATAGATATTTTCACCCTACAGAGTTAGCTCTAAGGAGACATTGTTGAACTAAAAATCCTAAATGTAATATATTTGGAATTTGTTATATGGAAATATTAGTTATTACATTATACTGTATTTTAAAATGTAATAAATAAAAAATTCAAAGTAAACCCATTTCTTTGTAATGAATTTCGGTCAGGATAATCGAATACAAAAAAATGTATTCAATAAACAAATGGTCGCAACAATCAAAGATCGTAATCCGGACTACCGAATTTAATAACAACATATAACCAACAAATGATAATAACAACAGATATATATAACAATTTAGTTGCAGATACCGTTTTGATAGTTCGATGTACCAAAACATTCTACATTTATTGTCTGTGCAACAAATAATTTCAGTTCTCAGTACTGAAAATGCTATTGTTGCACCAAAAAGACGATTATACTGATGGAATCACACATGCAATATTGTAATAGTACGTATAACTACAAAAATTCGGTTGGCAAAAAATTCGGTTGTGGTAATGAATCTGTTTTCTGTGTGTACGATATTCTAAGAAAAAAAGTTTTTCCTTCAGTGAAAAAATATTTTTCAATTGACTCAAACATAAACCATTGCATATCTCTGAACGGATAAAGTGGTTGTTAATGTCAGAATCGAGGGAACACTGCATAATGTTCTACGGCTGGGTATCGAGTCAAACGAATATTGTAGAAGCTGTGAGTCTTTGTACGGGTGTGCCTAGAATACGTATAGTTCATGTTTCTTTGAGGATTGGGCGACTTGGGCAGTGTAAACGTCGCAATATAAAACATTTCGTGAGTCACACAGGTTGGTTTCGATGAGGGGCGTAAATGCCATAGGTATTACAATGGACCTCTTCTGGCCTCTTTGGCCATGTATGGCCTGAATATGGCCGAAATAGCTGACATTCGAATGAATTACATTCAAAAGCAAAAGTCATTAAAAATCGATCACTTTTACCTTTATTGTTTTTGCCGTTTAGTTTAGTCAACCCAATGTTTTGAATCATTATTTTTAATGATTTTTAATTTAAATCTTTAAATCTTTGCATTGGACCGAATTAATAATTACGTTTTCATTTTAAGTGCGCAATAGCCGAAATGTTTACCTCAACCATGGAGTGAAATCCAATGTGCTTTAATTTTGAAATTACACTATGAAAAAAATTGCCGAAGGACTATGTATGAAATGTTGTGATGTATTTTGGCTTCCTAAACTCGATAACGATATTATTTTTTTATGGATATATTTTTACTGAAATACAATTTACACCGAGGGAACCTTTGATATTTGTACTCTCAATTAGAAAATATAAGTCGTATTTCACTTCCACATAGAAACAGTGTTTTAGGAACAGTAACCAAAGAATTGAAAAAATATTTTTTTTTCAAAAAAAAAAATTATTTCTGGCATGAAAAATCCCATAAAAATACATTTACAATTTATTTGTTTTTAATTTCCATCTTGGTGATTTCCTAATATGTGGAATACCACGAAAAACCGTTTGTATATTAAATAACAGAGTATTTTATTTCTAATAGCTGTAATCTTATAGAAGAAAGCAAGGTCTATTTGAAGAAAACCTATGAATAAATGTAGAATTTTTGGCTCTTATTGTATACGTAAGGGAATTCCAAAACATCGTGTGACGTTTCTTGAATATTAATCTAAGAAACAATTATTTTTCTTTTGCAGAGACTTGCTTCTTAAATACTTCAAGTATTGTTCTAAACAACCACTGCGAAGGCAGCAATCATGAAACTTTTGAGAAATATTTCATGTTGTCATTATACCCTCCACCTCCAGGATGGGGGTATACTAACTTTGTCATTCCGTTTGTAACATCTTGAAATATCGACATGAGACCCTATAAAGTATATATATTCTTGATCGCCATAAAATTCTAAGACGATCTAGCCATGTCCGTCTGTCCGTCTGTTGAAAGCACGCTAGCATCTATTGAAACGGGGCGAAATCGGACCAAAGGGAAAAAATTTTCCCTCACATGGACTAAAAATACCCATAATAATCCCTAATATTTTAGAGTATTTAAGCATATTTTTTCAATATGTCTGCTTGTACTTTCATGATATTGGGTATGCGCATTCCTCCTATAACGTGCACCATAAAGTGATTCTTATTTTTAGGGGGTGAAATGGGGCAAAAAGGGATAAAAATAGTACATATTAAACGACAACAGCTAGAAACGCGAAATTCGGTGTGTACATTCCTCTAATAGAGTAGATACATAATATAAAAGTATTTTTTCCAAATTAGTGTTTTAAGGGGTCAAATAGGAATAGAGGGATAATAATGGTACCAACCAAACAGCTGCCCCTAGAATAATCAAATTCGGTGTATACGTTCCTCTGATTGCATAGACACGTACAGTAAACGGATTTTTCGAAATTCGTACTTTTTGGGGTTAAAATAAAAAAGGGGATAAAAATAGTACCAATCAAATGACCGCAGCTAGAGTCATGAAATTTGGAGTATACATTCCTCTGACTGTGTAGACACGGAAAATAAACGGATTTTTCGAAATTCGTACTTTTTGGGGTCAAAATGGAAAAAGGGGATAAAAATAGTACCAACCAAATGACCGCAGCTAGAGTCATGAAATTCTGAGTATTCATTCCTCTGACTGCGTAGACACGGAAAATTCGTACTTTCAAGGGATACAATGGTACAGAGGGATAAAAATAGTACCAACTAAACGACTACAGCTAGAATAATGAAATTCTAATTGGGTAGAAACGTCAAATAAAGAGATTTTAGATAGTCGTACTCTTAAGGGGGTAAAAATGGTACCAACCAAATGGGCGCAGCTGGAATCATGGAATTCGGTGTATACATTCCTCTGACTGCATAGACACGCAAAATAAAAAGTTTTTGACCAAATTCGTACTTTTTCTTTTACGGCAAAAATTGGTTGAATCATGAAGATAGGTTATTTTGCACTTTGCACATGTACGTCTGATAATGGATTTTCAAAATTTGTACTTTATAGAATGGAAATACAAACAACTGTAGCACCCACTATCTATTTGAAAATATAAATAGAAGAATATTTATTTTTTGAATTGACGTATTGGTAGCCTTGCCTTATAAGCGTGGTTTGAAATAATTAAAATATTATATTTATTTATAAAATTATTTTTGTAATATTTGTATTTGTTTTGATTTGGCTATATAAAAAAATTATATTTTCCTGTAATATTACTGCACTTCTACGAAAATCGACATCCTCTGTGGAATGCAATCAATGGTTGAGGTTATATAAAGTTCGGCCCGGCCGAATTTAACGCCGTTTTTACTTGTTTTTTAAGTTCACTTTTTCCTTGTATCAAGTAAGTTTTTCCTCAGTTTAAGTACAAATTTACTTGTTTTGAGGAAAAAATCAGCAAAATTATCCTCTGTTTAAGTAAATATTTACTTGATTTGAGTAAAAATTTCCTTAGTTTTAGAAAATTTTACTTAGACTAAATAAAAATTTAATTGGTTTGAGAAAAAAATTTACTTAGTTTCAGGTTTAGTTTAGTTTACCTAAATTTAGTAAAAACTTACTTGGTTTTAGGAAGAATTTACTGAGATTTGGGAAAATTTCAGCGAAATTTTACTTAGATTTAGTAAAAAATACTTGGTTTGAGTAAAAATTTACTTAGTTTCAGGAAAAATATTAGATTTAGGAAAATTTCAGCAAAAAGGATATAGATTTAGTTTTAGTGGTTTGAGGAAAAACTTGCTGGATTTTTTTCTCGGTTTGAGAAAAATTTAACTAGTATCAAGTTCAAAACATGTACCACTTTTAAGGAAAAGTTTGAACTTGATATGCGGAAATATTGCTTTAGAGCTATACAAAGAAGTCAAATCGGGAGGAACCTGTTATCCAATTTCTCTGTAGATGTTTCTAGATGAAATATAACATTTTGTACCAAATTTGACCACAATCCTTAAAATTTGTGGTTTCTATAGTGAAAAAACAAGTAAAAACGACGTTAAGTTCGGCCGGGCCGAACTTTATATATCCTCCACCATGGATTGCATTCCACATTGGTTGTCGGTTTTCGGTAATATTACAGGAAAATATAAATTGTTTAATATAGACAAACAAAACAAATTTCGAAAAATCTGTTTTTTTAAGAGTCTACGCAACCAGGGGAATGTATACACCGAATTTCATTATTCAAGGTGTAGTCGTTTGGTTGGTACCATTTTTATCCCTCCGTACCCAATGTATCCCTTGAAAGTACGAATTTGGAAAAAAACCTTTTATTTTTCATGTCTTCGTAGTCAAAGGAATGTATACTCCGAATTTCGTGACTCTAGCTGCGGTCATTTGGTTGGTACTATTTTTATCCCCTTCTTCTATGTTGACCCCAAAAAGTACGAATTTCGAAAAATCAGTTTATTTTCCGTGTCTTCTCAGTCAGAAGAATGTATACTCCGAATTTCATGACTCTAGCTGCGGTCATTTGATTGGTACTATTTTTATCCCCTTTTTCATTTTAACCCCAAAAAGTACGAATTTTGAAAAATCCGTGTATTTTACTTGTCTATGCAATCAGAGGAATGTATACACCGAATTTCATTATTGTAGGTACAGCAGTTTGGTTGGTACCATTTTTATCCCTCTATTCCCATTTTAACCCTTAAAAGTACGAATTTGGAAAAAATACTTTTATATTATGTATATACCCAATTAGAGGAATGTACACACCGAATTCCGTGTTTCTAGCTGTTATCGTTTATTATGTACCATTTTTATCCCTTTTTTGCCCCATTTCACCCCCTACAAATAAGAATCACTTTATGGTGCACGTTTTTGCTATAAGGCGAATGCGTATACCAAATATCAAGCAATTATAAACAGACATATTCAAAAAACATGCTTAAATACGCTAAAATATTAGGGATTATTATGGGTATTTTTAGTCCTTGTGAGGGAAAAATTTTTCCCTTTGGTCCGATTTCGCCCCGTTTCAATCCCAACCGTTCTACGACTATAAGACGCTTTTATGGAAAATTTTAATGTTCTAGCTCCTTTCGTTTAGATGCTAGCGTGCTTTCAACAGACGGACGGACATGGCTAGATCGTCTTAGAATTTTATGGCGATCAAGAATATATATACTTTATAGGGTCTCAGGTCGATATTTCAAGGTGTTACAAACGGAATGACAAAGTTAGTGTACCCCCATCCTGGAGGTGGAGGGTACAAAAAACCAAATACCGGGAAACGCATTTGTATGGGCTATACATATATCAAAATATGGACCGATGTGAATAAATTTCACAGTAGACATTTCTAGGTGAAATATAGTAGGGTGTTTTTCTTTAAGATTGGATAATTAAGCTGCGATAACAAATTTCACTCAAATTACACTAGTCAACAGTCAAAATGTACTCGGGATGCGATAATTTTTTCTGTGTAGATAACCTTGACATGAGCTCGAAAAACGCAATAAAATTTTTTTTTTCGTTTGGTTTTTTTTTATTATTTTTTTTTTAAATTTTAAAAATTTTTTTTTGGTTAATTTGTTTCGTCCGGCATAACTCGGGAACCACTAGCCCGATTTAATTGAATTAAATTTTAAAAAATTTAAAATTACAATTCCCTTAATCTGTTCATATATTGTTTTCCTATACAAGCAACAGTTTCCAAGTTAAAAATGAATATATAAAGGAAAAAACTTATTTTTTGCCTAAAGATTTAATTTTTTTTTTTTTTTTAAATCCATAAAAAATCCAAAATGAAAAAAAATGTCAAATCTTATTACTTTTACGTAAAGTCACATAACCTATGAGCAAAATGAGACAAAGATCATGAAAATCGATGCACGCGTTTCGCTTTTATTCGCAATTGAGTAAAGGTATGAATTTCAAAAATTTGCTCGACATATGCACAACTTTGTCTATGGTAAGGTTTTTTCTTTTTTTTTTGATTCTCAGAATTAACAAAACGGAATAAACAAAGGGTTATTTAATTTTTATGATTGCGTAAGCAAAGTAATAAACGCTAATAAATGTGCGTGAACAATTAAAAGGAAAAAAAGGTACTCTTACGATCCAGGAGAGTGGCGTCTTTTCATCGACAGCAACAAGCAGAGCCTTAAAGCAATTTTACTGCACAACGGCAACGAGAAACCTTCGATTCCATTTGCTCATGCCGTTGACACCAAGGAAACATACGAAGTCATGGACAATCTACTAAAGTGCATTAACTATGAGAGGCACGATTGGAAAGTTTGTGCCGACCTTAAGGTTATCGGTATCCTTTGTGGATTACAAGGTGGATTCACAAAGTACTGTTGTTTTCTCTGCCTTTGGGACAGCCGCGATCGTCAACATCATTACACCAGGAGGAGTTGGACAGAAAGAGTTAACTTCATCCCCGGCAGCGACAACGTGAAATATACACCACTCATAAAAAAGGAAAATGTTTTTCTCCCACCTCTTCACATAAAGCTCGGACTCATAAAAAACTTCGTGAAAGCTATCAACAAAGATGGCGAAGCGTTCGCCTATTTAAAAACCATTTTTCCTCACCTTTCATCGGCAAAGATAAAGGAAGGCGTTTTCGACGGTCCGCAAATTAAAAAGTTGTTGCAAGACCAACAGTTTGAGCACATTTTATCACCAAATGAAGCTGCAGCTTGGAACTCATTTCGGCAAATTGTTTCCGGATTTCTTGGAAACAACAAAAGCTCAAATTACAGAGAGATCGTCGAACAACTACTCCAAAATTATAAAAAAATTAGAGCAAATATGTCGCTTAAGATACATTTTCTACACTCGCACTTGGACTTCTTTCCGGACAACCTGGGCGATGTGAGTGACGAGCATGGCGCACATGTAACAAAAATTACTTGGATTGGTATTGCATTCAAATCCTCGCGAACGTTTGCTCATTTTAACTATCGCGTTCGTCGACACTTGTTGAATGAGTAAAATCGATCAATGAAGACCTATTTATACTGTGTATTGTTTAGTATTTTACTGACAGGTACTTATAAATGGGTGTATATTTTTTTACGGTGGCTACATACCTGTATCACCATGTGTGAGTCTTAAATTTTCCGAATAATGACCACCCTTAAATGTGGGTTGCATTTCTGTAAAAAAAATCATACAGGTAGCCAACGGAAAACCCAAATAATTAAAAAAGTCCCCTTTCCTTTTTTCCTTTTAATTGTTCACGCACATTTATTAGCGTTTATTACTTTGCTTACGCAATCATAAAAATTAAATAACCCTTTGTTTATTCCGTTTTGTTAATTCTGAGAATCAAAAAAAAAGAAAAAACCTTACCATAGACAAAGTTGTGCATATGTCGAGCAAATTTTTGAAATTCATACCTTTACTCAATTGCGAATAAAAGCGAAACGCGTGCATCGATTTTCATGATCTTGGTCTCATTTTGCTCATAGGTTATGTGGCTTTACGTAAAAGTAATAAGATTTGACATTTTTTTTCATTTTGGATTTTTTATGGATTTTTTAAAAAAAAAAAATTTAAATCTTTAGGCAAAAAATAAGTTTTTTCCTTTATATATTCATTTTTAACTTGGAAACTGTTGCTTGTATAGGAAAACAATATATGAACAGATTAAGGGAATTCTAATTTTAATTTTTTTAAAATTAAATCGGGCTAGTGGTTCCCGAGTTATGCCGGACGAAACAAATTAACCAAAAAAAAAATTTTTAAATTTAAAAAAAAAATAATAAAACAAAAACCAAACGAAAAAAAAATTTTTTATTGCGTTTTTCGAGCTCATGTCAAGGTTATCTACACAGAAAAAATTATCGCATCCCGAGTACATTTTGACTGTTGACTAGTGTTATTGATCATTATCCCAACATCGGAAGGAACAATATTGTTTGTTGTAGTAATCATTTTCATAAATATACGAAATTTGGATAACCCTACCAAAAATTTGCATTACACAAACAATAATTAGTTGTTACAATAAACGAATATACAATTTTCCGTCGGCTGTCAAACACAAGCACAAAAAGAAAATAAATAAACAAACGTAATGAAAAAACAGAAGGCTACAAATTTTTAACAAAATAAGCGTGCAAATTTGGAAACTAAACAAAAGAAGTAAGTTGTAGTAAGTTTATCTCACAAAACCAAAAGACTACGGTTAAGCTAAAATATTGTGGGGCTGAAATACGAGATGAGACGCTTTACAACAAATTAAAAAGAAAAATACTAATATATCAATTCATACTTTTCAGATGAATCTGAATGACTTTATTTATATAAAAAGTAACGCCTACATAAATGAAGAGTATGAAATGGGAAAATGCTTTCCAGAAAGATTATTTAAAGCAGTTTAAATTAATTCTAAAAACGTTTCAATCTTCGGACTCCTTATATACATATAAATGCTCTTTACCCAATTTACTGTGGAATCAGTTGCTGAGGACGTTTAGATCAAACAGTTTTCCAAAACCAAAGACGGCAGTGCTCAAAAAAATTCTAAGAAGTTCTGAAGGATTAAACGAAGGTAGCTTTTTCCATTGCTAATGTAATTTTGTTCGAATAGATTTCTACTTTATATTCTAGAATAGTAATAGCTTCCTTATTACTGTCATACATGTTTCCTTCGACGGTCGTACGAAACCCACAAAGAAAATAGGCTAAAGTTTCGAAAATCGAAATTAACGAAAGTTGATGTGATAAGAAATTTGTTGATTGGCAAATTGATTTCTGCATATATATGACCCTCAAAATTACATATCAACCCGAAGCGAAATTTTTAGAAAAGTATATTTATATACAGTACCAAATAACTCAAGCATTACAAGGTAAAATATTAGAAAAGATAAATAGAAAAAAATGAGAATAAACATCAAGATGAAAAACTGCTTATAATTCGAACAAGAGAATAAACATTTTAAAATCTTTAAATATCAAACATCAATTGAAAACTGCAACAATACTTCTGGACAATGACTTTACCTACAAAACTGTTTCATACATTAAAATGTAAAAGTGCAATTAAAAAATCTGTCCTTTAGCTAAAGAAATTTGGTTTGGTAATTTACTTTTGAAAATAAAAGTAGTGTTTTGTTTGGAGGTATCTGAAAATAGTGCATCTGTTTTTGGATTAATTGAGTATATTATTCTCAAATGTGAAATTTCTGTGTTAAAAGTATACAAACCATGGTACTTCGATAGATATTTTCACCCTACAGAGTTAGCTCTAAGGAGACATTGTTGAACTAAAAATCCTAAATGTAATATATTTGGAATTTGTTATATGGAAATATTAGTTATTACATTATACTGTATTTTAAAATGTAATAAATAAAAAATTCAAAGTAAACCCATTTCTTTGTAATGAATTTCGGTCAGGATAATCGAATACAAAAAAATGTATTCAATAAACAAATGGTCGCAACAATCAAAGATCGTAATCCGGACTACCGAATTTAATAACAACATATAACCAACAAATGATAATAACAACAGATATATATAACAATTTAGTTGCAGATACCGTTTTGATAGTTCGATGTACCAAAACATTCTACATTTATTGTCTGTGCAACAAATAATTTCAGTTCTCAGTACTGAAAATGCTATTGTTGCACCAAAAAGACGATTATACTGATGGAATCACACATGCAATATTGTAATAGTACGTATAACTACAAAAATTCGGTTGGCAAAAAATTCGGTTGTGGTAATGAATCTGTTTTCTGTGTGTACGATATTCTAAGAAAAAAAGTTTTTCCTTCAGTGAAAAAATATTTTTCAATTGACTCAAACATAAACCATTGCATATCTCAGAACGGATAAAGTGGTTGTTAATGTCAGAATCGAGGGAACACTGCATAATGTTCTACGGCTGGGTATCGAGTCAAACGAATATTGTAGAAGCTGTGAGTCTTTGTACGGGTGTGCCTAGAATACGTATAGTTCATGGTTCTTTGAGGATTGGGCGACTTGGGCAGTGTAAACGTCGCAATATAAAACATTTCGTGAGTCACACAGTTTGGTTTCGATGAGGGGCGTAAATGCCATAGGTATTACAATGGACCTCTTCTGGCCTCTTTGGCCATGTATGGCCGAAATAGCTGACATTCGAATGAATTACATTCAAAAGCAAAAGTCATTAAAAATCGATCACTTTTACCTTTATTGTTTTTGCCGTTTAGTTTAGTCAACCCAATGTTTTGAATCATTATTTTTAATGATTTTTAATTTAAATCTTTAAATCTTTGCATTGGACCGAATTAATAATTACGTTTTCATTTTAAGTGCGCAATAGCCGAAATGTTTACCTCAACCATGGAGTGAAATCCAATGTGCTTTAATTTTGAAATTACACTATGAAAAAAATTGCCGAAGGCCTATGTATGAAATGTTCTGATGTATTTTGGGTTTCTAAACTCGAAAACTATAATAAGTATACACTCCACGAGAGTATTATGTCTTTGTCCATTTATTTGTAACACCCAAAAGGAAGCGAGATAGACCCATTGTTAAGTATCAATTAGAATCACTTTCTGAATCGATTTAGCAATGTCCGTCTGTCTGTCCATCTATTGTTGTAATCAAATTACAAGTCGCAATTATAATCCGATCTTAACAAAAATTTGCACAAGTAAGTTTTTTGGATCAAGGACGAACGCTATTTAATTTGAGGCAAATCGGTTCAGATTTAGATATAGCCCCCATACAAATGTCGCTCCCGATTTGACATTTTCTGCTCTAGAAACGACATATTGCACTCGATTTTCTTTAAATTTGGCACAACATCTTATAATCCAACTAGAAACACCTATGCAAAAATTGGGTAAGATCGGTTCAGATTTAGATATAGTCCCCAAATAAATGTGGCTCCCGATTTGACTTTTGCCGCTTTAGAAACCACATATTGTACTCGATTTTCTTTAAATTTGGCACAACATCTTATAATCCAACTAGAAACACCTATGCAGAAATTCGGTAAGATCGGTTCAGATTTAGATATAGCCCCCATATAAATGTCGCTTCCGATTTGACTTTTTCCGCTTTAAATGCCACATATTCTAATCGATTTTCTTTAAATTTGGCACAACATCTTATAATCTAACTAGAAACACCTGTGGCTAAAGCGGGCTAGATCGGTTCAGATTTAGATATAGCCCCATACAAATGTCGCTCCCGATTTGACTTTTGCCGCTTTAAAAGCCACATATTGTACCCGATTTTCTTTAAATTTGGCACAACATCTTATAATCCAACTAGAAACACCTATACAAAAATTGGGTAAGATCGGTTCAAATTTAGATATAGCCCCCATACAAATGTCGCTCCCGATTTGACATTTTCTGCTCTAGAAACGACATATTGCACTCGATTTTCTTTAAATTTGGCACAACATCTTATAATCCAACTAGAAACACCTATGCAAAAAGTGGGTAAGATCGGTTCAGATACAAATGTCGCTCCCGATTTGACATTTTCCGCTCTATAAACGACATATTGTACTCGATTTTCTTTAAATTTTGCACAGCAGCTTATAATAAGATTTAGATATAGCCCAAATACAAATGTTGCTCCCAAAGTTTAACCGATTTTGGCCAAACTATACATATTATATTTCACCTATTTCGTTCCAGATTTCAATATACCCCCATAGAAATGTCCTTTCCGATTTAACATTTTTTGTCAAACACATACATTTACAGGATACAAAAATCCTTCCTGTTTTCACTTTTTCACCGAATTAAATTGTATTCGGATCGAAAGTGGAGTGTATCATAGAGTCGGCCCGCCCGACTTTAGCCTTTCCTTACTTGTTTTTTATGGATATATTGTTACTGAAATACAATTTACACCGAGGGAACCGTTGATATTTGTACTCTCAATTAGAAAATAAAACTCTTATTTCACTTCCACATAGAAACAGTGTTTTAGGACCAGTATCCAAAGAATTGAAAAATATTTTTTTTTCTGGCATGAAAAATCCCATAAAAATACATTTAAAATTTTTTGTTTTTGATTTCCATCTTCGTGATTTCCTAAATATGTGAAATAGCACGAAAAACCATTTGTAAATTAAATAACAGAGTATTTTATTTATAATAGATGTTATCTTATTTGAAGAAAATCTATGAATAAATGTACAATTGTTGGCCCTTATTGTATAAGTAAGGTAATTCCAAAACAACGTGTGACTTTTAAAAGTTTATTCGTGCCAATATATTATTATTAAAAAAAATAATTTTTTGAAATTGTTTAGATAATTCTTGAATATTAATCTAAGAAGCAATTATTTTTCTTTTGCAGAGATTTGTTTCTTAAATACTTCAAGTATTGTTCTAAACAACCACTGCGAAGGCAGCAATCATAGAGTAATAGCTCAACTCTTTATGGCAGAGGTATCATGAAACTTTTGAGAAATATTTCATGTTGTCATTTTTTACTAGTTTTGCATAATCTGAAGCAAAACCATTTGTTTGAGTTTTCAGTTAAATTTAACTTATTTTAAGTTTACTTTTATCCTTGTATCAAGTAAATTTTTCCTCAGTTTAAGTACAAATTTACTTATTTCGAGGAAAAAAATCAGCACAATTATCCTCAGTTTAAGTAAATATTTACTTGATTTGAGTAAAAATTTCCTTAGTTTTAGAAAATTTTCAGCAAAATTTTACTTAGACTAAATAAAAATTTAATTGGTTTGAGAAAAATTGGTTTCAGGAAAAGTTTACTTAAATTTAGTAAAAACTTTAGATTTAGTAAAAAATACTTGGTTTGAGTAAAAATTTACTTAGTTTCAGGAAAAATATTAGATTATGGAAATTTCAGCAAAAAAAGATATAGATTTAGTACAAATGTACTTGGTTTGAGGAAAAACTTGCTGGATTTTTTTCTCGGTTTGAGGAAAATTGAACTAGAATCAAGTTCAAAACATGTACCACTTTCAAGGAAAAGTTTGAACTTGATATGCGGAAATATTGCTTTAGAGCTATACAAAGTTCATTTTTCCTAAATTTTATTTAATTTTAACTCATTATAGGGTTCACTTTTTTTCTGAGTATATGTACGTTGTTATCTTAGTTATTCATTCACCACCACTTCATTTAATTATTAATTTAGATTTAATTGAACTGTCAATAATATGAGAAATTGCTTTTTTTGTCATCTATGACTTTATCTGGGGATATCCCGTTTTTATCTTCCAGGTGATATTTTGGGGATGTCATCTAGATTTCTTCCGTATGATACTCTGGCAGTAACGCCAATTTATTACCCAGAAGCATTGCTTTCGCAATGCCTGGCCGCACAATTTGAGGTTACTTCCGCAATACAAACATCATTCTTGCCTCATAGTATTATTTTTCTTCTACGAAATACGATTTCGAATTATTTTGATATTACTTTGCTTGTTGGGAAATACTATGCAACAATTTTCGTCGAAGATATCTTTAATAAACGAACTTATGATGGCTACAAATGCAGAAAAAGTAGTTTGGGAACAGTCTCCAAAGAAATGAGGAAAAATGATTTTTTGGCACGAAAAAATCGTAAGAAAATGGAAAATATTGGAGAATTGTTTTGCGGCGCTAAGAAGTCAAATCGGGAGGATCCTGTTATCCAATTTCTCTGTAGATGTTTCTAGATGAAATATAACGTTTTGTACCAAATTTGACCACAATCCTTAAAGTTTC
The DNA here is from genome assembly GCA_947397865.1 of Polietes domitor. Classification (NCBI taxonomy): domain Eukaryota; kingdom Metazoa; phylum Arthropoda; class Insecta; order Diptera; family Muscidae; genus Polietes; species Polietes domitor. The sequence continues at coordinate 103,346,224 of OX377621.1, read as the reverse complement.
TGGTTTCTAGAGTGAAAAAAAAAAAAACAAATGCCGGTAAGCGCATTTATATGGGCTATACATATATCAAAATATGGACCGATGTGAACAAATTTCACAGTAGACGTTTCTAGGTGAATTATATCTTTAAGATTAGATAATTAAGCTGCGATAACAATTCACTCAAATTATTTTAATACACTCAACGAGAGTATTATATATATTATATATTGTTTGTAACACCCAAAAGGAAGTGAGGTATACCCATTGTTAATTATACCGATCGACTTAAAATCACTGTTTGAATCGATTTGTAATCAAAGTACAGGTCGCAATTGTAAGCAGAACCAAATGAAACTTTGCACAACGAAGTTTTTCGGGATAAGGACGAACGCTATTTAATTTGAAGAAAATCGGTTCAGATTTAGATATAGCCCCCATACGAATTTCAATCCCGATTTGGCTCTTTTCACTTTAGATAACACATATTTTATCAGATTGTCTACAAATTTGGCAAAACATCTTATATTTAAACTAGGACGACCTGTGGTAAAAATAGGTCCGATCGGTTAAGATTATATATAGTTCCCATACAAAATTCGCACCCGATTTGACTTCTCCCGCTCTAGAAATCACATATTTTAACAGATCTTCTTCAACTTCGGCAAAATATCTCACATTTCCTCACATTTCCCATGGTGAAAATGGGTCAAATCGGTTGAGAGTTATATTTCACTCTCGTCTTGACTTTTTCCGCCCCAGAAACCGCGTATTTTCTCAGAATTTCTTCAAATTGAGCATAACCCGTTATACTTGAACTGGAAGAACCTATTGTGAAAGTGGGTCACTTCATTCCATGTTTCGATATAGTCCTGATAGAAATACACTTCTTGATTTGACAAATTGGGTCAGGTCAGATTAGCCTATGATTAGGAAACATACAAAAGTCCTTCCGGTTTTCACTTTTTTTACCGGCCCCGCCGACTTTAGCCTTTCCTTACTTGTTTTTAATTGTCGCCAACAGGAATGTCAATATGTGGGAAAAAATAAATTGATGGTCAAACTTTTGCACTTAGCGTGGATAATTATCCAGTGTAATTCAAATTTATGGTTAAGCTAAGCCCCAAAAAAATCAACATAAAATTTATAAATGAAAATTTGTTACGATACAAATATTTATATTGTGAAAAAAATGCAAACGAAAAAACTAAAAGAAATGAGCGGCAGAAGTATTGCTGGGTAACTATACCTGCATATACACATATTTGCATATGCAACTCAATGAGATGTTTGTAAGATGGCATGTGTGCTTTATTCTTAGTGCGATTTTTTAAACGCAAATTCGGCAAGTGCGTTGTGCTTCTCGTTCGTTTGTGAGAATCATCTCCTTATAGAGGCCGGGTTTGATGTTGAAAAGTCGCTGCGAAGCCACTTGAAAAGACTTTTGACATGGTCGAAATCATGATCGTGGTAGTCTGAAGCCAAGTAATAAATGACACCATGCCATTTGTAAATAAATTTGCATTCTATTAAATGTAGAAGCAAAATGGTCTTGAGCCAGGACAATATCCCAGTTCAAATCAATTTTTTTTAATTTTGAGTAAAAATATAACTCTTTTAATACCCTCCACCTCCAGGATGGGGGTATATTCACTTGTCATTCCGTTTGTAACACCTTGAAATATTCATCGGAGACCCCATAAAGTATATATATTCTGGGTCGTGGTAAAATTCTAAGACGATATAGTGGACGAAATCGGCCCAGGAGAAAATTTTTTCCCTCACAAGGACTGAAAATATCCTTGATATTTAGAGTATTTCAACATGTTTTTTGAACATATTAGCTTGTATTTACTTGATATTTGCAATGCGCATTCCCTTTATAGCATAAAAGGGCACCATAGAGTGATTTTTATTTGTAGGGGGCGAAATGGGACAAAAAGGGATAAAAATGGTACCTATCAAACGACAACAGATAGAAACATGAAATTTGGCGTGTAGATTCCTCTAATAAAGTAAATAAATAATATAAAAGCATTTTTTCTAAATTCGTACTTTTAAGGGGTTAAATGGGGCTAAAGGGATAAAAATAGTACCAACCTAACGGCTGCACCTAGAATAGTGAAATTCGATATATATATTCCTCTGATTGCGTAGACACGTGAAATAAAAGAACTTTCCAAAATTCGTACTTTTTGGGGTTCAAATGGAAAAAGGGGATAAAAATAGTACCTACCAAATGACAGCAGCTAGAATCATGAAATTCGGAGTATACATTCCTCTGACTGCGTAGACACGAAAAATAAAACGTTTTTTCCAAATTTGTACTTTCAAGGGATACAATGGCTACAGGGGATAAAAATAGTACCAACTAAACGAAAACAGCTAGAATTCGGTGTGTACATCCCTCTAATTATGTAGATACGTAAAATAAACAGAGTTTAGATAGTTGTATTCTTGAGGGGGCAAAATTGGAAAAAGGGGATAAAAATGGTATCAACAAAATGTCCGCTGATAGAATCATGGAATTCGGTGTATACATTCCTCTGACTGCAAGCCACGTAAAATATTTTTTACAAATTCGTACTTTATGGTAAAATGGTAGGATCATGAAGTTGTCTTATACTGCGTACGTGAGAGATAAGGTATTTTCAAAATTTATACTTTTGAAATTAAAATAGGATGGAAATACAACCAACCAAACGACTGTAGCTGAAAATACGATCTCTATCCCCCAATATTTAGGGTATTTATGATTGCTCCCTTATATTTACTTATATATATATAAAGGGTGATTTTTTAAGAGCTTGATAACTTTTTTTAAAAAAAAAACGCATAAAATTTGCAAAATCTCATCGGTTCTTTATTTGAAACGTTAGATTGGTCCATGACATTTACTTTTTGAAGATAATTTCATTTAAATGTTGACCGCGGCTGCGTCTTAGGTGGTCCATTCGGAAAGTCCAATTTTGGGCAACTTTTTCGAGCATTTCGGCCGGAATAGCCCGAATTTCTTCGGAAATGTTGTCTTCCAAAGCTGGAATAGTTGCTGGCTTATTTCTGTAGACTTTAGACTTGACGTAGCCCCACAAAAAATAGTCTAAAGGCGTCAAATCGCATGATCTTGGTGGCCAACTTACCGGTCCATTTCTTGAGATGAATTGTTCTCCGAAGTTTTCCCTCAAAATGGCCATAGAATCGCGAGCTGTGTGGCATGTAACGCCATCTTGTTGAAACCACATGTCAACCAAGTTCAGTTCTTCCATTTTGGGCAAAAAAAAGTTGGATATCATCTCACGGTAGCGCTCACCATTCACAGTTACGTTACGATTCGCATCATCTTTGAAGAAGTACGGTCCAATGATGCCACCAGCCCATAAACCGCACCAAACTGTGACTTTTTCTGGATGCATTGGTAGCTCTTGCAATGCTTCTGGCTGATATTCACTCCAAAATCGACAATTCTGCCTATTTACGTACCCATTGAGCCAAAAATGAGCTTCGTCGCTGAACACAATTTCTTTCTTTCTGAACTTTCTTAACAGAGCACGCATTTTGATAATAAAATTCAATGATTTGCAAGCGTTGCTCGTTAGTAAGTCTATTCATGATGAAATGTCAAAGCATACTGAGCATCTTTCTCTTTGACACCATGTCTGAAATCCCACGTGATCTGTCAAATACTAATGCATGAAAATCCTAACCTCAAAAAAATCACTCTTTATTTGAAGTATTATTTCCTTCATATATATACATTGTATACAAATATTGGTAGCCTTGGCTTATTAATTAAATTTCTGATTTTAATACATTAAAAATTTGTTGCGGACATTCCTCTTGTAGCTTGGAAGCACCACAAAGAAAATAAAGGTTTTAGCGGGCGAAATGGGACAAAAAGGGATAAAATATAGTACCAATGATACAACAACAGCTAGAATCATGAAATTCGGTGTGTACGTCCCAATAATTCGTAGACACGTAAAATAGAGATTTTTCGAAATTCGTACTTTTAAGGGATATAATTAAAAAAGAGGGATAAAAATGGGACCTACCAAACTGCTGAAGTTGAAATCATGAAATTCTGTGTATAAATTCTGACTATGAAGACTCGAAAAAAAGGGTTTTTTCGAAATTTGTACATTTGGTCGGGGAATGGGGCGAATCTGGGGATATCTTTAAAATTTATACTGCACTGCATTCCGTGGTGAAGGGTATATAATATTCGGCCCGGCCGAACTTAACGCCTTCTTACTTGTTGTTATTGTCATAAAGAAAAAACAGTCCTAATGTGCTGTAAAATCAAATAAAATATTTGATTTATGGAGCAGAAAGTCAGTTCGAGAGTGACATTTTTACGAGGGCAATACATAAATGTGAACCACAAAGACATAGTAGACTAGTGGAGGGTATAAATATTATAATGAAATAACCTATTCGGCAGAAAACATTGGTGATACAAACAAGTAAAGAAAGGCTATAGTTGGTCGGGACGACTATATGATACCCTACACATTCTACTCTGCTACAATTCATTTCGAATATTCAAATGAATAGCTGCCATTTGTGTGGGAGCTATATCTAAATCTGAACCGATTTGACACAAATTTTATCAAAATCGCTTAAATTATGTGGCTTCTAGAACAGGACAAGTCAAATCGGGAGCAACATTTGTATGGGGGCTATATCTAAAGCTGAACCGATTTGCTTGAAATTAAATAGCGTCGGTCCTTGATGTGCAAAAATCGTTTGTGTGAAGTTTCGTTAGAATCGGACAATACTTGCGACCTGTATCGTGAGTACAAAAATTGATGGACAGACAGACGGATATGGCTAAATCGATTCAGAAAGTGATTCTATGTCGATCGGTATAATGAACGATGGGTCTATTTCGCTTCCTTTTGAGTGTTACAAACAAATGCACAAACACATTATACCCTGTGGTGTAGGGTATAAAAATTGCCAAATCAGTTATTGCTGCCGCCCTCTCGTGCAAAGTAGTCGAACATCAAGTTGATATCCAAAGATAATTTACAAATAGATTCACCAACTGATGATCCACTACTTTGCACAAGAGGGCGGTAGCGTGTGTTATTGTGAATGATTGTAACTGCAACTATTTTAACAAATCAAAGACAACAACCAAATAGCATAGTTAGAATTTCTCGTCGTTAAGTTAAAATTCATCCTCGTTGAATTTGAGTTGGTTTGTTCGAGATTTTCCTTTCCTTCAACAAATACGATAATGATTTCGTCAATATAAGTACATTAGATCGACTCACGGAAAAAATTGAAAAGTTAACAGTTAAAGATTGAAATGTATTCTGATTATATCTAAAATATTTCGGCTATATCAATATCCGCTGGCGAGTTAAACCGTTTTCAAACTATCTCTAAATAAGAGGTATTTACTCAATATTGAATTATCCCGTTATAACAAAATTAAGCCCAAAATGTTACATACGTATAGAAAAATCTAATATCTTTAGAACTGCATTCTGAAAGTGGCAAAGAATTCGCGTAGAACCGAAGTGGAAGTATTTTGCAACTGGATTCTTCGAATACAGGGAAAAGGGGAACGTCATTCTATGCAGTGTCCGAGGGGAGCGTCGTTATTCCCCGCGAAATAAAACCTGGTTGGAGAATGAATCCGATGGAAAGCGAAAATAAAGAACCGAGATGTCGAGCTCTCTAGAAGACAGTCTGCTGAATGAATACTAACACCTCTATCATTCAAATCTATATATATAAAAGAGTTGCGCTACTGACTGACTGACTTATCATTGACCAGCCCTCAGACCAAACGGCTGAAGCTAGGGTCGTGAAATTTTCGGGGTAGTTCCCAAATTCCGAAATTCGTACTTTTAGGGGATAAAATGGCCCAAAAAGGGATAAACATCGAATATTCGTCCTGACTAAACGGCAGTAGCTATAAATATGAAATTCGGTGAGTTCCTTGCAATGACCAAACAGACAAGCTACAAATAGGGATTTTTCGAAATTTGTACTTTTAAGGGGGCGAGCAGGACAAAAAGGGATAAAAATAGTACCAACTAATGTATTACAGCTAGAATCGTGAAATTTGATATGTAAATTCATCTGACCATATAGAAACGAAGTAAAATTGGATTTTTCGAAATTTGTATTTTTAGGGGGCGAGCGGGACAAAAAGCGATAAAAGTTGTACCAATTAAAGTATTGCAGCTATATTCGTGAAATTTGGTATGTAAATTCCTCTGACAACGTCGAAGTGCAAATCTAAATAAATTTTTCGAAATTTGTACTTATTATGGGAGTGCGGGACAAAAAGGGATACAAATTGTACCAACTAAATTATTGTAGTTAAAATGGTGAAATTCGGCGTGTACATTTCTCCGACCATGTAGGCGCGCAACATAAATGGATTTTTCGAAATTTGTACATTTAAGAGATGAGAGGGGCAAAAAGGGATAAAAATGGTACCAACTAAAGTATTACAGCTAGAATCGTAAAATTTTGCATGTAAATTCCTCTGACCATGTAGAAGCGCAGTATAATTGGATTGTTCGAAATTTGTACTTTTTAGGGGTAAGCGGGACAAAAAGTGTTCCAATTTAAGAATTGAAGCTATAGTCGCGAAACTTCGAGTGTAAACTGTGTGTAAAGCGCAATCTAAATGGATTTTTTCGAAATTTTCTTATAGGGGGTGAGCAACAAGGGATAAACCAACTAAAGTATTGGAGCTATAATCGTGAAATGTGGTGTGTAAGTTCCTCTGACAACGAGAATAGCAAATCTAGACGAATTTTTCGAATTTTGTACTTATAAACAATGAGCGGGATAAAAATAGTACCAACTAAAATATTCCAGCTATAGTCGTGAGATTTTGCGTTTAAATTTCTCTGACAACGTAGACTTGCAACATAAATGGATATTTCAAAATTTGTAGTTAAAAGGGGGGATACGGGACAACAAGGAATAAATGTGTTACCAAATAAAGTACATATTTTTAGGGGAAGCAAAAACACATTTTACCTATAGTGATTTTTCAAAATGTGTACTTTTTGGGAAAGAAGTGCAAAGTTGCTGAATCTAGAAACATGAGATCGAGGATATAAATGGTTGTAATATTTTGTTCAAAACATGGTAGAAAATTATAAAAATTATACATACGAAGTAGTTCAGCTGAAATAGTGCATATCGACAAGCACATTCCTTTGACTGTGTGTGAGTGCTAGCTAATAGGAGGTTTCCAAATTACTATTTTAGATTTATCTATATCTATCCAAAAACAAAGACGGATAAAATTAACAAATAACTGGCTATATAATAATCTATAATATAATATATAATAATAATCTATAATATATATAATAATCTATATAATAAAAATGGAATGATATTCGTTTGTAATCGCATCACTTGAAAACGGCTGATCAGATTTGGCTGATCTTTGTTACAAACTATTCATTGTAGTCCGAACTGGGTTTTAAGATGAAAAAAACTTTTGGATAGTTGACCGCGAAATAGGAATATTTGTAAAAAACTGAAAGTGGCTATATGGCTATAAGTCTCAATTCAAGCAATGGATATGCGAATTTATTTTACGTTATATTCGTTATGATTCTGCGAAAGTTTTCGGAACATAAAAATCCAGATAATTATAAAGAAAAATCAAAAAAATCGGACAAAATGCAAAAAATCTTTATATTTTATGCACTTTTTGTTAGAACTGACGATAGAAACGACATATTTTGCTTAATCCAGATACACGTATTGCATGTATTTTCACCAAATCATTGTGAATTTTCAGAAATGTGCTCTTTGACATTTCTAAAAATTCACAATGAGACATTGAATGAAGGCATGCGATGAATATTAGGCCAACTGGGAATGACAGCCCCACACTATCCGATGCACTAAGCATTTAATCAAGAGTTGGAATGCAATGCAAAAACAATGTGAATACGACGCATTGCGAGTATAGAATGCATACGGAAAACGTGGCTTATGAACGATTGAACTATAGTGATTTTCTTTTTGGACGCTACCGGTGAAACCGGAAAATCTTTTTTGATCGTACAAATTTTGGCAAAAATTCGCTTGCAAAATTCAAGAGATGCTTGCTTCATCAGGACAAAAAGACTGCGGAAATGCATTAAGATTGCGATGAATATGGAAATTAACGAAACTGCATCATGCAACCTTTCAAAGATCTGAGGTGGCCAATGTTTTGACCGGTCCGGAGGAGTGTATGGCGCAGTGTTCAATGATTCTCTTGGAAGGTGATTTTCGATTTACATTATGGGCTATTCCACGACAATCTCTAGATGACGGACAGAATCACGCGTTATGGAACGACCAATCTGGAGTATTTTCAAAACAATTGCTGAACATTGGCACTAGATAAATTCTATTGAAATTGCGAATGTTCCCATACGTTGCTCCAAATCGTGTGTCGTTGAGCGAACAACATTGAATTGGAAGATTCTGTTTCTAGAGAAAATTTTGTTGACAACATATTGAAGAAATGCTTATTAAAGGAAAGCAAGAAGATGAAGACATTTTGAGAGCACACTCCGCTGTTAAATCGGCAATTAACGTACGACACTCATGAAACTTTTGAACGATGGAATTGTAGTGATTATCGTCTGGACGATCACGTCGAAACCGATAGGACTATTTTGATTGTGTAGATTTTGGCTACGATTCTCTCGCAGAATTTAATTTTACCGCCGTCATATGAAATTGCAGCTAAGTTATTGAAAACAGGTCGAGCAGCTCATTCAGCAATCAAATTACCGTTGAATACGCAACGTGCAAACTGTTGAAGAACTGTGCCGGTGATCATGGTTTTGCAGTAACGAAAATTGATCGCTCGGTATGAATATACGAAAGACATTGGAGAAATTAGATCGAATAATGGCTAGACAGGCGATTTCTATGAAAAAGTATATTTTGAGAGGATGAATATAATTGAATGACGACTTCACACAAATGATTCTCAAGATCTCAATATTAAAAAAATCGATATAACGAATATTATGTTAGCATTGCGTTAAAAATGCAATGATAAAAAATATAATTTGCATACAACTCAGCTGTCTATTAATTATTTTTTGGTGATTTTTACCAAACACTTCCAGTGATTCCACGGTCTACTCCACCTAATAAACTAAATGAATGCTCGAATACGTCCTTTTTGTGGAAAACATCACGACATTTAAATTAAGTACTATCAAGACATTTAAATTGAAATTAAATGTTATTTCCCGTCGATTTTTTCATTTCGCCGTATGAAAAATCAAACTCATGCGAAAGGTGTTCCTAAACATTGTACAAAGTCCACTTAAACAAACGTGCAGAACACTTCCATTGACGCAATCTGAATTAGATCATTAGTGTCATTAAATTCAATATCTATACCAGCAAACGTTAATCGATACAATAATCACTGAGAACAAAATTTTTCTCATTCCAGGTTTGCTGAAACATTTGATATCGCTTTTCAAAAATTCACACGACGATCACAAACAAACTTATTGAAATATGGACAGGAACATTTTTGTCGGGTTAGCTAATTAAAAATATTTATATTACTTACTTTTAGGAACATTTCAGCAAAATTTTACTTAGATTTAGTAAAAATGTACTTGGTTTGAAGAAAAGCATACTAGAATTTTTGAGTAAGTATTTACTTAGTTTGAGGAAAATTGAACTAGAATCAAGTTCAAAGCATATATTACTATTAAGGAAAAGTTTGAACTTGATTTGAGGAAATATTGCTTTAGCGCCATACGAAGTTCAATTTTCCTCAATTATAGTTCATTTTAACTCACTTTTTTCTGAGTGTACCAAAGATGACTAGCAACATTTTAAGTTGATCAACCTACTGCCACGACCACCTACAGGTAGACCTTTGAATTGCGTTGCAGTTATCTTGACAATTGCTAATTCTTTCAAAAACCTCCTCTCTCCTTTAGGTCAAGTTCTAATAACTATATAATAATGATATGGGGTTAGAAATGGTCAAAAATAGATTTATTCAAACTTTAAGTCAACGGATACTTGCGGAATAACACAGTTATAGAACTAACAAGCAGAAGAACAACTTTTAAATTTGTTCAAAAAGTTAAAGTTTTTCAGCCGTTAGTTTATTATAGTAAGAAATAAAATTTGATTAGATCCTTTCACATACAGTTTGTAAGCGTTTGATTGACATCGACGTCTCATACTCTATTGCCTTTGATGATGTTATTCGAATGGTTCCGATAATGCCAAGGCAGCCAATTCGTTGTACCTTCTGAAGTACTTTTATGTTGCACTTAATCTCCATCGATGTCCCCCAGACTTCGG